>JANBXA010000367.1:25562500-25935000 GCA_030556225.1 Cricetiscus sungorus | reverse complement strand
CTTCCTACTCCTCTTCTTCTTCCTCCTCCTCCCCTTCTTCCTCCTCCTCCTCTTCTTCCTCCTCCTCCCCTTCTTCCTCCTCCCCTTCTTCCTCCTCCTCCTCTTCTTCCTCCTCTTCTTCCTCCTCCTCCTCTTCTTCCTCCTCCTCCCCTTCTTCCTCCTCCTCCTCTTCTTCCTCCTTCTCCCCCTCCTCCTCCTCCTCTTCTTGCTCATTCTTCTCTGTGTGAGAGTGGTAGCATGTGCACACCACCATGAGCATGTAAAGATTACAGCCTAGATTTAGATTCTACATTTAGGAGAGATACAGAGGTCAGACTTGTGTCATTGGGCTTGCATGGCATGTGACTTTACACACTGAGCTATTTTGCAGATCAACCGTACAGATTTTAATTTACCAGTCCTCCACAATCATGTCTTTCTGTCTCTCTCTGTCTTTGCCCACCCCCTATTACTAGTGGTTATATTTCTCTGGGTAAACATGACACTTAACCAGAGTCTTAAACCAAAGAATTAGAAAGGGCCAGTGTTAAGAGTGGAGGTGCCACTGGGCTGAGCAGGATGAATTCATGGGCTACAAACCCACAAATATAGTTATCATTGGTCATTTATCAGGAATTATGTATTGCAAGAACTGAGAAGTCCATGAGGGAACACACATGACATACACATATCATAAAATATGTTCTTAAACTTCAATTTCTGTGTAGGTAAGTTTTATGAGGGAGAAGTCAATTAGAAGAACGGACTTAGGCGCTAGTATGGACGAGATGCTTGCTGAACGGCTTTCTGAAGCTTTGGGATTCAGGCAGTGACTGAAGGCGGTGAGAAACAAATTCTGTGTAGATGGAATGAAACAGCCCAACACTGAGACCGAAAGGCATCTCAGAAGCAGAGGCAGCTCTCAGACTGGTGGCTGCCTTTGTGTACTGGGGGGAATGTGTCAAGAATCATCTCACAAGGTAGTGTATAATTCAAAAGAGACAACAAGATAGATATCATCAGACACAAAGGCAGAGGGCATTGAGAATCACACACCCTGCTGAAAGGGCTGACAATCCACATGCACAGAGCGTGGAAGGGAGGGGACTTGACAAGCAGATTGGAGAAGCAGCAATGAACACAGAAAGTGATCAGCAGTTGAATGAATAAGGGGAAAGAGTGGAGTTTTGTTCAGTCACAAGGAAGAATGAAACACAGCTGGGAGTGGCTCAGTAGGTAAAGGCCTTCAATCCTGATGACTGATTAGTCAAGATAGGGTTCCTCTGTGTAGCTGAGGCTGTACTGGAACTTGCTCTGTAGACTAGGCTGGCCTTGAACTCACAGAGATCCATCAGCCTCTGCCTTCCAAGTAGTGAGATTAGAGGAGTGTACCACCACCCATCTGTGATAGCCAAAAAAAATGAGATTATGTTGCTTACAGGCAAATGGATAGAACTGGAGATCCTCACATGAATCAAAATAAGCCAGTCTCTGAAAGATAAACAAGTATCACGATTTCTCTTACGTAAAATCTATGAGAAATTAAAAGGTCATGAAAGTGGAATAGGAGCTATTAAAGATTTGGAAGGGAGAAAGGAGGAGGTCAATAAGAAAGGTTACTAGAGGTCAATTTGAGCCAAGTACATTCTATGCATATGTAGAAATACTACGAAATCCTTACTTTGTAGAAATAAGAAGCTTTAACAATCACATGCTGACTTGAGGGCTGAAAAGAATTAGATGTATTTTCTGTACTTTAAGACTCTCAGGATTTTACACAAACAGAAGATAGGAAGTAAAGGAGGTTTGGGGTGATGCTGAAGTGTTTAAGGTCCTTTGTGTTGATGAGGAGACGAGGTTCTGAATCAATTTAAACTTGGTTAGAAGAATATACAGGTCCTCCTCATCCCTCACCGCCTACATCAAGTGGAGCCTTCCTTCCAGGCATCTGTAATCGGCCAGCACAGTTTCCTTCATCTTTTTTTACGCTGCCACTCAGCAACCTGACCATTCAGTCAGGTGCTTCTGAGTTGTCCTTAGTATCTATTACCACAGAGAAGGAAGACGCTGGCCGCGGCTCCCCAATAAGATGACCACATGGAAATACTTAGATAAGTAGAAATGGGTTAATAATTAAGACAGAGCTAGCCCATAAATAATAATGGTAACTGGCCAACAGGATTGTAGGATTGTATCAAATACAGAGTCTCTGAGTGTTATTTGGGGCTGGCATGCCAGACCAGCGGCAGGCGGGCTGGTGGAAAACATACACGCTACAAGGAACTGGTCCCCAGGTGGCTCTGAAGTGGGCACTAGCAAACTGGACTGAAGCCAGAGGAGCTTCAGCCAATAGTGCCCCCCTTCCAGTCTTCTGGACTTACTATGTTGTACAGATAACCCTTGGTATCTATAACAGGGCATTGGTTCAAGATGCCCATGTTCCTTATGTATTTGCATATCGCTTGCTTGCCACCTATATGCCATATATCATAAATGCAAATGCTACACATAATTTTATATAGTATTGCTTATGGAATGTGGACAAGAAAAACTAGTCTGTATATGTTCAATACAGACTCAACCGCTGCAGACAGCATATGAAGGGCACGCCAGTAGGAGTGTAGCCTGTTTGCTGAGTATGTTTGACCAGTGTTAGCTTGAAAATGTGGATGTAGAACTCAGGTTCATGGAACCATGGGTATTTCCCACCACTTCCTTCCTCTGAAGATACTTAGGTTATCTTCATCCTTGCACAAGATTTTCTCCCTGGATTCTAAACAATGACTCGATTCAGCCTTTGGTACTCACCTGATGCTTTGGGTCTCATTTGGATCCTTCACTTGTACAAATGTCCCACTTTCAGATGCTTGCTTCTGCTCCCACGGGCGTTTTCCAGTCTGAGTTTCTCCTTTGCCTTTCCCTCATTTCTCTCAGCCTATGCCAACAGCTTCTTGGTACATTGGATTCCAAGAATCATTCTTAAACCCGGCATAGCTTGACAGCAAGACATGTAATCACATCCATGTGAGTACAAAGGACAAAGATTTTCAAAATGGATTGGGATGGTGACAGCTGTTTCAGGGATGCTGGCTCATTTCCTCTCAGCACTTTTCTCTCTAGCCTTGAAATAAGGACAGGTAATAAAAAAGGGGCACAGAGCTTGAAATTTGATAGAGATGATCCAACCCTCATTTTCTCTCAAACATCCCAGCATCGATTTGGTGCTACACCTCCCCTTACATTCCTTCTAGTGCAGCTGTTTCTTTCCTACTTTTAGGCTTTTGACTGGATACTGCCAAACTTGTCTTTTTCACTTAGTGATAACTTCTGATGAATAAGATTGGTGTTCCAAAGGACGAGGTAGACTATCACATAACTGATTAGCAGTTCATAGTAACACACACTTACTAGCTAATTCATGGGTGTCAGTCATGTGCCACAGCCCGTGGACAAAAATCAACATTCACCCTGTGTGTAAGTGAGGAGTCCAGCCTGACTGAGCTGGGTCTTCTGCTTCTGGGACTCTCATAGGCTGTGGTGATGTGTAAATTGGAGTTATAGTTTTGTCTGAAGGCTCACCTGGGGAAGGAGGAATTACTTTCATTCCTTTGTAGTTGATAACAAAATTCAGTTCCCAAATGGTTGTTGATCTGAGGGTCACAGCTTGTCATTTGCTTCTAGCTAGAAAGGCAATCTGGGCCTTTGTGCCAAGTAATCAGGGAGTGAATTGTATTACATTTGTTATTCATAAATGCAAGTCATATATCATATGCAAACTCAGTGGAGGAAATGTCATGTGCCATAAATACCCACAGATACCAGCCAGGAGCATGCCCACCACAGGCCACAAAGCATAACCAGAACACTGCAGATGTTAGGGATGACTGCCTTCTTTTCAGCTCCAACTGGACACTGGGTATGGCAGCATATACCTGTGCTAGCTCACCTCTGACAGCTTGACAGAGCTAGAGTTCTTTGTGGAGATACTCAATTGAGAAAATGACTCTGCAAGATTGGCCTATAGGCAAACCTATGTGGCATCTTCTTGATTCATTAATTGACAAGGGGTTCCCAACTTACTGAGGGGAGCACCACCCATGGCCAGCTGATCCTGCGTGGTATAACACAGAAGGCTGGGCAAGCCATGGATAAGAACCAATAGGCGGTGTTCTACATGGCCTCTGCCTCACTTCCTGCCTCCAGGTTCCTGTCTTGAGTTCTTGCTCTGACTTCCCTCAGTGAGGAACTGTGATCTGTATGCTGAATTTTCCCCTATCCTCTTTTTCCACCTCTCCCTTTCCTTTCCTTTCCAAGTTGCTTTTAGTCATGGTATTTTATCACAGCACTAGAAAATAAGTGCAGACCCAAACACTTAGGAGGCTAGTCTAGGCTAACATGGTTCTGTCTCAAAAAACAAAACAAAGGTTGGAGGGATTGCTCAATGGTTAAGAGCACTTGTTTCCCTTGCAAAGGACCCAGGTTCAGTTCCCACAAGTTAGCTAACATCTGTCTGTAACTACAGTTCCAGAGGATCCAAGGCCCTCTTCTGGCTTTCTCGGGCATCAGGCATGCAGCTGGCACAAACATACATTCAGGCAAAATGCCTATACATATAGAATAGAAATAAATAAATCTTCAAAAAGAAAAGCGAAGTAAAATAAATCTGCTCCACCATTTGTTACTGAATATTATGGGTTCACATCTTAGGTGAGTTCAAATCAAAGCAAGTCAAAACACGCAAGTGGAGAAATATCTGTTACCTGCAGCATGTAAGGAAAGCACAGGAATTCTCTCTAAAGCAAAAGCCTCTTCCAACAAAGGAAATATGAGGCTTTGCGTGGGAAGTCTACACATCGTCATATAGCACAGGAAGCACATATAGCAAAAACGCACATTCTTGAGCCTGCTCAGGTTAGGAGGAGTTTCTTAAGCATGGTCAGTTTAAGGTCATGCTTCAAGACCAGGAATATATTTTAGGGCATGTGTAGTTCAAAGTCATGGAGCAGTAATAATTTGGGGCATGTCAGCTTACACCAAGTTTTAATTGACAAGAAGGAAAGGGCACTCTGAAGGGGCATTAACATAGGAGTTTACCCCTGTCTTGTTTGGTGGCCAACAAACTGAGTACCAGTACCTGTGCTATTCTGTGTGTACTACTGACCTACTATGCTGGAAGTACTCAGAAAGCCTGTGTAATAGCAAGTGCTCTGTAACTTCCAACTAATTGTATTGTTTCCCTTTGCTGGTGCTTCCTGAAGAAGGTGGGAGTGATTCTTAAGCAGTGTCGCCTTTCTCTCCGGGATTTCACAAGCTTACGTTAAGATGCTTTTCAGTTACTTCAACATCCCCGTCGTGTGCATAGGGTGGTTCTAAGATCATTGCACATCAACTGCATCTTAACGACTGGACAAATTGCTTCCTATTGATTTGTGTCTGCTTCCTCCAGGGGAAGGTGGGATGCCACAAATGATAAGTAAAGCGTCCAAGGCCAACAATTCAGAAAGAGTCTTTGGGGACAAATTGATACTCCACACTGTGGTTACAGCTCTCAGAACCGAAGTCAGGCCATCAAATATTAAAGGGCCCTCATCCGGATCTGTTGTCCTTTGAACAGTTCCTGGAGTCTTATTGGAACTCCCAGGAAGATTATCACCTAAAGGAGGACTTTGGAAAGTAGTCCAAGATGAAAAGTGGATGGCATAGACTGAGTAAGCATCCTTGTTGATGAAAGTGATGTAGGGCATCAGGGAGAGAAGGAGGGTTAAAACCAAGCCGACAAATGCTCCATGTGATACCAAGGGAGGCATACTACAGCACCTATAACCCTAAGGGTCTCAGTGAGAAGAGCAAGCATGTCTCTGTTGTGCTAAAGAGATGGATGATGGCTGTGGGCCACTAAGCATCTTTAGGAAGGGGCAGGTCTCCAGAAAGACCAAGGAATGATTAGGGGGTTTGAACTTTGGAGTCCATTCCTACCATTCCCCCAAGGTTATATTTATTGTCAATGACTGATGATGACGATGAAGATGATGGTGTGTGTGTGTGTGTGTGTGTGCAGTTGCAAAAGCCTTTGTGTACACATGTAGAAGGTAAAGGTCAACACCAAATGCCATCTCCTATTGCTGTGTGCCATAGTTTTGAGATGTCTTCTTTCACTGACCCCAGTACTCACCATGTCAGCTAGACTAGCTGACCAGCAACTCGCTGGGTTCTTCCTGTTTTCACCTCTCAGACCTGAGATTAGAGATGCTTGCTGACAAGCCTGATTTTTCATGGGTATTAGGGATCTGTGACCAGGGTCCTCATGCTGTCTTAGCAAACACATTACCCTTGTAGTCTTTTCTCTACCTACTGCTCCTGAGTTCTTTTTGTTGTTAGCCTGTAACTACTCACTACATAGACAAGGCTGGCTTTGAACTCACAGAGATCCACCTGCCTCTGCCTCTCAAGGGCTAATATTAAAGATGTGGGTTACCATGCTTGGCTACATCTGACTTTTTAATGTAAGCTCTGGGGATCAAACTCAGATCGCTATGCTTAAAAAGTGTTATTAAAAGAAATAATTCTCACTTCAAAGAAATTAAAAAAAAAAACAAAGCAAAAATAAAACTAGTTAATTCTGGAGCAAAATATGAGTGACTATGGCCCAGGAAATAGATTTTGGTTTCTCCTCTAGTAGTCCAAAGAAAAAGCAATTTGGTGGAGTTTTTGTGGTACCAGAACAAAGAGAGCCCTAAATCAAGGCATTTTTACAAACGCAGTGTTGGAAACATCAGAGAGGAGGATTACAGCAAGATGGGAGGAGCTCTCCTGTGGACCTCACAGGTGTCTGACAACAAACTTAGCTCTTTACTTGGAGGGAGCTGGTGCTTTGCTAAGAAGTTAAACTAAGTTAATACATTTCAAATAATTTTTATCTGTTGTCAGGGTGTTAGTGCTACTTTCTTAGAGTCTTGATTGGATTCATTTTCTCCAGAAGTTAAAGAATTGAAAGGCAGGAAAACTCATAAGCAGAGAATGAACAGTTGAGGAAAGGCTTGCATTGGTGATAAGGAACCACACATGTATACCAGGCACATAAAGACGAGGACAAAGAGCCCTTCCTCAGAGAGGGAGTAGGGGCCCCCCAAGAAGCCAAAAAGTTCCAGTCTTTTCTCGGGGGTTAAGGTTTTACAGCCTCTGAAGAGTCTGCCTCTACTGATTTAGGGCTGGTCAGTTTGAAAAGAGACAGGATGGCTGATAGACCCACAGCTATTGTACAACATCTCCTGATCTGCCTTGAACATATTGAGCCAGATCTTTAAGTTTCCAGCCTTTTGTCTCAGGTCAGGAGGGTGAGGGAGAAGCCAGCCATTTTGGAAGTTTGCCATTTTTATTACCTCGCCGTGGCCCCTCTTCTTATATGTCTGCCTGTTACGGCATGTTCCTTCCCACTGGCTCCATCCCGCCTGCCGCCAGTCTGGGCCCACAGCCGTGCCAGCCCCAAATAACACTCTGAGACTCTGTATTTGATACAATCCTGTTGGCCAGTTACCATTATTGTTTATGGGCTAGCTCTGTCTTAATTATTAACCCATTTCTACTTATCTAAGTATTTCCACGTGGTCATCTTATCGGGGAGCCGGGGCCGGCGTCTTCCTTCTTCCCCGGGCTACATCTCGACTCCTCCCTACTACTTCCTCTTTCCTCCTCCTGGTCTCCTAGCCCCGCCTATCTTGTTTCCTATTGGCCACAGAGCTATATTAACCAGTATGAGAAACATATATACAGAATAACATCTCCCATCATCTGCCCACAAGCGAGTCTGCCTAGTAGTCGCTAGTCCTTCATGGGGTCTGGCTAGTAGTGAGATGCTAGGTATGACACAGAGAGAAACAGGGATCGGCTGTTTAGTGGGTTAAAGATCACCCCAGATAAACTGTAATTGTGCTTGGGAACTGCAACCCTCCATCCTGTACATATCAGTGAAGTTTTTGCCCAGTACATCAGCATAGCAGCGGGCTGGTTCTTTCCATTCGCAGCGGTAAGCACTTTACTGACCAAGCTCTCTCTCCAGCCCAATGCTAAATGATTTAATCAATTATGTTCATATAACAAGGCTTCCATAACAAAAACAGAGCTGGGTTTGCAGACCACACAGAGATCCCTGTGGGCACATCAGGAAGGACTGGAAGTTTCTTGGGCCTTTCCTACACCTTTTCTAGGTCTCTCTTCCACCTGGATATTCTTAAATATGTGCGTACAAACGTCAAGAGAATAAAGGTCAACATGGCATCGTTTTGGCTTGAGGTTTTCAATGAAGGCAGGAGCCTACATATGGCAGCCAGTCTCAAATTGGGCTGTAGATCCAGCCCTGATGGGAACTGACTTCTGAAACATTGCTAACCTCTGCTGATCTTTCCTACAACCTACTTCATCCCCTAACACTCAGAGACTTAAGACCAAGCCTGATCTCATAAAAAAAAGCTTAACTCTTGTCAGCACCAGCCTGAATTCTTCACTGACAAGTGAAGACATTCCCAGGCCCTTTGCAGTAGGAGAGTCATAAATAGTCACCATTTTGTAAAGCTTGGGGACATGTGACACACCTCTACAACAGCAGAGAGCCATGTGTCATTCATGTAAGAGACCTCCGTGACAGCAGAGGATCCGTGTATCACTCGTGTGACACATTCCTGTGATAGCTATGGATCCATGAGACAGCAGGAGATTCATGCACACCTCTGTGACAGAAGTGCCCCATGGGCCACTCATGTTACACACCTATGTGACTGCAGGTGATCCTTGTGTCACTCCTCTGCCTCTGCAGAGTTCTCTGTGTCACTATGTCACATACATCTGTGACACCCACTCCTTTCACTCATACACCTTTGGCTGAGCTTTCTAGTGATTTCTCTGGTTTTAGATAGCAGCAGACCTTTCATGGGCTACGTTCAAGTTTATATTTTAAACGTCCCCCATATGCTCACATGCTGGCATTGTTACTCGTATAAGAATTCTGACGGGAATGAAGATATTTCAGAGACATTTGTTCCCCTTCCTTCAGCTATTAAAAGTTATTGAAAATAATGCATCCCAAGAAATTGTCATTTCCTCCAGGAATCTCATGCTTAGGGGTGGAAAAGGAAGGAAAAGTTGTTTTCCAGAAACAAAACACCTTGCAAAAGACGCTAGAGCTAAGACTATGATGGTGGCAGGACCACATCTTGGCCAGGACTGACTAGTTATGTATCCTTTGCCCCCATTCAAACTACACTTCTTGTCAAGACACTGAGGATGGATACGTGAGGGTGTGACGCTTTCTTCCTCTCCCCGTTGTGGCCACAGAACAAATCTGTTTCTTCTGCTTTTCCCTATTTGTTTCTTTCTTTAACGTATTGGGGGCAGGGGGAGTGGTGGTGGCTGGGCAGGCTCTGACCCTAACGACTGTGGTGACATTAGGAAGTCACACAAACAAGAACACAAAGTAGCAGAGAGCCGGGAAAATTAATGCCAGTGAGTGATCGTCTGAATTGCATGTATAGAGATAGACATCAGTCTTCCTTTCTCAATGATCACAGAAGAATTCCCGTATTAGAGCTGAAGATATAACTCAATGAGTGGAGTGCTTGCCTAGCCTCTATCCCTAGCCCTAATTAACTGAGCATGGTAGCTACACCAGCAACCTAAGCACATGGAGGTGGAGGCAGGGGGACCACGTGACCATCATCAGCTACCTATCAAGTTTAAGATCAACCTGGGCTACATGAGTCCATGACTTAAAGTTTTGTAAATATATGTGTGTGTATCATATATGCATACACACACACACACACACACACACACACACACACACACACATCTTATATCTGATCTTGGGTGCTGTCAGTTGCATAGTATATCTTTTAGTAATTTGTGCCTTACTGCCTAGTTGCCAAGAGCAATGAACATAAATATTGCCTTGAGCACCAAAGCCTCGTCCTTGCAGAGTAGAGATCATTATTTGTTCTTCTAGAAAACCCAGAGGCTGCTAGCTGACACATAGCCACACTTGATCAGTATCGGATTCAGCCAGTACCCGGCCTTTTCCTCTTTGACTGTGTTTTTTACCCCATGGTCACAAGGCTAAGGCTAATAAAGCAACCTGCTTGCATATGGCATTAGCCCTCCAGCATCAGGCATTAAGATTCTGCAAGCTGTGCGCTGATGTTTGGGTTCCACAGGCTGCTGTGTTGACTCAGCGGCTCGTGTTGCCACATTGCCCATGTGACACAGGAAACATTTAGTAACTCACTTTGATCATAGTGTTCCCATTAAAAAAAATAATCAAGCTATAATGCAGGGCTATTTAAAAAAATATTATTTTAAAAATTTTCATATGAGTAAATAATGTGCATTGAGCACACTTCCTCATATCCCTCCCCTTCGCTTTTGTTCTCCCTCCCTTCCCATTAGGCCTCTGTGTTTTTCTAGACAATTATTAATGCAGATGACAGAGCTGGATACTGATATTCTTTCGTCGGGGACACGTGATGACGGTCATGTTACAGTCAGTGGGTTGTGCTGGGAGTGAAGATGGATTAAATAGGAGAGAAAACTACCTCTATAAAGCTGAAGTAACTGCCCTGACCTGATTTCCACACAGGAAAATAGCCCTCTGGTCCTTAAGCAAGCTTGTAGGGTGTGTGTAATGAAACTGCAGCCACGTGCTCACCTCTGCGCAATCTCACCTCTGCGCATGCTTACTTCAGCGTGTGCTCACCTCTGCGCATGCTTACCCCACTGTGTGCTCACCTCTGAGCGTGCTCACCTCCGCAAGTGCTCAAATCATTTTGACACTTCACTGACAGGAAAACTATAACTCTAAACTGAACCCACTTCCTGTCTGGAAGGAGAGGGTTACTATTATTATTACTATTATTATTATTGTTATTATTTGTCATTTTTTATTTTTCAAAAAATGCCATTCTGAAACCCACGTTGCTTCCCTTATCCCTGAGCTGTGGGAGCTCTAACCCTGCAAAGGACACCAATTTCCTTTTGTATGCGCACTTCCTCACAACTCAATTAGAACACATTTTTCCAGTGGGCAATGGTCTCGATCCCGTTAACATTCATGAGGTGAGCCATGTCCTACTTGTTGTTTAATAAGAACACGGGGATCCAGGGATATTTATTCAGTCTAGTGGCCCATCACCTTGGGATGGCATTTCTACTGCAATACCATTAAAAAGCGCCAGCAATTAGAGGGGAAATGGCAATAACAACAACAACAACAAAATGTCGCCTTTAGATAATAGCTAGGAAAAGCAAACTTATTTATTGTGGCTCGCCTCCACTGACTGTTTAATCAAAAGAGAAGCTGACACGCTCCAGGCAGTTGGGAACTCTTGCGGTGGCTCAGAAAGGACTGCGCATGATGGCGCGTGAAGAGAAAGGCAAAACGCCAGCCAACTCTTCAATGCTGGCTCAAGATTCCTTTCATCCCCAGGAAGCCAGACACCCACGCACAGTTTGTTCGTTTTGTCAAGCGTTGTGCCAGATTCCTTCTATGCATTATTTCATTACATTCCCACTGTAAGGCCAAGGGGAAGGTTATACCCCGTTTTTATGAAGTACGTGCTAATGGTTCTCACTTGGGTTGTGTACATTGTGTTAAATGGTGGACATGGAATAGAGCCCTGCAGTCAGATCTGGGGTTGGACAGAGCAGCACTCTCTCAAACTGAGTGCACTGTAGGAGCTGAAATGGAGCAAAGTTGTTAGGAAGCCCGGGAGTGGATGAAGGCTTGTGTAGGCAAGGACAGCAGGACCAACAACTGGCTCTCTCTACAGAGCTGAGTGTGCAGATGACAGGGAATGGAGGGCAGTGATCAGTGAGCCGAGTGTGCAGATCACAGGGAGGGCAGTGATCAGTGAGCCGAGTGTGCAGATCACAGGGAGGGCAGTGATCAGTGAGCCGAGTGTGCAGATCACAGGGAACACAGAGCAGTGATCAGTGAGCCGAGTGTGCAGATCACATGGAGGGCAGTGATCAGTGAGCCGAGTGTGCAGATCACAGGGAGGGCAGTGATCAGTGAGCCGAGTGTGCAGATCACAGGGAGGGCAGTGATAATTGAGCTGAGTGTGTGGATCACAGGGCACACAGAGCAGTGACCAGGGGCATCGTTTCAGGTGCCCACCATGGCCATGTGTTTTTTCCTTCGTGGAAGATTTCACTCGGCATTTCTCCTTGTTTGTGCATTTCAGGAGAAAGCCTGCACAGAAGGTTGCCGTGTATCACAGGAAGATGGAGACGTCTCCTTTCTTCTTTCGTGGGTTCTTCTTTAGCAACATCTACACATGCCCTGATATAGGATGCCTTCTCAGTAGTGAGCTATTGCCTCACTCTGCTGATATAGTCATAACAAAATATTACATACTGGCGCCTTCAACACGAACCCGTGTGCCTATGGGTCTGGAGACTTGGAAATCCCAAATCGAGGTGCTGGATTATTCCATTTCTCAGTAAGGACTCTCCTGGGTTGCATATGGCTGTATTATTACTGTTTGTGGGGTGAAAGAAGGTAAGAATAGGAGGAAGGTGGAAGAGAGAGTGAGTATTAATGGTCTGTAAATGAGGTGTGTCCCCAGAAACGCAAGCATTGAAAGCTTTGTCCCCATCTGCTGGATCTGGTCATTAGGAGGTGACTGGATCACAGGGACCCTGACTTCATCAATGGCTTAATCTACAAATACATTCACAATCTAATTACACTACTGGGGGGTTTTAGAAACCCTACGAGATGGAGTGGAGTTCAGGTGTCACTGGAAACACACCTTGTCCCCTCGCTGTCTGTCTGTGCTTGCTGCCTTCATGAGGTGATCAGCATTGCTCTGCTTCACAGCTCCTGCTCCACCCTGGCCCCAGAAAGAGCAGAGCCCAGAAACCATGGACTGAAAGCTCTGCAACCGGAAGTGGCACCAACACTGTCCCCTTGAATATCTTCTCTTGCATTGTTATCAGAAAGAAAAATATCACAGAGTGAGTGAGCACCTCTGACCTCTTCCTGTAAGGGAGCCAAGCCCACCAGAGCACCCCATCATTATGGCCTTAATTACACCCCCCCAGAGCCCCATTCCAAATGCCACCGCACAGAGGAAGGTCACAGTAAGCACATTCTACCCCTATTCCCCCAGTCTCTTTATTCTGCAGCCTTTCCTCCAGAAAACCGGAAGAAGCAGATAAAGTACCTGGAAGTTCTGTGTGATCCAAATGAACCATTGTCTTACAAAGGGTAAAATGTTCCTCTCCCCAGTCTCCTAGTAAAACCCCATTCCTGGCAGTCTGCAGGAGTGTTGGATGACAGCTGGCCTCGTCCAGCCCGCGGAGACACCCACCTAAGCACCCACTGCCTACACTGCTCAGGCTTGTGTCGACATGCCTTTCTGTTTCTTCTTCTTAGATTTCTGGGTTCATTTTATTTTTCCTTGTCTTCCAGTACCTGACTGATCTTTCAAGAATCTCAAATGAACACACACACATGCACCTATAATTCGTATTAAGAGACCTATAGTGCCAAATGTGCTGTTGCATGACTGTAATTCCAATACTTGGGAGGCTGAGGCAGGGGGACTGCCATGAGTTATTTCCGGCCAGTCAGGGCTTTATAGCGAGACCCTGCCTCAGAACAATGACAAAGAAAACATATCAGGTGTGGTAGAGCAGGTGGTGATAATATATTATTTATTATTTAATAAAGATTGCCTGAAATATCAGAATGCAAAGCCAGCCACACTAGTCAGCTATAGCAGCTAGGTGGTGGTGATACACACCTTTAATCCCAGAACTCAGGAGACGGGCAAATGGATCTTTGTTTGTAGCGTGTATGTTTTCCGCCAGCCCGCCTGGTCCCGCCACTGCACCAGCCCCAAATAACACGCAGAGACTCTGTATTTGATTGAATTCTGTTGGCCAGTTACTATTATTTCTTATCGGCTAGCTCTGTCTTAACTATTAACCGATTTCTATTAATCTAAGTATTTCCACTTGGCTTATCTTACTCAGGCGTTCTACCTCTCTGGGCTCTCCATTTTGACTACTGACACCAGATATTGTGGTTTAATAAGGATCAGGATAAACAAATAGGCTGAATAGATGTTTATTCAGAGAGAAATAACTCACAACATAGACAGATGAACACTAGAGGTTTGAACCGGATGCTCTCCTCTCCATGTCCTGCCAGCAAGACAGCATTCCCTGGCTTTTCCTCAGAGCTAGTTCCAGGAGTCACTTCCGCCCCTGGCTCCACCCCCCAATGGGTGTGGTCAGTGCCACAGAAGCAGACAAAGTGAATATCCCCACTACATTTGTTAGTTCAAGGCCACCCGGAGCTACACAAAACTGATCCAGGCTAAAGGAGAAACAGCTCACTCATAAGAGATCTCAGCACTTGGGATTCTGCACCTTTAATCCCAGGATTTTAGAGGTATAAAAGGAAGAAGCTAAGAGTCTCATGAGAGAATTTGTCTCCAGCCACATTGAGGAGAGGCAGGAGTCTGGTGGAGACAGGATTGCAGTCTGAGGCTTGGTTGCTTTGTTTCTCTAACCTTTAGCCTGAAGCTTGAACCCCAATTTCCATCTCTGTGTCTTTTACTATCTGCGTTACAGGGGCATGCCTGTAATTCCCATATTTGAGAGGCAGAGACAGGAGGATCAGAATTCAAGGTTATTCTCAGCTAAGCAATGAATGAGTTTAAGGTCATCCTGAGCTACAGGGAACCCAATTTTAAAACAAGGATTGCAAAATGGAGGCATGGTGGATTTAGGAACAGAGAGAAAAGGGAGCAGAGAAGTTAGCAGGTATTGGAGGATGGCACAGAGTTGGATAAAATTTAATGTGTTAATGTGTAATTGGTTGGTGCTAAACATCAAATTCTAGGGTTTGCCCTGTGTGGGGCAGGCTCTGTGCTATAGGGCTACAGCCTTAGCCCATGGACTGTTGTTTATAAAAAGGCTCTTCCTATCCCCTTTAGCTAGAGAACACTTAGTTACTGTCACATGAATAATTTAAAAACCCTCTTGTGATCAGAGTCAGGAGTTTTTCTCTGCCCAAGTTTAATCTGACTCCTCTGGCAAAAAGAAATCCTTATAAAAGATAAGGCCAATATAGCATTTCTACTTAGTATGGAGCCTAACTTCCTTTCATTGAATGGTTCGGAAATGATTCCATTTTCTCTTAACTGGGTTGCTGAAATATGTAGAGAGAGCTAGAGCAACAACCTTGAAGTTTTCTTGAGGCTAAGCGACTTGGCGGTGGCTACTTATATCTGTGGCCGTTTTGAGATAATTTGATACAGTCCCTCAGTAATGAGGAAAGAGGACATGAATAAGGACAGAGGGGAACTCAGCCAGGAGCCTGGTGCTTAGTCGTAATGAAAACTGCTGCTTTCTTACTTCTGTGAGAGTTCAAAGGCCTAGGGTGATCTCCCCAAATGGCTTCAGCTAACCCGATATAGGAGAGGAGATCAGAATTAATGGCATCCTCGCTGGAAAGTTTAAGTCTAATTAGCTCTCAGGCTGGCTGAATTTCTTTAATTCATCAATAGGATTCTGGGAATCCAGGCAAGCAAAGCAGGCAACAGAGCTAAGTCAGAAGGAAGAAGACAGGATAAACAATGGACCCAGGTGATTTGGTCCATGTTTTGAGCCACCTGGCCCAGAAGCTGGGACTGGTCTGCTCCCTGCTAAATGGGATCATATCAGAAATTTGGGATAGTGGCCCAAATTTACACTCCGATTAATTCTCTATAGCTCAGGATTCTGTTAGTAAATGGATTAAAGGACCATTTGAACTTCAAAAAGAGGTTTATGGTTGCTTTGATGATTAAGTACCCTAGGGAAGGGATGGATTATCACGGATAATGGATTAGGAGAAGAGGGGTATTAGGGACTCTCTTCCCTGGTCACATACAGATGATGTTGAGGTTGAACAGGGGCTTCACTGACCATGTGGCCCCCTTTAATGGACAGGAGAGATAAACAAGGTGAACTTGGCTTACCTAAAGGAACCCATTTTTCTTAATTCTTGGAGGAAAATCAGGGATTAGTAGAGCTTTAAAGTCTAGCCTCCATTGTCTCAACATGGTAAATGTTGGGAAAAGTACTTTGGCAAGGAAAAAGAACAAAAAAGACATGATCTTTATTTTATTTTTTTGCTTTTATTTTTTGATCAGTGAGTATCAGTGACAACCAGGCAATGGCAGTCCATGAAGAGCTCTGCTGTGGGGTAAAGGGGTCCTTTGTCTGGTCTCAGACCTGTTTAGAGTTACAGAGGTGGAGGAGTAGCTGGTCCCCAAATGGCTGCTGCGAGGAGAGGGACATCGCAGGAGAAGGTGTACCTGTGACTTCTTTATCCTCAGATGGGCTCTTCCTTAAAGTGCTATTTTCTGCCCAAATGAAACAATGTGAACTTTGTTCTTCCAGGTCTTGGGAGGCAATGATCAGAAATTTGATTTTTCTGATCTCTACAGGTAACTAACTGAAGTGATAATGTTGGCCAGGGGTGTTTGTTGACACCTAATTTGTTCTCCAGGTTCCTAAATGCCCCTTGAAACTTTCTACTATACACTGTTTTGTTGCTGAGCATTGGATTTCTCTGGCTTTGGTGTCTCTATGCCCCTGGAAACATCGACAAACCTCTAGGAAGTACAGGAATCTTGTGCGTGAAGAATTATGATTCTGTCTACTCTTCATTTTTTTTTCAAGGAAACCAAAGTATAAAGAGCTCTTGATAAAAATGTTTGGAAAACTGTTGTGTAAAAGAAAATTTAGATGCAAATTTAGTCTGGTTTTATGTTTTCATTATTTTCTGTTTTTTTAATATTATTTTGTTTTTGCCTGCAAGTATGTCTATGCACCATGGAAATTGGATCCCTGGGACCACCATGTGGATGCTGAGACCCAAACCTGGATCCCCCACAAGAACCAGTGGTCCAGTCATAGCCACTAAACAACCTTTCCTGCCCTAGGCTGGTTTAATGTTGTAAAATTTGAACATGCTTTGAAGAAATGTAGACAAAATTATTCTAAAATTTATATGGAAAGAAAAATCACATAAAAACTAATCTGTCTGAAATGATCTTGTTAAACAAGAATAAGGCAGGAAACTTCATAGCACTTTACTCAACATTTATTGTACACACTTGCAATAATCAGATAGTGTGGACTGGTAGGGAAAACCACACAGATAAGCAAAACACAATAGACAACCCAGAATGCCAGTTGCTTCTTCAGATGTAAAAAGGGCAGTGAAGGATAGCTTCCCAACAAGGAGGTTCTAGAGCACTTAGGGACCTATGAGCCAAAGAAAAGACACAAACAGCAACAAACAAACAAAGGCAAATACCTCCACGAAAACTTAGCCTTGTAAGTCACACTAGAGTTAGCTCAGAATGGGTTGTAAGTTTAATGCAGGGTCTAAAAAGCTTCTGAAGAAAACAAGAGGAAATCTTCAGTACCTACAATTATGTTATAATCTCCTAGATGCTGCACCAACCTCAGCATTCACAAAAGAAAAGAAATAGAAGCCAGGCATTGTGCAAACATCTGTGGTCCTACCATTTAGGAAGCTGGGGCTGAAGGATGGAGAGCAGGAAGTAGCTTGAGCAACATAACGGGACCGTGTGCTGAAAGGAAAAAACTCGGTGCGTGACCTTTCACTGACTCTGAAAGACTAATGCTCTGGGACAGATCCTGTGGAGAGGATAAAATGACAAGCTACAGTTTGAAAGAAAAGGTTGGCAGATTGGATAGATGATGATGGACTTTTATAAATAACTCAGTAATAAAACAAACAATTCAAGTAGAAAATAAGCAGTAAGCACACAAAGGTCATTCCACCTAAGGAGATAAATAGATGACAAATGAGTACATGAAAAAAAAATGTTCACAGCCCTAGAGGCAGAGGCAGATGGATGTCTATGAATTAGAGGCCAACGTGGTCCACATAGAGAGTCTCAGGGCAGTCAGGGCCACATCAAGAGACTTGATCCACATAAATACATTAATAACATTATCATTATTATAACAAATAGAAATGTTCAGCTTCACTAGCCAGCCAGGAAATATGAATTAAGAAAATGATGGAGTATTATTACATATCTAATAGAAGAGTAAAATAAAAACTGCTAATAATAGCAATTCTAAGATGGATTCAGAGGAGTTGGATTCCACACACATTGATGGTGGGAATATAAAATCAATCAATGTGGAAAATAGTGAGGTTAAAAGTCTAACCCTACATTTATAATACTGTTCATGGGCATTTGCCCCAGGAAAACGAGGGTTAGGTACACACAAAGCCCCTGTAAACCAGTCATTACAATTTTATTTGTAAGAGCCCCAAATTAGAAAATTCCATTAACAGAATGGCTCAGAAAACTGTGCTAAACATTCCAAATAGTTGGGTGATTGATTGGAAGCCAGAGGATCGTGAGTTCAGAGTCATCCTAGTGTACATATTAAGTTTGCAGCCAGAATGGGCTAGATGAGACCATGTCTCAAAAAGACATAGCAACAAGAAATACTTGTGCTTCATATATTCTGTGACATTACTCAGAAAGAAAAGCCACCACACTAGCTTGCAGAGGAGGCTACAGTGGTAAGTACTTGCCTAGATTTCACAAGGCCTTAGGTTTGATCTCCTGTGTCACATGACCCATGCTGGTGGTACATACCTGTGAGCTCAGCACTAGGATGTTAAAAGGTACAATTCAAGGTCATCTTTGGCTGAAAAGGGAGTTTGGGGATTTCCTAGGTTACACGAGACCTTTCTCAAAACACAAAAGAGGAAAAATAAATAGACTAGACTGCTAATGTACACTCAATTTGATGGGCAAGATGATGCCCCCCCACCGCCCCGTTCCCCACAAAGGAATTCAGGTTCTGCTTCCTGCAACCTGCAGCTTTGTCATCTTTGTGGCAAACGAACTTTACAGGCGCTGTTACAATAAAGAATTTGAGGTAGGAAGTTAGGCCTACCTTACCTTCCTGGCCCAGTGTGATCTCATGGGGCCTAACAGACACACGGCACATGGATACAGATACGGTCTTGGAGCCGAGGTCCAGAGATAGGACTCTAGACCTAGATATGCTCATAAGCTGGAGCAAAGGGAGGCTGTGCATTTGCTCTCTGTTTCCAGAATTCTGCTAACACCTGGATTTTAGCCTAATGAACAGATTTTAGATTCCTGACCCTTAAAGTGTAAGATAATAAATTTGACTTGCTGCAAGCTATAACATTTGTGGTAATCTCATACTGTGCAATAGAAAACTCATAAACTGGAACTAGATGGATCCCCAGGACATTAAGGTCTGGGGGAAAAGTCCACCCACACAAAGGCCACTTACTACACAGTTACATTTACATGGTGGTTTTGAAATAGAAAAAGTATAAAGATTGAGAATAAACTAGAATTGCCAGTGTGATGTATGTCACTCTAAGGAATTCTTGCAGCAGTGGGATAGGCCTGCTCCTTGACCGTGGTAGTGGTGGTGAAGTGAACTTATGTCTGTAGAGCTCGAGACTCACATTGTGTGTGCTAGTGTCTGCCTTCTGATATCAATATAGTGTTGTACTTATGTAAGATACAGTGGCTGAACTGCAGAGTGCTTGCATAGCATGTACAAGGCCCTGGGTTCAATCCCCAGCACTGCATAAACCAGGCATCATATTTTCAGCACTGAGGTTGTAGAGACAGAATGATCAGAAGGTCAAGGTCATCTTGGCTACCTATCAACTTTGAGGCCAATTTGGCATATGTGAGACACTGGGGGAACAGATATAGCCAATGAAGAAACAGGGTTATAGGCTCATGGGTTACATGGGATACAGGCTCTTAATCTCAGGGTCATGGGTTCAAGCCCCATGTTGGGTGCCATTTTGTTATGAGTAGGTTTTTTTCTGCCAGCCTGTGTTCCACCGCCACACCAGCCCCAAATAACACACGGAGATGCTGTATTAGATGTAAAGCTGTTAGCCTGTTACTAGCATTTCTTATTGGCTAGCTCTGTCTTAAACATTAACCCATTTCTATTAATCTAAGTATTTCCACAATACTCTGTGCTATCTTTACAAAGAACTTATGAATCTAAACTTATGAAAAAAGAATTAGCTAAAGGTTTTAAAGTTTAATTTGTTTTGAAAATCGAAAGATTTCTAATAACTTATAACAAAGCACATTTAAAAGAATTATCTTTGTCAAGTATGGTGATGCATGCCTTTACTCCTAGTACCTGGGAGATAGAGTCTGGCAGATTGAGTCCAGCCTGGTCTGCCTAGTGAGTTTCAGGCCAGCCAGGGCTACATAGAGAAACCCTGTTTCAAACCAATCAAACATCTATATTTATTTGATTCTAAGTGTCTGTGGATACACACATATATGGCAAACTTAGCTCTTTGGGCTTTTTGGAATTCACGTGAGACTGAGAAAACTCCAAAGTGATCGTTTTAATTTCTGAACACCAAACTCCAGACTCGGCTGAAACCTTTGCATGTACAATTTAGCTCTTAGCCATCAGGAAATCCTAGGCTGCCCATTTGTACATATGCGAATCTCTTCAACCACTAAGAAGGAAGGATGGTATTTACAAGGGATTAGATGTGAATGAAATAATCATGTTAAGTGAAATGATCAGGCCCAGAAAGGCAAATTTATGTTTTCTTTCATTTGTGGTTTCTAGATTTTATATAGTTACATAAAATCCTGTGTGTGTGTGTGTGTGTGTGTGTGTGTGTGTGTGTGTGTGTGTGTGCACGCATGTTCATGAGAGTGTGAATACATACATATACATGACATATATACACATATATATACATAATCATAAAAGAAGTAGTAGAGTTGTCTAAGAGGAAAGAGGGAGCAATGGAAGGTCAGGAGGGACAGTAGAGGTGTGCAAAGGTCACATGCTTAGCGTGTAGTACACACATTCCCAAAATGTAAAAACAGTTTTTAAAGAGTCATTATCCTGAAGAATTTAAATCAGTCAAATAGGGTCTGAAACCTATGTCCCCTGGTTGATGTGTTATCAACTGGGGTTGCCATAGAGAAATACATACGCTGAGTGGGTTAGACAAGTTAATTGCTCTTAGCTGGAGTTCTGGAAGTCTGAGATGAGGGAGTCTGTGTGGTCAGGTCTAGTGACAACCTTCTCCGTTGGTGTTCAGTAACTCAGCTAGAGTCCTGGGAGGTGGTTGAAAATTACAGAGCAAAGATATTGTTGTGAGTGCAAAATATTTTCAACACGGGTTCATATTTTTGTAAAAATCAGAAATTTAGAAACAGGACTGACAAGACCTGCTTAATGTGTAAAGGCAACTGCCTGCAAGCCTAGCAACCCGAGTTCAAGCACGAACAAGTTGTCCCCTCATGTCCACGTGTGTGTGTCATAGCACAGGGACGCTCCCTTACAATAACAAATAATACAATACAAAACTAAACACAACTTTCAGAAACACGTACCTATCAAATGAGAGTCTGTGGGGCTGGTCTCCATCCAGGTTGTTTTTGGGTGTGCTGCCTCCCCTGTGCCGAGATCCTGTCTCTGGTTAGTCTGCAGGGTCGACATTGTGACTGAGGCTGCTCAATTCCATGAGACCCTCTAAGTGCTCAGGGCGTTGTTGGGCACATACAGAATGTAAGATGCGTTAGCCCCCGCCTTCCTGTGCTACTACCTGAAACACGAAACACATTTGCTGAGAAATACGATGAGTTTCACAAGTGGAAAAACAGATGAAAGACTCAAAGGATTGCAGTAGGAAGGAAACCTACTCAGTAACTACTGGGGATCCGCAAGGTCAACATCTCAAGGCCAGAAAGACTCCTGAAAATTGGAGGTGACATAGCAGAGAGAACACTTCCAGCCTGAGGTGGCCCCCACACCGACAAGGTTAAAGATTTGTAAAATTGCCTTTTCTCCGGATGATAAACTAGGATACCACCACAGTAAATTAAACCACTCAAGCTAAATAGGCCACCAAGGCTTGAAATTGCAACATGATTTCACATTTTAGCACCCCCACCCGCCTTACAATTTGAGGCAAAAAAAGAAATTCTTTCTCTCTCTCTAGCCTTTAACTGCTGCTCTCATTTTCCCCTTGTTCCCTCAATGCAGGAGCACTGCTGTTTTTACACACCTCAGGGCAAGCTTCTCCAGGCAGAACAAGGGACAGCTGACTGAGGGAAACTTGGGGTGGACGTTTGCTGGCTGCTGTGGCACCTCACTCTTTACGGTTAACCCAGAGTTGTGGATAAGTAAAACTAGTGCAGCCAGTTTAGTGCAGACCATGATCACGGCGCTGTCCGACCTCGTTGCTTTGGTTCAGATTGGTACGCTTAATCCCTACCTGAAATAGGCCAGGCTGGGGTGGACCCTGTGCTCTGTTCCTGTGACCCACATGGCAGTTCACAACTGTCCTCGATGCCAGTTTAATGTGATCCAATTTCTGTATAAGTTACTTTCCTATTGCTGTGATAAAACACTGCATAGCCCCGTCTGGCCTTGAACTCATGATCCTTCTGTCTCCACCTCCTTCAGCAAATCCTACTGTCATGCACCACCACAACTGGTGATAAAACACAGTGACCACAGCAACTTATAGGAGAAGAAGTGTATTTGAACTCACAGTTCCAGAAGGATGAGTGCATGATGGCGGGGCAGAGGGATGGTATCCAGGGCAGGAAGATGAGAACCTCCAATAGGAAGCAGAGAGTGGACTAGAATGGGGGAAGTCTTGGAACCCTGGAAGCCCAGCAGCAGCCCTTCCTCCTGCAAGGCCATACCTCCCAAGCCTCCCCAGACAGCACCAACTGGGACCAAATACTCAGATGTCCAAGACTATAGGGAGCATGATGGGAGATATCATTCTGTAAATATGTTTCCCATACTGGTTAATGAATAAAGCCCTGTGGGCCAATGGGAAAGCAAGATAGGCGGGGCTAGGAGACTAGGAGGGAAGAGGAGTCAACATGGAGAGCCTGGAGAGGTAGAACACCAGTGCCGCTCTGGCCGGTAAGATGAGCCATGTGGAAATACTTAGAATAGTAGAAATGGGTCAATCATTAAGACAGAGCTAGCCCATAAGCAATGATAGTAACTGGCCAACAGGATTGTATCAAATACAGAGTCTCTGTGTGTTATTGGGGGCTGGCATGGTGGCGGGACATGACGGGGTGGGGGGACCTACCGGTAACAGGAACATCTCATTCAAATGACAGATGCCCTCTTTTAACTTCTGTGGGCACCAGGCAGGCAAAATACTCACACATATAAAAGAAAAATAAATACATTGTTGGAAAGCAAAGGCACTCAGATCTTCATTAGTGTAAGGCCAGCCTGTACTAAGAATGAGTTCCAGGACAGCTAAGGCTGCACAGTGACACCCTGTCTCAAAAAATGAAAATGAATAAGTAAAATAAACGTATTACTACTTTAAAAAAATAGGTCAGGGCCGGGCTATGGTGGCACACACCTTTATTTCCAGCACTCAAGAGACAGAGGCAGGCAGATCTCTGTGAGTTAGAGGTCTCCCTGGTCTACAGAGCTAGTTCCAGGACAGCTAGGGCTGTTACACAGAGAAACTCTGTCTTGAAAACACACACACACACACACACACACACACACACACACACCACAAACAAACAAAAGAGAGATAGAAATAGGTCAGGCCCCTCGAGAGCCATCAGCGTATCTCTATTCTGGGGTGGAAACACTTGTCCAAATGACATTTGTGGAACTACCACCTATTGTTCTAAACAGGAGGGAGTTTTTAAAAACCCATGCCAGACACAGTTAAGCTTTGTATGCATGTTGCGCTCCACATGCAGTAAATGTCTGCTTTGGACTACATGATTGACACTTAGAGAGCGAGAGCACCACTTTTAACTAGCGTTATTTACAGAGAAGCGTTGAAGCATCCCTCCATCCCTCTGAAACGCCTCTGATGTGCATGTTGAGGGAAAGCCTCCATTTACCTAGCCAGATGATTGGATGAGGAGAGGGTTCATCGTTGTCCATCACTTGAATGAGTTAGCTTACAGGAGAAGTCAGGGCAGTGGGGACTGGATCCAGCCTTGCTTGGAGGGTTATCCTCAGATGTACCTGGTCCTCGTTTCTGAGAGGCATGAAGTATTCTGTGATAGAGTTGCACACCCCTCCTTCTTCCCCACAGCCTCTGATTTGAACTTCTTCCTGGCCCACTCAGGATTGGTTATGCTGTTATGCTTTAATTTGCACATATTTTTTTTTCTCCTGCACTATCTGCCCACAAGCCTTACCTTCTGTTTCTCAACTCCTGTTTACCTGTTCCTTGACTTATTTCCTTATTTTGCTGCTCCCTTTTCCAGCTAATGTAGCCTGGGATCCCAGCTGTGGTGTCAGCCACGGTGGACAAGCCTTTCTACGTCCAGATAACCCCATCTCCCAGGGGATTCCAGATTGTGTCAGGTTGGCAACACTCATCCTCACTGGTTTGTAATTCTTTCACATGTGATTGGCAATTGACTGGAAGGCCAGAGTCATGGGTGCAGGGACCACTCAAAAACATGTCATTGTCACTTTGTTAGGGGAGCCCTGGTCCTGGTTTGCTGCTCTGTCATTGCTGCTTTGAGATTCTTTATTTTTGAAGAAGAATTGCACAGCGTTCTCCCTAGGACTCACTTACTATGCATTTGGCCCCGCGTCTGTATGTAGAAACCCATGCTGACATCAGTTTTTTTTTTTCCGCATCATCACTGCTGTCTTTCCTTGTGGTATCAAGCAGTACTGTGAGAAGCCCAGCACTGCTCCTATTTCCTTCCTATTGGCCTTGGCTCAGTCCCTGTGCCCTCAGCTGCCATTTCTCCATCTCCAGGGTACTGACAGTTCCTGCTACTGTCCTTGGATTGGGTCTTCTCTGTGTCAGTCGGATTTTAGTCACCGTGACAAGACACAGAGGAAAGCAGTGTAAAGGTGGAAAGATCTATGTTAGCTCATGGTTTGGGGGTTTGGTCCATGGTCTCCTGCTCCACTGTAGATATGCTCATGCTGAGATGGAGCATCATGGCATGGCAGGAAGAATCCAGTCAAGAAAAGCAGACCGCTTCATGGTGGACGGGAAGCAGAAGGAGTAACATGACACGAAAAAGCTGGGGTGAGGAACATTTTCCCAGACTCAGCCTCAGTGACCTGTTTCCTGTAGCCATGCTTACGCGGTAGAAAGGCCTCAACCTTGGGGCGTGTGGGACACTTCATATATAACTACAGCGTGGTTTTCATTGGTTGCCTTGCACATTGGTGTCCTCTGAATCTTGAGACCACAGCACTAAAACATGGAGGAATTCGGTGCTACTCTTTTGATGATTTTCCTTTTCTTTCCACGGCTTCTCTTCATGGAATCCTTTCCTTCTGTTTTATGGTGTTGGAGCTGAAAGGCAGGGCCGCCTTGCACCCTGGAATTACTTGAGATTTTTCTATGTAGAATTTCTGTTTTTAATCTACTTTGCTCTATGGCCTATTGGTTTGGTCCTACTTCTGATATTTTTGTCTGGCATTTAGTGCTTTCATGTTATAAATTTCATATATATAAATATATATATATATACACACACACACATATATGTCACGATTATCTTTTTATTTGGTTGGGTTTCCATTTTCTTTTAATTCAGGCATACTCTTTTCTTTTACCTATGTGACTACACATATAAACAGCACAGCACAGCACATGTATGCAAGTATGACTTCTTTTTTGAGACATGGCCTTGTCTTCTTATCCAAGCTGGCCTTGACTTCTCAATGTTTCTGCTTCTGTTTCCTGAGATTAGAGATCAGATCCCTCCTGGCTCTTAACTGCGTGTATCATTGATAGATAATTTTTAAAAGAAAATATTTACTTTATTATTTATGTATGCATGAGTGTGAGTGTAGTGTGTGAGCACATGCATATGCACCATGGAAAGAAATGCTCTGAAGCTGGGAGACAAAATAAATTTCCCTGTTTGCTTTTGTCTGATACTTTGTCTCAGTGACACAATGGTAATCAAAGAGCTTCCATGTTCTGAATCTTTCCTGGGCTTTCAGAATTTGCTTCCTGCTGCTGCCTTCCTGTAAGAGCAGACAGATTTGCTGAACTCATACTTCTCTGGCTAGCTACATCAGTTCCATGCCTATTTGTTAATAGTCATTCCTGTCCATGTCTAGTTCTCCCAAATGTATTGCTATCAATTGTCAGCTCCCAGCCCTCATCCTGCTCTCTCTTCTCTTCATTCACCTTTTTAAATGTATTGGAGTGTTTTAGAAGTGGTATTTAAAGTGTGTTACATTTGTTTATGCTATGGAATATTTGTTTAATGATGTAAAGATGTGTTGCATTCTTTTATGTTGCATTTGGTTAACTCTGTGAAACTGTGTTACTGTGCTTGTCTAAAGCACCCAGTTGGTCTAATAAAGAACTGAATGGCCAATAACAAGGTAGGAGAAAGGATAGTCAGGGCTGGCAGGCAGACAGAATAAATAGGAGGAAATATCTGAGATGAAGGGAGATCAAGAAGTAGTAAGACAAGAAGGAGAGGAGGACATCAAGGACCAGCCAACCAGCAATACAGCCAGCAACAGAGTAAGAGAGAAAGATATACATACATAGAAAAATGTAAAAGCCCAGAGGTAAAAGACAGATGGTATAATTTAAGAAAAGCTGGCTAGAAATAAGCCGAACTAAAGCCAAGCATTTATATGTAAGGATAAGACACCGTGCATCATTTATTTGGGAGCCAGGTGGTGGGTCCCCCCAAAGAGAAAAGAACAAAGAGCCAAAGAACAAAACAGTAAAACAGCCAAGTCCATTGGAGTGGTCCAGGAGGGGACAGAAACACAGTTCCTCCGAGTCAGCACCTTCAAGTAGAATTCCTAGGTAACCTTCCAACGTCTTTGTAACACTCTAGGTCCTTGTCAACACTGAATCTGGAGATGAAGTGCTATGGAGAGTATCCAAGAAAGGGACAAATAAAATAAAGAGAAAATCAGAATGCTATATTTGACAAGGAATGTCCTAGCTCCATAAATAGATCTTTAATACCAAGGGTAGACTGGGGACACTTTCCTTTTGAAGGTCATTCAGCTGTCTAGGTTTTAGAAAGTAAAATTAAATGCCCATGTAGGGAAAAATCTGCTCTTCTAAATGAAAAGAAAGAAAACTTATAATGAACCTACAGATTTGCATTGCTTTGGATGGACTTTCTTCCTAAGGAATATTATGGTAATTCATTTCAAAATTGTTTCTGGAGGGGAATGACCTTGTTTAAAAGAAAACGCAACAAAAAGTGTATCTTAGGGTTTCTATTGCTGTGAAGAAACACCATGACTACAGCAGATCTTAAAAAGGAAACATTTAATTGGGCTGGCTCACTTACAGTTTCAAAGGTTCAGTCCATTATAATCATGGCAGGGAGTATGGCTTAGTATAGGCAGACATGGTGATGGCTACATATTGATCAGACTGCAGCAGGAAATAGACCGTTTCACAGAGGGAAGCTTGAGTGAAAGAGACTTCAAAGCATGACCCCACAATGACACACTTCCTCCAACAAGGCCACACCCCTTTCAACAAGGCCACACCCCTTCAACAAGGCCACACCTCCTAATAGCGCCACTCCCTTTGGGGAGCAATTTCTTTCAAACCACCACAAAGGGGAAGGAGTTAAATGTGAAGGTGATAGAATTAGGTTTGTAATTTACTCTGCAACACATGCATGCATATGTGGCAACACACGTATGTACGCATATGTGACTGCATAGAAAGATGGATAGAAGGACAGACCTTCATGAAATCAGGAAAGTAAGACATTAATATTTTGGGTGAAATCTCTCTACTTCTCTTGTGTTCCTGTGGATTTCATATTTTATAATTTAATGCTAGAACAAATGGAAGGATTGTGGTGTCAGAGAGAGATGAAGGTACTACACTTCCAGGTTGATGTTGGCCCTGGAAATGAGCCAGAAAACACAAGACTCACATCTTTGTGGGGAAGTATCTCCACATGACTATGAGAGCTTCTGCTGTAAAGACTTGGAGCTGATGTCCTGTCTGGGATCCATGCTGCTTTGTATCCAGAATGAAGGCCAAGACCAAATTCAGCCTTTGAGATGAAGTAAGTGATACCGATTGATACGGTCACCACTGAAGGCCTAATTTCTGACAAAGTGATCCAGAATGACAGTTTTTTATGTCATCTGCTTCCTCTTAATCTATATTTAGTCTTGCATTTTTCACTGACTAGTTCTGATGATGACAGTCTGGGGTAATGGCAGCTGAGGGATGTTGGCCAAGTGGCCTTTAGTGTAAAATAGTCTTGAAATCAGAATTATAGGCTCAATGAGTCCAGTATGAACTGTCACCCATAGTGGAAATACAAGCCTGATCCTCACGGTATCAATTGATGCTGCTAGCTGTGTGATAATTGGAGGGAAAATGGGTCTATCTCATGTATACTTTCTGTCCCTTTTAGAAAAATAATTTACTTATGGCCCCAGCCAACACTTGATAAGATCAACTTCTTTGCTGTTTATGAATTCATGGGTGCAAACATTTTTCCTTTTGGGAGAATACTATAATAAAGTTTTTTAAGAGTTGATAGCATTAGTGAAAGACTGCAGAGAGGTTGCTACAGGAAGCATTTTATAGGAGTAAAAATATCAAATGTGCATTCATCATTTATATCCATCTATTCTCCTGTTGCTGCTGCTATTGCTTGGAACATTATTTAGAATGTGGTGTGACTTGGTGTGTAATCAATGTCATTACGAGCTGCAATCACAGATTCTGAGAGATGCTGCAGCTCCAGCCTGATGTTTGCAATGATGCGGAACTATTCGTTAGGGGATATTCTTTCAAAGGTCCTCTAAGGATGTTGTTATCTGCAATTCTGCAACGATAATTCTTTGATCTCTCCCCACTGTTTTCATCAGACTCCATGAACACCACTAGTGAATTTTTAAAAAGTAATTTGAAATTTTCCATATTTGAAGGCTCTGTCGGTAGCTTAAGCGTTAGTAAGAAGACTTGTTTACATTTCAACACTTGAAGGGAGCTTAGTGACTTTAGTGCAATCCCTTCATTTTGCACATAAATAAATGGGGGTCCCAGGATGTGTATAATTTATTTTGGATTATAGAAGGGCAAATACCAGAGTGGTTGCCAGGCACTTGCTCTCCTGGTAACTGGGCGAGCCTTTTCTCTTCATGACGCCATTAGACCTGCTCAAGGTAGGATTTCTGTTCTAGTTTGTTTGTTTCTTATTTAGCAATCTTCTTAAGTGCCAAGTTAGGAATAGCTTTGCTCATAGTTGTTAGGAAAGCAATTACTCTCAAAAAATATTGCCTCTAAAAATAAAACAAACAGCCTGATTAGAGTGAGCAAAGTATTTAAACAAACACTTTACAAAGTAAAATATATCAATAACTGTAATCTCCTGACTATCATCATTTGTCATCAGGAAAATGCAAGCACAGTCTGTGACCGGGTACAATTGGTTACACACGCACTGAAACAGCTATGTAGGAAGAACTATATAAATAATAACACTACTGGGCTTGTACTCACTAGATAGCCCGGGCTAACCTTCGGACTCGTGATCCTCCTGCCTCAATCTCCAGAGTATGGAGATTATAGGTGAGTATCACAAAACCCATTGTAGGTAGAACCTTTACCCTGTGCTGGGAGGGCAAATACAGACAATGACTTGGAAGACTTCTTGGAGGTTTTGTAAAATGGCATGTACATTTGGGTGCTTCTTACTGAGGAGACTGAGTGCACGAGTGAAAGCTTGTGCCCATGTGACCCACTGTGGGGGGATTTGTAACAGTCAACAAATTTAAGATTTTAATTTTTTTTTCCTTTTTTTGAGTCAGGGTCTCATGTCGCTCAGTGTGTCTCAAACTTGTGATATAGTTGAGAGTAACCTTGAGCTCCAGATCCTCCTGCCTCCAGCTGAAGCATTCTAGAATTACAAGCATGCCTGGTTTACAAGCTGAAAAGATCACAGTGACCATTTTGATGCAGTAGCCATAAAAAGCCAGATCCAAGGCCAAACATCTCACACACGTGACCTTACTTGGAGTTAGGCCCTTCTCAGAAATATGAAGTTAAAATGTACCAAGACAACATTCTCCCGTGTTTACAATGAACCCTAAGTTGTCTGGTGAGTTAATAAGAGAAGACACAGACAGACTTCAATGTAAAGGAAATGGCAGAAACCTGAACGCTATTGCCACAAGCCAGGAAGCCTAGAACCATCGGAAGTTGGAGAAGACAAGAGTGGAGACTCCTTTAGGACCTTCAGTTGGAGTGTGGGCCTGCTTGTGCCTTGGTGGAGACATTTGGCTTCCAGAGAATACGGTGCTATGGTTTAAGTCCTGGCAGCGTGTTCTGATTTGTTATCCCAGGCCCAGGGAGTTCATATACTGTATGAGTTTTCTTTTGTAGGGAAAATGCTGGCTTATCTGTAGCGACAGAAAGCATCATACCCAGTGATTGTCTGGACATAGAGACTAAAGGAAGGTGGACTGCCAATTGGCCAGGAAGGCTAGGGGATGAACGATTGCTCTGCATTTAAGCGTGGTAACATTTCACAGGTGAGTGTGTTCATCACATTTTAAATGGGTGCACTCAGTGGCAAATGATACGTTGTTAAATGTATTGGTTAGCTGCAGTGGTTATTTCCAAATACTGATGGCCTCTGAGCCTACAGAAGATACTAACATAACCCATGGTTTGGTTAAAACCTTACTTCAGTTGAGCCTGTGACTAAAGAGGTGTGATAATTTCTTCCCTCTTTGGGGATAGACTGGAGTTGCAGAGTCCTGTCTGGCTTTGTATCCTGTAGGATGTGAAGCAAACGATCGGACGAAAGTGGTTGTGTTAGGTAATGTGTTTTTCTGTTACTTTCCAAAGTTCAAAGTCAAGGTTGGAACATTAAAAAAAATTAAAAAGCTATGGAGCTGTTTGTACCAGTCCCATCTGTTTTCCCCAAATAGATCAACATTGCTTAGAGCAGTTGTACTCTGCCTGCCTCCTCCTCCCGCCGGCTCTACAGTCCGTGTGTGTGTGTGTGTGTGTGTGTGTGTGTGTGTGTGTGTGTGTGTTGGAGGAGGAGCCAGCAGCATTTCCCTGAGGAAGAACATTACACTGTTGAGGCCGCAGCTCTTCCTGGCCTTCGACGCTTGCAAACCTTACTTCTCTGTCAGCCCTTGACTTGAAACTATGAATTTGCTCAAACTTAGCTCTGGGTTTGACTCCATCCCTGGGGTGTGAATTTTCACCAAGTTTCCTGGATCTGAAGTATGAAATTCTTGGATTTTGTCTTGGGAAGGAGTCACCTTAAGCTTGGGAAAATTAAATAAACTTTTCCAGAGCTCTGTTCAGGGGCTGAGTCATGTCTCCCTCTACCATGCCCGGAGATCCAGGAGCCCTCACAGCCTGCTGACAGGAGTCTCTCTTCAGGCAGGAAGGTGTTTTATCTCATGTTCTCCACTTTTCATTTAACTATTAACTCTTTTCCCAGTCCCCTTTTCCATTTGGGCTTCTCTGGGCCTGTTTTCAAGTTTCTTCAGTTTGTCTTTGAGTGTGTCTTTCTCTGTTGTTTGACCTGTCATGATACCTTTCTTCAAGGCTTCTGAGGTGACACTTGAGTGTCCATAGACTTTGGCAAACTGGCTATTCAATCATTAGATTAATATTTAAGTTTAGTTTTCTCTTTATTTTTGTTTTATGTGTGTGGATGTTTTGCCTGCATATATGTCCGCGGATGTATGTGCAGTGCCTGGGGAGACCGGAGAGGGCATTAGATACCCTGGGACCAGAGGTTCAGACAGCTGTGAGCTACCACGTGGGTGCTGGGAATTGAGAGTGGGTACTCTTCTAGAAGTGTAGCCAGTGCTTTTAACACTGAAACACCTCTCCATGCCCCAATATTTAAATGAAGCGAAGGCTTTTACTTTGATTCTTCAAAGCCTCTTCATGTCTTAGTCTCTCTCAAGACTCTCGAAGGCCCTCTGTTCCTCCTGGCTTGTATCTTACCTGACTGTCTTCCAGGCTTCTTCAATGTGAGCATCAATTGCGACTCTCCCCTCCCCTTGTGTCCTCTTCCTTTGGTTGTAACACACACTTATCTTCCTTTGCCAGCTCAGGACTTCACTATCTTAGGAAGTCAGGCCATCCTCTGGGATTTCTCAACTAGTGGTAGATCTACCTCTTCTCCACCTTTGTGAAAATTTCTGTGTTTGCCCACAGACTACAGAGTCAGATGTGGAGAGACAACGGAACACAGCAGAGGTTTAAGGCTCTTCAATGTGGGCTGTCTTCTGGTTATCAGTGTTTTTGGAAAATACATGAAGATATTTATACAGGATTTTAAAATATGTAAAAGTATAACATTCTATTAAGTACACGTTTTATTAAGTATACAGTAGGCTCCTCCCCTTATCCAGCTTTACTTGTCATGCATTCAGTTACCTCTATGAACTGTGGCTTAAAAAAAAATTTACGTGGGAAATCCAGAATAAATAATTCATACATTTTAAATACTTGTGTTTCTACATATGACTATGATGGTCCTATTCTATTATTGTTATTAATTTCATATGTGTTCATTTATAAATTAATCCTTACTCTATGTATATATGTGTAGAGAATGCATAGCATACATAAAACTTAGAACTATCTTCAGTTTTAGGCATTGACCAGGGGTCTCAAAACACATCTTAGTAGAAAGAGAAAAAAGATGACTGTGCATAAACAGTTCTTCCTCCCTCTCCCCCTCTCTCTGTGTGTATGATGCTTACACACAATATCCCTTCTCTTTCTCCATTCTATGTTGGGCCTGAGAATCCCCATCTTGGGGAGAATATTCTCCCCTAAAAACCTTCATGGAGATGCTCAAGCATAGAGGATGACTCCCAAACCCCTATGTGACCAAGGCAGAAGAGATCTGACTCTCAGCTTACTCGTGGACCTAACTATTGGTTTTTCAACCTTCCTAGTGTAGTGATCCTTCAATATAGTTCTTCATTGCTACTTCATGACTGTAATTTTGCTACTGTTATGAATCAGGGTTGCCAATGGGTGATCACCCACAGATTGAGAATCACTGGTGTAGATTTTCATCTCCTTAGGTGGAGGAGAGTTGGGACTCTACAAGCAAACCCTTGGCCAAAAATAGTGTGAGATCTATTGCGAGTCACCTTGCGCGTATCCTCCAGGAGCTTTTAGCTGAAGTTCCAAGAGATTTCAAAGATACTGTATTGCTTTCCTTGTGTCAAACCTAGTAGTTCAAACCCATCCAAGGATCATTTTCAAAAGAATTTTTCTTTTCCAAACCCAAATTCTAGTTTCTTCCTAGCGGTTCAAAGAAGTTCTTATGGGAGAGTGCTCTAATGCTAGATATCCCTTCTGTAGCTCAGGTTGGTTTTCAACTGTTATGGACAGCAACACAATGAATACACAAAGAGCTAACAATGTCTCAGAAGTATGAATTACTTCCCTGTAACTCAGTACAGAGAGCTTGATTGAAATCCAGTTAAGAATCCGGGTTTTTATTCAGCCTGAACACAGGCTGATAGAAACTCCCAATGAAGGGCTATAGCTGCTGTTTGTGTAATTTTTGCATAAACCACTCTTCTGTTTACAAAAACTGACCCATCAGATCTGTGTATAAGCTGGCATGCTGAATCATGGAGTACACAAGAACAGCAGAGTTTAAGTCAGGGTGAGATTTTTCCATTTTAACTACAAGGAAATGCTTGCCTGCTTCCTGACTCATCACAGCTCTAGTGAGCAGACTTCTGCACCAAGGCCTTCTGACCATGAGCATCCTTGGCTCAGAGCAGTCTCTTTGCCTGGAGCCACCAGGTTCTGGCTCCCATACCAGCTCTGTGTAGCCTGGAGAGCCAGCCAGAGCTACAGGCTCATGGGAAGGTTGTCTGGTACTAATTAAAGTAAGTCTTTGCTTTGAGGAAACCTTTGAGGATTCCTGTGCATGAAGTTTTGCTCTGAACCCCACCCACACTAGCCTTGATAGGACCCACTTGACAGTGAGTAGAATGTGGGCCTCTTGATTCCTAACTTACACCTTGAAGATCTGGCAAGTTTCCTGGGCTATAGGTAGATCCTTTCCTAATTTCTGTCTTTCTTTTTGACAATGGAAGATAATTAAATTGCAGAACAGATTGGATGATGTCAAGTTTTCTTTCCCCATTTTCCTTAAAGGTACTTACATAGAATTGCTTTTCACTCTGACCACAATGGAAGTGACGTGGACCAAATGTCAGAGACTATTCTGCCTGTAAACTGGTATTTTTGCTTGCCTAGGAGCTGAAGGCAATCTAGTGCCCGAGATCTGGAGATGCTCATGTTTCCACAGAAGGTGCCCAGACTTCTGAAAACCTTCTCCACACCTGATGTGCACTGCTCTGGAGGTTGTTCCTTTTCTAATGACAGTATCTTTGACATGAGCTTCTGTAAGTCAACTTGACTGGGTAGATGTTACCATCTTCCTCCGTTGTCTAAACTCTAGCAACTGAGCTCTGGGCTCTGTATTGGCTGGGAAATGGGCTCACTTTTCACACCAGGACCATTATCATTGCTCCTGTATATTCCCAGTCCCATCGGTAAACAGGGACTCACGGAGGCTGAGCTCTCACGTTCTACCTGCCAATACCTGCAGTAGTTACCTCCAGGCTATCTGCCAACCACCATTTGCATCCTGTCAGGAGTTACAAACTGAATACTGTTCCAGCTTGAATCACAGGCATAGGCAGAGATTTTGTCCAAAGTAACGGTACTACTGGAACTGGTGGACCTGATGGAGGAGACTGCCGCTATTAAAGCAGCCTCTTTCTTTCTCCTTGTCTCATCCCAGCAGCCATGACTGTACTTCCGCACACACGTCTGACAGTCGCGAGCCTCTTCAGAGCCATGTGTTCAAGTGAGTAGGGGCTGAAATCCTGAAACCACAGCCATTACTAGCTCCTTTGATGTTCTTGTCTGGGGTGTGTCACCAGTATGGCAGCAGTCTGACTTTGCGTAAGCTGCTCACAGATTCTCAGTGCTACAACTCATCCAGTAAGATCAGGGAAGAGGCTGTCACCCAGGGGACAAGCCAAAACAGAGGAGCCACTTTGAACAAACTTCATTATTAAAAATTTAACTGGATCCAGCTCATTTTCCCACTTACAAACCAGAACAACAACAACAACAACAAAAAAAAATTTCATGGGTCCAATTTACATTCAGTATGGTGGAGAAATCTGGGCCAGGCCATCTGTTGGAGATGGCTTCAGGTAATGTGAGAACATTTTCCTTATATGTGTGGAACATGCACCGTTGGTCAGAGCTTGGGGAAATGTGCTTGCATTTTCTCCAGCTCTCCTTCTTGTCTTCTCTGACCTCTGCTTTAGAAGAACTGTGATGAGGTACTTCAACACCTACTGTTTCATGACCTTGGCAATTTACCTGACTTGTTTCAGTGTCCATTTTCTGCACTGTAAAACGGTACTGTCTCTTTGAGTAAGAGAAGCCCCCTGCCAACTTTACCCTAAGGATGGAAGGCCGTGCCTCCTTTCTGGAGATGTGACCTTTAACCTTAACATTTCAGCAGATAGCTTCTAAAATGCACTGCATTAAAATTAACAATCTTAGAGGGATGAAAACAGCTCTGGGATTTTTTTTTTTTTTTAAATTCTCCCTTTTCAGTTTTATTTGATAAAATGCCAGGGATAAGATAACACTGAAAAAGGGAAAAAACCAAAAACAAATAAACAAAAAAATACGAACTCCAGCAAGAATTCACTGAACTGCCCTCTTGGTCCTGTGTTTATTCTCATGCCTTAGTGTATTTGAAAGTACAACCAAGTTGTTAATGCTTTCTGTTAAACAGAGCAAAGTAATGTCAGCCCAGCTTCCAGCTGACAGGGAAGCAGGGTGAGCCGCAGGACTCAAGGTCACTTTCACAGTTTCCTCATTTGTGTCCCCATAGAATTCACCCTGCAAGTGCTCTCTCTGAACACCGTGCTTTAGTTATGTCTTTGCTTTCTCCCTTGGGACCATGACAAATACTGCAGCCCCACACCAGGCGTAGCCCAGAACAGGATTAGCATAGCAATTCATATTTCCTGAGCTGTGTTCCTGAAGTTCGGAGAGTGACATTCATTTGTACCCTCTAAACTAATTCTCAGAGCGCTGATGAATGAGTCACCCAGCACTGCTGGCCGCTAAATGGCCTACGGTGGCATCTGGACCTGAGAATCATCGGAGTCTGTGTAAATTGGGTTTTGTTCTGAAATTCAATAAGGTTTGAACAGCACCAAAAATATGCTGTTTCTCACTGGTACATTTGAGAGGCCTGAGGGAGCTGCCTGGGGTCTCAGCCTACCTACTATGCCCATGATGCCCCAGCCAGGCGTTTTGCCTAGCTATCCTTATTTAGTTGACAGCTGTGTCTAAGTAAACCACGTGTGGTGGTTAGCATGCCTGTAATTCCATGCTTAGAGAGTCTGACGCAAATTCAGCTATATAGATATGGTCTCGAATAACAGTAGCAACAACAATAGCAACAAACACCCCCAAAAAACAAAGACAACTTTACCCAACGAAAGCAAGCATAAGAGGATGGTGTAGCAGCAGTTCACCCCCTCTCTGTAGTTGGGACTTCCCATTCCAGACTCCCACCCCTTCCGCTCTGAATTGTGAAGCCTTTGTCTCGCCCGTCCTTAGCCTCACTTCGAATTATTGCTCATTTGTACTCGCCATATTTGTCTACGAGGTGGTTTTGTCCTAGCATTTACTTTCATTCTTTCCTCCTGTTTTAGCCTGTTTTTATTCTCAAACATTAGTCACACTCTTTCAGGAATTTTCAGTTACAATTAAATCACGTGTCTAAATATTGTCCTTTACATTGGGGGTGGTGGCACATGCATGCAGTCGAGAAATGAAAGGAAGGAAGGTGTATCACTTGATGCTTGTTAGGGGGCCCTGGAAAAAGCTGTTTTCAAAGCAACTTGGTCCGAGCATAAACAGAGCCTCGGGTTTTTATTTGGGGGAGGCTCTACTTATCCATATGGGAAAGCATTTTGGAGGTAGGCATGTTTCCAAGGATGCACAATTAAAAATGTCGATTACTCTACTAAAGATTGTAGTTCAAGGAGAAAAGATAGAAGAAAAAAGAATACTTCTGGGCATGCTTAATTTATGCCAAAATTATGGCAGGCACCAATAATTCCTGGGGTGTCTAACAGCTTTTCCAAAAAAGATTTATCTGCAACCAAAGGAAGTTTCCTCCTTAAAAATGCATTTTATTAATGCAATGAGAGTTTGCCCCTAAGTGGCTTGCATCCCCTAGCTGCTAACAATCCAGCATTCAGAAAACGAAGGCAGAAATATTAGTTCTGTGAGATCAGCCTGGACTACATAGTAAAACCCTGTCAGTCTCTCTCTCTCTCTCTCTCTCTCTCTCTCTCTCTCTCTCTCTCTCTCTCTCTCTCTCTCTGTCTGTCTCTGTCTGTCTGTCTCTCTCCCCTTCTCTCTGCCTCCCTCCCCCTCTCCCCTCTCTCTAACACACACACACACACACACACACACACACACACACACACACACCACATAAAAATTCTTTCATGTGATTTTTTTCCTAGAGTCTTCTGGTTTGCTTAGGAGGGATTTGTCAACATTAATATTCTAGTTTTGAGACAGAGTGTCTGTATGTCACCCTGGAGTTGCTGTATAACTATGCTGGCCTCAGACTTACAGATCTCCTGCTGCCTATGCCTCCTGTGGGCTGAGAGTAAATGTGCGCACCCTCAATATTATTAAGGTTCTTATTGGTAACTGAACAGGAAAAGACAAGAAAAAATAGCTAGAAGAAATAGCATGCTGATGGCTTCAAGCTAAGCCACACTTCAGGGGGAGCACATAAATGGACACGAACTAGTTAAACCGTAAGAGAATATGTACAGAACAAATGTCCCTCTTACCAGTGGCTGTGGGTAGAGGGATTTAGGTGAAAGGGGAATATCAGCGTGGCAATGCTAGAACTCAACAAGGGATAAAGGTCTTGGACTAAGCAGGAGAGAGACTCTAAGAGAGCCCAGCACCTAGGTTAACTCTTAATGACCTTTTGTTCCCTCCCCATTGCTAATGAGTTCAAGCTAAATTACAAACTGCCAATGAGGTCTTTTTTCTTTCCCCTCAAGACTTTGGGCCTTGATAAGCAATCTAAAGATTGAAAGATTATATTTTATAATTAAATCTTCCTGTAACCTTGAGGTGAGTACATGCAAGGTGAGCAGGTGAAAGCCATCATGCTGTGGGCACGGTTTCCAGGTTTGGAGAGCATGTGCCTTTCTAAACCAAGGCTTCCTTGCAGAAAGACTGAAGTAAGGGTGGGCCGCATGTCTGGTGGGAGGGGCCGAAGTAGCCCTGAGCACTTTCCTTTTTCCTTTCTGGGATTCAGATGCTGGGTGACTAGTGATGGGTAAATGTACTCTGCCAAGGCAGCAGAACTTTGCATTTAAAAGGAAAGTCTATTGTCTGATCTCACATACTGTTTCTACGCTATAAAATAAGCAGCCGCAGGCACAGTGTTATGTCACACCAAAGCCCTTGATGATATGTACGTTCAATTCATAGGAGTTCTTGTCCTTGCTAGGAACTCGGGGCTCACAGGGCTCTTCCCATTTCCCCCTATTCTTTTCTCTTGGTCTTAAGGCCATTGTTTGCTAAATAATCTTCCTAGTTAAGGAACCTCAAAACTCTGTTAGACAACCACATCATCTTGGGGCTGTGGAAGTCTCAAGAACATTAGTCACATTTTACCCCACAGTCAGCCAGGGTTGAGTAGACCTTTCTGCTACTATTTTTCAAGACTTATTTTTAATTGTGTGTTTGTGTATGCCTGAATGGGTATGTGTTCACAAGTGCAGGTACTCATGGTGGCCAGAAGGGGGCCCTGGTTCCGCTGGAGTCGCAGGCAGTTGTGAGCTACCTGACATGGGTCTTAACCTCTACCCTGCTGCTTTGATTGCAATGGGTTGTTTTTATCCTCTCTGTCAGCAACCTCAGCTGCTGCTGCTGCTTTTTTCCATCTCGGACTCTGAATGCAGTCCACATGCTACAAAAGCGAAAATGAGGAAGAACTCTGCTCTTTCCTGAAATGTTTCCTAGGACGAAAGGGTAAGTGACCACAGCAGAGTTCACACTGGGAGCCACTCCTAAGTGACATGGAGCTGGCCAGACTGTCACTCCTCTTAGTTTCCTAGGGCTGATGTGACAAACTTCAGGACCCGGAGCCGGAAGCATTGGCAGTGCGCTCTCCAGAGGTGGAAGGATCTATCTGCAGGCTCTCAGGAAGAGCCCTTCCTTGAATCTTCCTGGCTTTGCTGGTAACCAGGGCGCCTTACTCTGTGGTGGTGGTGGCAGCATCTGCTTCGTTTCTATCACAGTCTCCTTAACGTGGCTTCTCCCTGAGTGTACTTTCCTTTCTCCTTTAAAGACACTTTTGTTGGATTTAGGACCCACTCAAATCCACAATGACCTCACATGAACCTTCCAATTGACCCAATGAGACCATAGTCTAAGCTTCTGGGTGAGCATACATTGTAAGAAGGTTGCTGTTGGTATGCTATTTTCTCCTACCCTCCCTCCTGTTACGAGCACTTTCTTGCCAGCCTGGTTGCAGAGTTGCATCAGCCCCAAATAACTATTGGCCAGTTACTAGCGTTTCTTATTGGCTAGCTCTGTCTTAAATATTAACCCATTTCTATCAATCTAAGTATTTCCATGTGGTCTTGGCTTACTGGGAATGCCAGACCTGCATCTCCTTTGCCTGCTATATCTCTACAGAGAAGAGAGCGGTTTTCTGTTTGTTCCTGCTTATATTCTGATTCTGCCCAGCTACATCACTTCCTGCCTGTCTGTACAGACCTCCAGACCTCTATGATTAGCTAGTGGCAGTATCTGCCATGCTATGTCACTTCCTGCCTGGCCAATCAGTGTTTTATTCATGAACCAATAAGATAAACATACATACAGAAGAACATTCCCCATCACCCTCCCACCCCTTCTCAACCCTGTGAACCTTTGCTCTGGAAATGCCCGCCTGACAAAAGTACTGCAGATGGGGTTTCATCCAGGGTTTGAGCCAGATTCCCCGATGAGCAGCTGACACTGTCACCACCATGTCTTTGAAAAGGGACTCCATGGACAGCAAAGATCACGGGCTAGGGAGCCAGAGTTGTTAAAGGAAGTAGCAAGTGCCAGCATGTGGGAGGGAAGACCACACACAGGCCAGTGAAGTGTGGAGAAAATTCTGAGCTGCCAGCAAGACTGAGCTTCAACATTCAACCTGCAGAGTAAACAAAATCGCCTTTGGCAGCAGGAGGAGAGATTGGATTCTAGGATAAATAAATGTCTGGGTCTGTAGCTATTATTCAGTGCATGTAAGCGACACTTAGAAAGCATAGATGATAAAATCTTTCTGGAAAAAGCAAAGCAAACCAAACCCTGATGTCAGGTTACTGGTAGTATCAGGCTGTGTGCTCCGTGGAGTTTGGGCTTAGCACGCATGAGGGGTGGGGCCAAAAGCATAAGTAATTATAACTCCAGTTTTGAAGGGAAAAATTCCTGCATACAAGTGTAAACCATTATACAGAAACAGAGGGTATTTTCCCTTCGCAAGCTCTGTGATGACGCATCACACATGGCTTAGGTCCAAATAACGTTCTGACCTATAAGCCTGACACAGGCATAAACTCCAGGAAGGAACCAAATACAGACTTCTCCTGTGGTGTCAGAATGAATAGCTCACCCAGCATTAACACGTGAGAACCAGGAAGTCATGTGTGAAGTCCCGCTGTCCAGAGATTTTATTGGGGTTCTATTACACAGGCTTGATGGATTCCTTACATGGTAGATGTCAGTCTCTCGCCCTCACCAATTCTTTCATGACTCAAAGCCCGCACCCTCAGTGGTTAGTTCTGCTTGCCAGAGCTCACCCTCAGCCCAGCACTCCCAAAGGTATTTACTATGGACACAGATGGAGGGCAAAACTTAGATTTCTTTCTTTGGAGCAAGGCTTAATTCCATACTGCATATCTCTACGGCATACCCTAGTAGGTAGAATGCCTTCCTAGCATGGTTGACGCCCTGGGTTTGATTTCTAGTATTCCATAAACTGGTCGTGGTGGTACACATCCATACCATATTAGTACCTGGGAGACAGAAACTAGAGTTTCAAAAGTTCAAGGCCATCCTCTGCTACCCAGGGAATCTGAGCCCAGCTTGGGATACATGAAATCTTAACTCAAAAATAAAACCAAAACCAGCCAGATAGCTGGTGGTTAAGAGAGCCTGCTTATCTGCATTGAAGAACAGAGTATAGACTGCAGACCTACGTTGGATATCTCACATGCCTGTAATTCAAATGTCTAACAAATGCCTGAAGTCTAGTGCCAAGACTGACTTCTGCCATGCGTGCACTCACACAGACACGTGCACACATAAATGAAAACAAAACAACATAAACTAGGATCATAATTACAGCACTCTATACAGCCAGTGACCTGCAAACTCCTTAATGATTTGCACGGGAGACCACAATGTTTCACTATGCTCGGCTATATATTGTGTGATGTCTAGAAAATTCTCTCCCATTTTGTGCCTTAGTTTTCCCATTCAGAAACTTGGATAAATAACAAATCTGAACTTTGAATCAATACATGCAAAATACTTTAAGCAGTACCCAGCATACTATTCACTTACTATGAGCCAGTAAAAAATCCTAATAAATCACAATATAAAATCCTTTCAAAATCTTTGACCTTTTCTTTTTTCACTTAATTGATGGCCAGATGAATGTATTTCCAGCCCTTTTCTATCTCAAAGGCTTAAATTTATTAATAAGCACTAGGGAATCATACTATACAGTCTTCAATTTTACTATTTCAGATTTTCATTGACTTGCTTATTTTTAAATGAATAGAAGTTTTTGAAGTTATTTAGATATTGTATAACTAGTTGAAACCTAAACCACAGTGTAGCTGACATTTTTCTGTTTCTATACACATTAAATATGTGAGTAGTTGTATGCTGCCTGGGTTAGAGATGCCCAAAAGTCCCTTTGATCTGTTTAAAGTCACAATAACAAATGTTTGTCTCCACACAGTCCTGCTCGGCTTCACAATTCTTTCATCACATTGGAGTGTAATATTTGCCAGGAAACACCGCTTTCCTAATGTTGGGGGGAGGATGAAATAACCTCGTGGAAATTTCTGCTCACCTCAGAGGCAACGTTCTAGTTTTCCTGTTGTGAAAGAGAGAAAAAGAACGAGAAGAGAAAGATTCTTTTTAACTGCTATGCTAAGAGTCTCCACTTAATTTGAATAAATGTAAAGAAAGCAAGGCTTTCTGTCAGGGCCATTGGTTCCATCAGTATTTGCTCTGCCAGAGGGGGGAAGAAGTAGGAGCACTTGAGCCATGCTGTTAGCAATTTGGGGCACGGTGGCCGAGGGGACACCCACTCTACGTGAAAGTGTGGTGCCGTGTGCATGACAGTGATTGGAAACGAAGAATACGTTACTGACTCTGAGCTGGTGAGACATGTCCCTACCAGCCAGGGAAGGTGACCCTGTCACCCAGGGGTTTCAACTCTGGTGAGAGAGGGGAGACTATGCCTAGGGAAGAGATAAACAGAGTTGCCCTGAAACATTGCCCTCTGATGCAAGCAGCTCTTCTCCCTTCCAGGTTGAGACCTAATGGATTAAACTACACACAGCAGGCATTTGTAGAAATATTTTTTTGTCTGTCAGATTTTTAGACCTCGATATGCTCAGGATATCTATGAGGGTCGTGAACCCTGGTGAGGATGGTGTTCTGTCTTGTAGCAATGAGAATGGCTGTACTTGGAGCAGAACTTTAGGAAACCTGACTTGTGTCTTCCTAGGGTTTGCAGTCATCTCTCAATACTCAGCTCCCTCTTCTTATTTTCCTTCCCTTTTAATGAGCAAGAGTCTTCCAATTGCAAGGCATGCTGGCAACATTTCCATGTTAAGTGGCTTAAATTTTTAATTTTTCTTTCCATCTCATTATAGCATCTAAAAAAATAATTATAGTGCTTTTTATTATGCCACATTCTGACGTGTCCTACCATTTGGATCCTGACCTCCACAGGTCCTGAGCAGGGCTTGACTTTCTAGAACCCAGAAGATAGGGAGTCCCACGGGTAGAGAATAGACCATCACACTGAAATGGGTTAAAGACCCCTCTGCTTTGTGAGACCCCGTTATGTGGAAGAGATAGAAGCCTAGCTCTGGATGTGGTCCATGGGTACAGTAGCTTAGGTGCACACAGTTCATCTAGCCTGCCCCTGACTTTGGGATGTTGTTTGTCTGTCCCGAAAGCATCGAATGGCAGTGTCCTCCCTAGCTTTAGCCTGCAGGGAGTAAGCCTGACTCTGGTAGCATCATTTGAGTTTCCATTCCAGTGACACCCTCATTAGATTTCAGGAAAAGCAGCGAGTGCCTCCATTAAAATTCCTGAATTATTTTGGCTTCATCCTTAAGCAAGTTCTTAATTGGCCTCTTTCCCTTGAGACCAAACATTGTCCTGTGATGGGAACAGAGGAATTAATAGCTTCTAGGACACAGGGCAATAGGGGGAATCCTGGAAAGGACTCTCCCATTTACTGAAGTTCTTCTTGGAAGAAAATCTTTGTTACCACCTCGGTGGGTCTAACTCTCGCTTTGTAAATATTGCCTGAATTTATGTCTGATTACTTCAAGTCTATCACTTAAGGGGCGAGAGGAAATAAGCAACAATGTGCCCAACAAAGAGAAATGAGACACAGACTTCAGTACTTCAGACACAGTTCAGACAAAAGTAGCCCGTTGTTCCTCTATGTCAACAGCTACCAATTCTCTTTGTTCTCGGTAAGCAACCATCTCTAGGTTCACATTTGTGCACGCGCGGAATGCGCACAAAAACGTTATGATCATTCTTTATATTTTTATTTATGTGTATGTGTCTCTGTGCACATGCTGCACAGTGCACGCGTGGGCCGCACAAGGATGTCAGATTCCCTGGAGCTGAATTTACTGCAGGGGATACAACAACCCTTGCAGCATAGGAACCTAAGCTCACATCCTCTGAGAGAGCAGCTAATACTGTTAGTCTCTGAGCCATCTCTCTAGCCCCGTGAGTCTTCTTCTGGGGTCTCCATGATAGCAGTGTGATCAAGCAGGTAACTAAAGTGTAGAGCTTGTTTGAGTTCCAACTACCTGGTTTTGAGTATTTCCAAATTCCTTGTCAGCTGGTTAAATGCTATCCTTCCTTTCCCGTGGCTAATGCTACCGCCTATTTATTATCATATCTTTCCTGTTCCTCTTTTATCAACCACACACTTAATTGTTCGATGCACATTGATTGAGTTCTTTCATGTGAGTTTATAGTCCATCTGGTGCTGGATTTGTGATGATAAACACACCGCTAGGTTTAGCATGGGGGTACACGCCTTTAATCCCAGCACTTGGGAGGCAGAGGCAGGCTGATCTCTGTGAGCTTGAATCTAGCCCAGTGTATATAGTCAGCTTTAGACCAGCCAGAGTTATAGAGAGAGACCCTGTCTAAAAAATAAAAACCAAGACACACACACACACACACACACACACACACACACACACACAAAGCCAAACAAACAAAACTCTCCAAATCAACAAACCATAATTTCTATCTTTCCCCTCCTAGAACTTACAGATTTAAGAAAGCAGACATTTAAGAATATTTGTAAGGGCATATATCCACATACACAAACATTTTTTGTGTGTTTATAATAAAAGCATTTGTGATAAATGGCATGAAGAAATTAAACAAAAACCCAATTTAACACTGGATAATTGGGAATGGCATTCCTAAACAAGGCCATTTTGAGGGTAAGTTAGGTGAAAAGACACAAGAAAATATTCCAAAGCGCCAGGCATAATGGTTCCTTCTTTTCATGCCAGCATTAGGAGTTGAATCAGGAAAGGCATCATGGGTTTGAGGCCAGCTCAGGTTACATAGTGAGTTCTAGTGTAGGCTTGAGTGATAACCTATTCAAAAATACAACAACAAATCAAAATGAGAACAACAAAGACAACAGAAGAAAGTGGGGAGGGAAGAAAAATTAATAAAAAAGGAAAAGAGAACAAGAGAAGAGAGGGGAGAAATTGTCTTGGAAGGCTCTCGGAGGGATTGATCTGTAGAGGAACAGAATGGCTAATGGGGACAGAAAGGAGCCCTGTGGCCACTGCAGATTTTGGAGTTCAAGGCCATGTAAAGGAATGACCTTCAGTCTGAAAGCCTCAGGCTAGTTGCTGAAGGGACAGCTGATCTGAGGGAATCTAGGTTAAAAAAAAAAAAAAAAAAAAAAAAAAAAAGGCATTTGAGTATTGACCATATCAATGGAGGGAGCCAAGTTCTCTCTTGAGAGAAGGAAAATGCCTGTTGATTGATAGGACACAGGAATCAAGGAGAAGGGTGACAGACAAAAAACAAAACAAAACAACAAGAACAAAAATGGACTCTCCCCTGTGCTGCCTTCTCAGTGATTTCACTTCAGGTGACCTTTCTCCTTGGGCTCTGTCCTTGTCTCACGCTCAGTCAGAGTGAGCTGAGCTGGATTTTCCATTCCGTCCCAGAGCCTTGGCTGCAGAACCCAGAAGTCCTATACGCGGTCTTTCATGTTGGATAAACACCTGGAGGGATTTGTCAGATCTAGCTCTTCTGCAAACAAATACTTTGGAAGTGACTAAAACCACATTCTTCAGCAGTGACAATTTATAGATTTATAGTACATGTGAGGAGCCATGAAGCAAATTCCATTGTAGACCTCAATTCCTTTTCAGGAGTGGGTTGGCTTCGTCCTTCATTAGCATCAGCAAAGGAAGTTGAGAGCTGGAGATTGTTCCTTCTCCAGGTCTGAGGTTGTTTGGTTTTCGTGTATCGATTACCCATGAACCCTAGCTAAGAATAATCTTTTCTTGGTTTTCTGTCTTTTAGGAATAATTCCTTTCTGTTTGCTTCTCCAGGTTTTGAAATTGTACTTGGCAGAATAGATCTTCACCAGGTACTTTCCATAGGAGACAATGTCTCTTTCCAATCTCCTTTTAACAGGTTTTATTAGTGCATAGTCACAATACTACTACTGCTACTCCGAGAGCCTTCCAAGACGAATTCCTCTCCTCCCTTCTCTTCTCTTGTTCTCTTTTCCCTTTTTATTAATTTGTTTTTCTTCCCCACTTTCTTCTGTTGTCTTTGTTGTTCTCATTTTGATTTGTTCTATTGTATTTTTGAATAGGTTATCACTCAAGCCTACGCTAGAACTCACTATGTAACACAGGCTGACCTCAAACCCAGGCCTGCTCACTACTGTATATTGTACGATCTGTCATAGCCACACATGCCTGTTCACCACCACATTTTGTATGATATGTCAATCTGCGTAGTTCTTTTCAGGCATCATCTTAAAGAGGGGGTGGCATCACCCTCTATCAAAGTCATATGTGACAGAGATGGACTCTGAGCTCAGGTGGGGCTTGTTTCAAAGCTCTTGACGCTCATCTTGGGTATCTAAGAGAGTAACCCGAGGTTCCCTGTGATAGCTACCCTCTGGTGTGGCCTGTTATTGACTCTCCTTTGGTGCCAAGAATTCATTTGAAAATCTTTCCATTACACAAATCTGTTTACAGAGGGGGTGTGTAACATGTTTCACAGGTAGAGGTCATAGGACAGCTGGTTGAAGTCAGTTATTTCCTTTTGCTATCTGGGTCCCAGGGATTGAGCTCAGCTTGCCAAGCTTGGTGGCAAGCACCTTTACCATCTGCACTATCTTGCTGGTTCATGGCTGGTCACTTTTTAAAAACATTATTTAATTTTATGTGCATTTATTTAAAGGTGTCAGATGCCTTGTAACTGTGTTACAGATAGGTGCGAGCTGCTGTGTGGGTGCTGGGAATTGAACTCAGGTCCCCTGGAAGAACAGTCAGTGTTCTTAACCCCCAAGCCATCTCTCTAGCCCTGAGAAGTCACTTTTAACACCTTAGGGGGAAATTCATTTAATCACTTACGTTCAGTATTCCAGCAGTTACTGAATTCATCTTTTTTCATTTTAGTTTTTCTTCAGTTTCATTAAAAGAAGAAACCTTTTCTGCAATTTCATATCTTCTTTGCCTCTAAGCCAGAAAGGTTTATTAAGTCACTGCAGTTGATAAGGTAATAGTCATGATATTGTCTAATTAAATTAAAAGGTGTGTCCTGGGCATGGGTCCATCATGTAATGATTATTTCTAATGCCTAATGTGTTCGTTATCATAAATAAACCATTAACCGAAGATTCACGTCAAAGCACAGAGACTAATATAAAGACTTCATACAATCGGTTAGTTAGTGTTTAATCCGGAACAAGGTGGAACTAGGTGGATTAAACACAATTAAACACACTCACTTGATACACAAGTGCTGAAGGCCCTCTGTGTGCCTGAGGCTGAGGTTCAATTATGCTGACTTTTAGAAAACCCAGAGTCAGCAAACGTGAGTTCAAATTTCAATTTGTGCAATACTAACTGTGAGACTTGATAAACAACTTCATTTCTCTAAGTCTTAAATGACTCATTCAATAATTAAGGCTAGCAAGAGGGCCAATTTTATAGGAATGTTAGTACTGAATGGGAGTGAAAGATGCCCTGCATATCCTAAGTATTCGGGGGGCACCATCTGTTACTGCTATAGAAAGAAGACAACTACACATCAGTGAAATTTATTCCAATAAGCATCCAGCAAGACCACAAATGCACATGTGCAAACATATCTATCTAAATTTCTATCACCTATCTATCCATCCATCATCTATCTATCTACCCATCCATCCATCAATCTCTCTCTACCTATGATCTATCTGCCATCTATCTATCTTTCTGTCTGTCTGTCTATCTATCCATCTAATATCTATCTCTCTCTCTACCTATCACCCGTCATCTTTCTATCTATGTATCTATCCATCCATCATCTATGTCTCTCTACCTATCATCTGTCATCTATCTATTAATCTCTCTCTACCTGTCATCTATCTATCTATCTATCTATCTATCTATCTATCTATCTATCATCTATTATCTCTCTACTCCCCCATCTTCTTTCATCAACCTGTAACTTACTACCTAGGCCATGTTGAGAGCCACCTGCCTTGCCTCCCCAGAGCCGAGGCATGGACCACCACACCAGCTGAGAATGATGACTTGTAATATCAGATAAGTAAAGTTATGGGTTCACTCTAAGATTATTTGTGGAAGATAGTGCATTTCTATAAAGCACAAATTTAAATGTCAATTTAGCGATCTATTTGCTGTGGAGGTAAGTAAAACAAAGCAGGGCTTTCTAGACTAGAAGGTGAAAGAAGAATTGAAACATTAACAAGATTCCTGGTTGAGTGGAAGCTCTGTTTGTCAGATGTTTGTCAGCTCTGTTTGAAAGATGCTTTAGTCAAATGTTCTAATGTTTCAATTGTATATGAATCTGTGAAAAAAGGAAAATCTGAGTTTTGATAGAAATATAGACAACACGACAACCAGTACAAATTAGATTTTTTTTCCAAGGAAGACAGGCATAGCTTAGTGAACTATGCATAAAGAAGCAGGCTGGGCAAGGCCACAGTGGGACCCCATGCTGGTTTTGAACTGAGGTTTGCACTAGTATTGGGCTGAGGTTTGGGCTGAGGTTTGGGCTGAGGTTTGGGCTGAGGTTTGGGCTGAGGTTTGGGCTGAGGTTTGGGCTGAGGTTTGTGCTGGTCTTGGGCTGAGGTTTGCGCTGGTCTTGGGCTGAGGTTTGCGCTGGTCTTGGGCTGAGGTTTGCGCTGGTCTTGGGCTGAGGTTTGTTGTGTTGTCCAGCACAGAGCCACCGAAGGGTGCGATGATTGCCGCAGAATCCTGTTCGGCGCTAAGCATGGAGGTGTGCATAGACAGAACGAGCCCAGAAATCAGGGTGTTCCCACAGCTTGGAAGAATATGAGGTGAAGAGAGGAGGGGGAAGACAGGGCGAGGTGAACTCAAAGTCCACCGCGCTTGGCAGCTGCCTTCAGAGCAGTGCATAACAAGGAACAGGGTTCTAATCTCTGGACTTGGCTCAAAGGAGGGGACAGGCCAGAGCAAGGCAGCAAGGCGAGGCTGGTTTATAGACCTTGATCGCTACTCCCAGTATGACTCCGCTCTATGGGGCAGGAGTCATTGCTGCGAACCTATCATGGCAACCCTGAATGCCTCAAGTGTCTCTCTCTCTCTCTCTCTCTCTCTCTCTCTCTCTCTCTCTCTCTCTCTCTCTCTCTCTCTCTCTCTCTCTCTCTCTCTCTCTCAACTGTGCTTGAACAGAAAAGTCAGACATCACTTGTGGTTAGTAGGAGGCAGATATAGAGGCTGAGAAACCCAGAATCTCCATAATTAATGAAATTGTGTTTCATTAATGATTGCTTACTTACAAAAATCAGTATATGCTGGTAAAATGGTAGCTTGTGTCTAGGAATCATATGATCTAAAATGGTCAGAGGAACCTCAAGTTTGAGTCAGTTTTATTGTGTGTGATCATATAAGACATAAACCAAATCATCATGTTCGTGTACATGTATGTAAGCATGCATACATGTATGTATGTATGTACGCATGCATGCATGTATTATGTGCACTCCTGTGAGGCCAGGCAGCATCAGGCATCTCCCTTCTTACTCTGTGTAGTATTCTGAGCCAGGGCCTCTCACTTAACCCTGAGCTATGCTTGCAGCCCCCAGATGCTGTCTCCATACCCCTCACTGCTGCCTGGCATGGGAGTTACAGGTGTGTGAGACCAGGTATTGTTTGTCAAGTGGGTGCTGGGATCCAAACTCAGCTCCCCGTGCTTAATGCAGCAAGAGCTCTTACCCACTGAGGCACCTCCCCAGACTCCAGTCCCCATGAAAACAACTTTTCTTAGAAGCTGACAAATGTGAGCCAACCCTTCGTAATCCTGTTCTGTAGACCTTGGTTTGGAAAGCAGTTCCTATATTGAAGAATTCTGAAAAAGAACCTTATTATTTCGCAGAAAAAGTGGTCACACTGGTGATAGTTCCATTTCTAATGAAAAGAAAAATGCAATTCAAATTCGTGGAAGCCGCATTGGTGACTCCTTTCAGGCAAGATCTGCGTGTAGCATACCAATGCCCAATGCGTGTCAAATGGGACTCAGCACAGGAAAAGACTCAAGGCACCATCTCCCCAAAATTAAAGCAATTGAGTCTGGGGCACTTTATTATAGACAGCAAAAGAGCTCAGCCTCCATCATCTGGAAGGGTTCACTAGGCAAAGGTGATCCAATCCATGTCTCTTTTCTCCCTCAGTCTCTTAGGATTCTCTTCCTTTAGCATGCCATAGCAGATTTCACAACTGCCCTGAGGGCATCTAAGTCATCTTGGATTCATCCAGCTGCAAGGGAAAGTTTGCCCTCTGTGGGAATCCATGCAGTGTGTGGAGGAGGCTCCCTGGCTGGTCGGATTGCATAGGAGGTCTCTTACAACTCTGTAATTGTACGTAACTGACAGAGTGCAAAATAATTCTTATGTATGGATGTTCAAAGTTCATCTTGCCTCTTGAAGCTCTGTACCCTGCTGGGGGAGAAAGCTAGTTTGACGTCCATTTGCACATTCATTTCAATATTCCTGAGCTATAAATGTGTCTGTTTTTCAGTTTCTCCATTGAATCAGATATAACATCTGCCTGGCTCCTTCTTTATGAGTAAAATAAAATCTGTAACACATGTTCATTTTATAGTTTTATGAGTCATGATTATACCTTTTGTTGAGAGGGGAGTTCTCTTTTAGCATCACCTTCTGTCCTCTGTTTTTATTTTTTACTGGAGGCTGCACTATGTACTTGTGGGCTCTTTTTCCTCTCTCTCTCTAATTTGTTTTTTTCTCTAAAATAGCATCACTGAAATCCTAGCTGAAGTCAGTAAATGATCAAATCTTTGATCAGTGTATGCCCAAATGTAGTTATGTCCAAATCCATGTCAAGACACATTTAAGAAAAGAAGAGTTTGTTTCGGTTTATCATTTGAGGAGATACCTTTCAGGTGTGTTGGCAGAAGCATGAAATGCTCACATTGTGGCTACTCTCTGGAAGCAGAGAGCTGAATGTTGCTGTTCACCTAGACTTCCGAATTTCCCCCATTTTAGTTCAGTCTGGGGCCCTAGACCATAGAGTTCTGCCACATTCACACTGGGTCTTCCTTTTTTATCTTCGCCAAGCCTTTCTGGAAACACCTTAATCTATTTAGTTGAAGATGACCTTGAACCTGGGATCCTCCTGCCTTCACCTCCTGAGTGCTGGGATGGTAGACATGTACTACGTATACCAGCATGCTCAATGTATGCAGTAATGCAGATGATACCACGGCTTTGTGCATGGTAGGCAACCATTCTACCAACTGAGTCCTTTACCAACCCAGCCTTCTTCCTAGTGCATCTTCATACTTTGACTATCCCACCTACATCTGGGTCTGTTCTCATAGTCTTACTTAGGCCTTCCTGTCCTCATCTATCTTCATTGAGCTAGTTCCTGGGTATTCCTAGTCTTTCAACTCAGATGTCCTATACCACTTGAGTTGAGAGGCCCTTGTCTGTTGTCTTCCCTATTCTAATTCCCCTTAGGATGATACTGGGGGCTACATCATCTCCAAGAACACTGACAGCTGTTATCTTCCCAACTTTCACATCTTGCACGTTAGTTCTAAACTCCAGTGGTGCTTAATGAGATGCACATGACTTGGCTTCAGCTTCTGGGGATGGTTTGGTGTAGCAGTTTTCATGTTCCTGCTAAGATTTTGAAAGGGAGGGGGTTGCTGAGTATCTTTCTTTCCAAATCTCTTTTTATAAACAGCAAGGTTATCTGTCTTCTTAGAGGACACATCCTGGGATGTTATTGACAGATCTCTTGTAGCATGACTCTGAAGCTGTAATTAAGGAGAGTGGAATTCAAGGGTCTTGTGATTGTTGTGCCCAAATTCTGAACTCCAACATCACCAAGAGACCCATTTTGATGCAAAAGCTAAGAGTCTTTTATTGTTTAACAAGTTAACTGTCTTAACTCAGTTCCCTCTTCAGTCCAACACAGGTGTGAGAAGAAGCCAAGGGGCCAAGAGGCAGGGAATTTATTTGGGTGAGCAAGGGAAGCATCTAGTCTCAATATTGGTGCTCTTCTGGGCTTGGGCAACCTGTCCTGTGTTGATTGGTCAACTGGTTGCTATAGCCTTTAGGCCTACCCAGAATGGTTGCTATGCTCTGAATGCCTCTGTTATACCACACCCAGAAACCACCAGCTAACTTCTGATTGGTTCTTGTAGAGGTATCTGACTTCCTAATGACTGGGAAGTCTGGCAAGGTCAGGCAAACACATGTTGCTGAGTCAGGGGCCTTTGACTTGCTGGGTCTTTTCTGGAGCCTGTCATGCCTGTTAAGCAGGGGCCTGGGTGAGGGTCTGGTCCCTTCAGTGATACCAAAGTATCCCTTGGGAGCTTGTTAAAAGTCTGGGTCTCAGGCCCTGAACCTGTATCTCCTGGGTCAGAAGTTGCATCTCGTAAAGATGCTAGGTGACCTGAATGTACACCTAGCATGTACACCTAGTTTGAAAAACCTATCCAAGTGCTTCATATTTGATTCTGAGTCATCATGGACAAATTATTTACCCACCACAGAGATTCTTCTAAAACTGTAAAGGGTTTCTACTTCATTCATACTTCCTAAGGCTGCTGAGACATTGAAGGTGTTGATACATTTGAAGAACATAGGATCATGTCATTTAGAAACACCTTGACAAATATTCACTCTTGCTAATGCAGACTCCTACTGACAAGTGAAACCTCCTTGGCATATCAGACACTCGTCTGCAGAGCAACACTGTAGATAGGTGCTCTCTTGTGTCCTAGACTGCTCACACTCTTATTTGTGCGTATGTGTGACATGCCCCACATAGGAATGGTGATGTCATCTTCCAGAGGGTTTTATGTCTAGTTCCAGGATGAAGGACAAAGCCAGGCCATCTAGCCTTTCAGTGAATGGGTTTCCATGCAAGAGGATTTCCTGGAAATTTCTTTCTGATTACTCATTTTAAGTTTTCTGTGCTTTTGACTCAGGAGAGTAGGCTGAAGTGCAAGGTCTGGAAGATTTTATACAAAGTCTATAACACTGTCATATAAGAAACAACAATTGGCAAAAATGAAGGCTAAACACACACACACGCACACACACATACACACACACACACATGCATACACACATACACACACATGGAATAGTAGAGGTCTGTAGAGGGCATAGGTTCTCACAGATAAACATTGGAGAATCCAAGAGTGTTAATCATGAACTGTTGTCTCCTCAATGGAGGAAATGCATATCTGTCTTTTACCCAGAAGGCTGGAGTGGAAGTTGTTAATGACCTGATGACCTTTCCTATCTGTAGAGCTAGACATCATCCAAATTCCCCAGAATGTTCGTCCCAGACGCTTCCTCCCTAGACTTTCATCTTTAGCTTTGTTTCTCAATTAATGGAACCCATCTGTTGGGAAGATGGCATGTGTACTGTGTTCTTCATAGCCTGCTGACCTCTACACTATCTCAGTCAGAGACCGTCCCAGATCTTAGGCTTATAAGATGTAGAACTCATCTTCATGGGAGAGGTCATATGTCCTTTTCAAAAGAGTTTTGAAGCAATCAGGCCTTAAGCTTTATTGTGCACATGAGATTGGGATAATTATTACCAGGAAACTTTAATTCAACATTGTACTGTACTTAAATATGTTTAAAATAAGCTCGCCTGGTATCAGACTCCAGAAGCTTGAGTGGGCACCAGCTAAGTAGGTGGTGCTAAACTGAGTTTCCATCTTACATCACTCAGATCACCAACTGTGGTGCTTCCAGGGACCCACAGAGGCTGACTAGAGCTGTCAGGAGCCACTAAAGTGGGCACAAGAGTCTGAAGTTGACTTATGATTAGTTATAATATTACAATGCACACACCTCAGTAGAGATTTCAGATATTAATAAGACACATGACTTGTAAAGTTCTATGCACCAGGATGAGTAACAGATGCTTGAGTATGCTATGGCGTACTGCAAAAGCCACATTATGTTATTTAAAGCCCCATCCTCGGAACAGCTTGACTGTTTGAACTAGCAAATTCTTTTTCTCTGTTCTGCTTCTCCTGGAAGTGTTCTATTTAACAAACAATCACTGCTTCTGCTAAGTTCTTCTTTAGGGACAGAGGAAGAGGAGCTTCACAGAGGATGCTCACTGAACACCATCATCTGCCAACATGGCTTCATGTAGCTCACTCTCCCTCTGATCTCTACTTCCCTTCTTGCCTTTTCTTTACTTGTCTATGTCTCCCTTTATTACCAGTTCTTCTCAGTACTTGGGTTGATGGCTAAGGGTTTGGCAGGGGTGGGGGTGGGGTTCTATCCAGATGTGATCGATGTGATTGGGAGATGGGTAGAAGGCAGAGGCATTCTTGATAATGAGAGCTTCCATCTATTTCCACCTTTACTCTCACTAAAGTATTTCCCAGCTTAGCCCTGAGAGTATGACTCCACCTGAACTTGATCATGAGAAAGCCACGTTATCTTCTCCAGCTAGGAGGGAGCAAGTCCTCCGCAAAACTACTTGTTGCATCTTCTTGGAGTGTCAGTCACTGAGCCTTGGGGATTGTAGAGATGAGTTTCCAAGGTCATGGTCTTGAAGGGTTTTTTTTTTTCTGGAGCATTATGTGGTGGTCTGAGAAGCAAGGGACAGGTGATTTTTGGAAGAGTCTTAGATCACAAAATAAGGTCTTCTGTTAGTTACTTTCCTTTCTCAGTGATAAAAAAAAATCCCTAACAATAATGGCTTTACAGAATGAAGCAACTATTTTGGCTCATAGTTGCATAGTCAATCATGGCAGGGAGATCAAAATGTCTAGAGCTTGAAGCTTGGCTTAGTAATAAAGAGGAGACAGAGAGAGATGCTCAGCTTGCTTTCTCCATTATGTGTTTTCCAGCGCTCAAGCCCAGGAAATGGTGCTGACCACCATTAGGCTGGGTCTTCCCACCTCAGTTAAGCCTCATGGAGATAATCTCACAGCAATGCCAAGAGACCTGTTTCCTGGGGTCCATCAGATCCTGCCAAGCTGACAGCCAGCGCCTACAGTCACAGCTGGGCATGGTGATGATCCCATAGTGTATGGAATTCTTTTACACTTCATTTTCCTCCTGCGTCTCCATCCTATTGCCTATTTTTCTACTTACATAACATTTTTCTTTATATAAATAGAATGAGTCTGTTTTAGATACATGTTTTCATGCATGCATTTTTCTATAAGTCCTTTCATTACAGTTGAGAGTGGAGGTGAGGAGGAGGTAGGTCTGGGAGGATTTGGGGGAGGGGTAAAGGTGAGTATGGTTAAAATACATTAGAAGAAGACCTCAAAGAGTTAAAACAAATACTATATTTTCAAAGTGGTATATTACAGGTACTTTCAGATGAGCATTTCTAATGGTGCTTTATTTTCTGAATGAGAGTAAAATGTACCCTAGAACAAACGTGCCATGCTTTATTGGATCCTTCCTCTTACATACATATCTCCATGCATGCATGTACACATCAGTGTAGAATCAGGTTCTAGATGTGGACTTGCTAAGTCATCAGGCAAACATGATATCATTTAAAGGTAATTGAGAAAAACGCCACCAAAGATACAAAATAGCAACCACCAAAATCTAAAGCAACTTATGTTCTTACTATCAGAATTAGCACTTTCTGTGGGTTTCTCCAGCCTGGTCTTGATCCCTTTGCTCATCACTCCTTCCTCTCTGCAACTGGATTCCAGGAGTTTGGCTCAGTATTTAGCTGTGGGTGTCTGCTTCTGCTTCCATCAGCTACTGGATGAAGGCTCTAGGATGGCATATAAGGTAGTCATCAGTCTCATTATTGGGGAAGGGCATTTAAGGTAGCCTCTCTACTATTGCTTAGATTCCTAGTTGGGGTCATCCTTGTAGCTCTCTGGGCATTTCCCTAGTGCCAGATTGCTCTTGAAACCTATAATGGCTCCCTCTATTATGGTATCTCTTTTCTTGTTCTCCTCTATTCTTACCCTGACTCAATCTTCCTGCTCCCTCATGTCCTCCTTTCCCCTCCTCTTCTCCCTTTCTCTTTCTCCTAACTCCCTTGCTCCACCCCTCATAATCCCAATCTGCTCAGGAGAGCTTGTCTCTTTCTCCTTCTCCAGGAGACCATGTATGTCTCTCTTAGAGTCCTCCTTGTTTCTTAGCTTCTCTGGTGGTGTGGATTGTAGGCTGGTATACACCATGTTTGTCTTTTTGTGACTGGGTTACCTCACACAGGATGGTTTCTTCTATCACCATCCATTTGCCTGCGAATTTCAAAATTCCATTGTTTTTTTTCCCCCACTGAGTAGTACTCCATTTTGTACACCACGTTTTCTTCATTAATTATTCAGTCGAGGGGCATCTAGGTTGCTTCCAGGTTCTTGCTATTACAAATAATGCTGCTATGAACATAGTTGAATAGATGCCTTTGTTGTATGAATGTGCCTCTTTTGGGTATATTTCTAAGAGTGGAATTGCTGGATCTTGAGGACCCTCCATATTAATTTCCAAAGTGGTTTACTAGTTTGCACTCCCACCAGCAGTGGAGGAGCGTTCCCTTTTCTCCACATCCTCTCCAGCATAAACTGTCATTGATGTTTTTTATTTTTGCCATTCTGACAGGAGTAAGATGGTATCTCAGCTTAATTTTATTTGCATTTCCCCGATGGCTAAGGATGATGAGCACTTTCTTAAGTGCTTTCAGCCATTTCAGATTCCTCTATTGAGAATTCTCTGTTTAGTTCTGTACCCCACTTTTTAATTGGATTATTTTGTGTTGTGGTAACAAGCTTCTTGAGTTCTTTGTATATTTTGGAAATCAGTCCTCTGTCAAAGGTGGGATTGGTGAAGACCTTTTATCATTGTGTGGGCTACTGTTTTGTCTTGTTGACTGTGTCCTCCCTTGCCATACAATTTCAGGAGGTCCCATGTATGTATGTATATATGTATGTATGTATGTATGTATGTATGTATGTATGTATGTATTTTTAATCTCAGTGTCTTGCTACTAGTGTTATGTTCAGGAAATGGTCTCCAGTGACAATATGTTCAAGGGTACCTCTCATTTTCTCTTCTCAGAGGTTCTGTGTGGCTGGATTTATACTGAGATCTTTTATCCATTTGGACTTAAGTTTTATGCATGGCAATAGATATGGATCTATCTGCAATCTTCTACCCACCAGCATCCAGTTATGCCTGTACCATTTGTTGAAGATGCTTTCTTTTTTCATTGTATTATTTTAGCTTCTTAGTTAAAAAATCAGGTGTTCATAGGTGTGTGGGTTAATATCAGGGTTTTCAATTTGATTCCATTGGTCTATCTGCCTATTTTTGCTGTTTTCAGGACTATAGCTCTATAATAGAGCTTAAAGTTAAGGATGGTGATGCCTCCAGAAGTTCTTTTATTGTACACAGTTGTTTTGGCTATCCTGGGTCTTTTTGTTTTTCCATATAAAGTTGAGTATTTTTCTTTCAAGTTCTGTGAATTATTGTGCTGGGATTTTGCATTGAATCAATAGATTACTTTTGACAAGATTGCTATTATTACTATGTTGATCCTACCTATCCAAGAGCATGAGAGATCTTTCCATTTTCTGTTATCTTCTTTAATTTCTTTCTTTAAAGACTCAAAGTTCTTATACAGGTCTTTCACTTGTTTGGTTAGCATTACCCCAAGATATTTTATGTTGTTTGTGGCTATTGTAAAGGGTGATGTTTCTCTGATTCTTTCTCAGCTCGTTTATTGCTTGTATATTGTAGGGATACTGATTTTTTTTTTTTTTTTTTTTAGTTAATCTTGTATCCTGCCACTTTGTTGAAGGTGTTTATCCCTGGTAAAGTTTTTCCAATCACTTATGTAAACTATAATATTATCTGCAAATAGTGAAAACCTTATGTCTTCCTTTCCAAATTGTATCCCCTTGATCTCCTTTTGTTGTCTTATTGCTCTAGCTAGAATTTCACGTACAATATTGAAGAGATATGGAGAGAGAGGGCCGCATTGTCTTGTTCCTGATTTTAGAGTAATCACATTGAGTTTCTGTCCATTTAGTTTGATGTTGGCTGTTGGTTTGCTATATATTGCGTTTATTATGTTTAGGCATATTCCTGTTATCCCTGATCTCTCCAAGACCTTTATCATGCAGGCTGTTGGATTTTGTCAAAAGCTTTCTCAGTATCTAGTAAGATGATCATGTTGTTTTCCTTTTTCAGTTTGCTTATATGGTGGATTACATTGATGGATTTTCATATGTTGAACCATCTCTGAATCTCTGGTATGAAGCCTACTTGATCATGGTGTATGAATTTTCTGATGTGTTCTTGGATTCGATTTGCCAGTATTTTATTGAGCATTTTTGCATCAATATTCATGATGGATATTGGTCTGTAGTTCTCTTTCTTAGTTGTGTCTTTGTGTGGCTTGAGTACAAGGAAATTATAGCCTCTTAAAAAGAGTTTGGCAATGAAACTTCTGCTTCTGTTGTATGGAACAATTTGAGGCATATTGGTATTAGCTGTTCTTTGAATTTCTGGTAGAATTCTGCACTGAAACCATATGGTCCTGGGCTTTTTTTGGTTAGGAGATTTTTGATGTCTGCTTCTATTTCAATAGAGACTATAGATCTATTTAAATTACTTATCTGTTGTTGATTTAATTTTGGTAAGTGATAGCTATCCAGAAATTTGTCAGTTTCCTTTGAATTATCAAATTTTGTGGAATACAGGTTTTCAAAGTATGACCTGAAAATTGTCTGGATTTCCTCAGTGTTCATTGTTATGTCCTCATTTTCATTTCTGATTTTGCTAATTTGTGTGTTCTCTCTCTGCTCTTTGGTTAGTTTGGATAAAGGTTTGTCTCTCTTGTTGATTTTCTGGAAGAACCAACTCTTTCTTACATTGATTCTTTTTATTGTTTACTTTGTTTTTACATTAATGATTTCAGCCCTCAAATTGATTATTTCCTGGCATCTATTCCTTGGGGGTGATTTTGCTTCTTTTTGTTCTAGGGCTTTCAGTTGTGCTGTTAATTCTGTAATGTGACTATCCTCTGTTTTCTTCATATGGGGACTTAGTGCAATGAACTTTCCTCTTAGCACTGCTTTCAAAGTGTCCTATAAGTTTGGGTATGTTGTGTCTTCATTCTTTTTGAATTCCAAGGAAATCTTTAATTTCTTTCTTTATTTCTTCCTTGACCCAGGAATGGTACAATTAATTGTACATTGTTCAGTTTCCATGAGTTTTTAAGGTTTCTGTAATTGGTGGTATTGTTGAATTCTAACTTTAAAGCATGGTGGTCTGATAAGATGCAAGGACTTTATTCCATTTTTCTTGAGTATGTGGTCAATTTTAAAGAAGGTTCTATGTCACACTGAGAAGAAGGTATATTCTTTTGTGTTTGGATGGAATGTTCTACAAATGTCTGTTAAACTCAATTGGGTCATAACTTCTGTTAGTTCCTTTGTTTCTTTGTTAAGTTTCTAGTGTCCAGTGGTGAGAGTGGGGTGTTGAAGTATCCCTCTATAAGTGTGTGAGGTTTTATGCGTGATTTGAGTTTTAGTAATGTTAATTTTACCAATGTGGATGCTTTCATATTTGGGGAATAGATGTTCAGAATTGAGACTTCATCTTGATGTATTTCTCCTGTGATGATTTTGAAATGACCTTCTTCTTCTCTTTTGATTGATTTTAGTTTAAAGTCTAATTTGTTAGATATTAGGACCCACTTGTGTCTTGGGTCCATTTTATTGGAAAATCTTTTCCCAACTCTTATTCCCAACTCTTAACTCTGTGGTAATATCTGTCTTTGAAATTGAAGTTTCTTGTATGCAGCAAAAGGATGGATTCTGTCTTCATATTTGTTCTGTTAGCCTGTGTCTTTTTATAGGTGAGTTAAGACCATTAATATTGAAGAATATATGTGACCATTGATTGTTAATTCTTGTTTGTTTTAAATTTGTTGTTGTTAGTGGTATAGTGTGTGGACTACTGATACACACAAACACACACACTTTTTTCTTTTGGCTGTTGTTAAAGTGGGATTCCCTATTGCCTATGTTTTTGTGGGTATAGTTAACTTCCTTGGGTTGGCGTTTTCTATCCATAACTTTCTGTAGGATGGATTAGTTGATATGTGTTGTTTAAATCTGGTTTTGTTATGGGATATCTTAGTTTCTCCATCTATAGTGATTGACAGCTTTTCTGGATTTAGTAGTCTAGGTTGGCATCTGTGGTCTCCTAGTATGGTAGAACATCTACCCAGGACCTTCTGGCCTTCAGAGTTTCCATGGAGAAGTCAGGTATAATTCTGATAGGTTTGTCTTTATATGTTACTTGCCCTTTTTCCTTTGTTGCTTTTAATATTCTTTCTTTATTCTGTATGTTTGTGTTTTGATTATTATGTGGTGAGGGAACTATTTTTGTGGTTCACTCTATTTGGTGTTCTGTAAGCTTCTTGTACTGTCATAGGTATATCTTTCTTTAGGTTTTAGGTTGGGGAAGTTTTTTTTTATGATTTTTTAAAAATAGGTTTTATTTATTTATTTATTATTTAAAATATGTACCTTTGAGGTGGGTTTCTTCCCTTTCTTCTATATCTATTATTCTTAGGTTTGTTCTTTGCAAGGTGTCTCATATTTCCTGGATATTTTGTGTTAGTGATTTATTGAACTTAAGATTTTCTTTGGTTGATAAATCTATTTCTCCTAGTGTATCTTCAATGTCTGAGACTCTCTCTTCCATCTCTTGTGTTCTGTGTTCTCTTGGTTATGCTTGTGTCTGTAGTTCCCGATTATTTACCCACCTTTTCTATTTCCAGCACTCCCTCAGACTTTTTTTTTTGTCTCCATTTCAGCTTTCAAACATTATACTGTTTGAATTCTTTGTTGCAATTTTTGTTTGTCTTTTCCTCCATTTCTTCCTCCAAACAATCATTTTGTTTGTTTTTCTTTCATTTTTTAAGGGATTTTCTCATTACCTCTTTGAGGGTCTCTGTCATTGTCATAAAGTTGTTTTTATGGTCGTTCTCTTCTGTTTCATCTGTGTTGGGATGTTCAGGTCTTGCTGGTGTGGAGTCCCTAGACACTGGTGACATCTTATTGATCTGTCTGTTGTTGATTGTGTTTTTATATTGTCATTTACCCATCCCTTCTTTCAGTGAACACTGGTAGGGTCTCTCCCTCTTCTGGTGGGTACAGGACCAAGGTTGTCTTCCGTTGGGTGCAAGCAGGTCCAATACTCTGATGGTTTCACCTCTCGCAATGGGTGGAGGTGGGAGCAGTATCATGATGTTGGCAGACTCTGGATAGACTGGTCCACTGGGACAAGTTCCCCCAAGCACATTCTCCAGGCCTCAGGACGCTCCAAGGAGGGCACTGGATGGCAGGCAGGAAACAGGCCCACATTTACCTCCTCCCTTAATTCTTAGTTTTAGACAGAGTTTTGCTTTTTAGGTACACTGGCTTCTTCAAACTTGCAATGACCCTTGTCTCTGAGTGCCGGGATTATAGACATGTCACCCCACCCAGTCATCTCATCATGCTGCCTCTTTTGATTTTGCTTGTGTTCTTTGTTTCTGGAGTTGCCACATGGAATTTTATTTGTGCTTTTTCAAAACTAGGTGTGTGTGTGTGTGTGTGTGTGTGTGTGTGTGTGTGTGTGTGTGTGTACTTGTTACTGTGGGTGTAGAAGCTGAAGCTAAAGTTGGGTATCATTAATTGTGTTTTAAATGCTGTTCTCTCATTGAACTACATTAATTTTTCCAGGCTGGCTGGCTAATGAGCTCCGGGGATCCTTCTATCTTATTGATTCTTACACCACAGCCCCCACAGCACCCACAACTCCTACCCCTTCTTCTTCTTCTTCTTCTTCTTCTTCTTCTTATTATTATTATTATTATTATTATTATTATTATTATTATTATTATTACTTCCCTTTTATTGCTTCTGAGTTTCCTGTCTTGTTTTATAATGTTCTACATCATGCCAAGAGTGAAAACCTAACCCTGAGCTGGGAACACAGCTCAGTGACTGAGTGCTTGTTTAGCACACCCAAGATTCCATCCAAACACTGGAACTAAAACAAAATAAAACTGCAGTTAATATTGAACCTTAAATTCCTGAATATAGGGGTGATTCAGTTTGGTTCATCCACCGTACTTTATTAAATAAAGTGTACTTTAAAATATAAAAATATAAGGGGCTGGGAGTATACTCAATGGTGTGTGTGTGTGTGTGTGTGTGTGTGTGTGTGTGTGTGTGTTTAATATGCCTGTGGCCCTGGGTTCCATATGTAGCAAAAACAAATAAATAAATACATGACACAGCTACCACGTGCCTTGAATTAACAGAATGTAAACTTGTGAAATTGTTCAATTGCCTTAAAGGCAGGCTTGTTAATCCCATTTTTACTGAGGTTGAGTTCTTCATGCTTTCCATACTTCTGTGCGTCCTTATGTCTATTATGTTTCTTTTAAAAAGCTCTTAATACCTAGACCTGCAACGCCTGTGCTGATGGCATGTTCTTGCTTTCTTTTAGTATGAAAATCACATTGATCTTGTTGGTTGTTATAATCCTTATCTGGTTATTTATGTAGGCCATGTTATTTATGTAGGGCTTGCTTAGTGAGTGTTCTCAAATGCTGCCTGGAAATCCAGATGTCACATGTTTAGAGACCCTAGAAGATTATTAGGGGGTCCCCAAGGAAGTCATCATGGGTTCCTAAAGAATGAGCTGGCCCAGTTTAGGGAAGTAAAATTAATGATGGATGAAACTGGCCCATTTTAGTGAGTCCCTAGTGGATGAAGCTCATCAGCACCCAATTCCACCAGGTCCTGGCCACCCTTGTGCACTTGCCTTCTTCCAGGTGACTAAGCTTTGCTTCCAGCCATGTGAGCTGTTAGTGGGACTTCATCTCCGATAGACATAGAAGGAATGGACTGGTGATTCTAAAAGTGAACTCAGAGTGGCTTCCACTCTGTGGAGAAAACCAATGGGAAGCTGTCTCTCACAGCCACCAGCCTCTTATACAGACTCCATGTTCTCTTTGACATTTGTCATTTTCAATGCCAACTTGAGACAAGTTGGTGTGGAGAAGGGAATCTCTTAAATTGTATTGTTAGACTTTAACAATCCAAGTGAGGCAGTAGTGGTACATGCTGCCTTTAATCCCAGCACTTAGGAGGCAGAAGGAGGTGGATCTCTGAGTTCCAGGCCAGCCTGGTCTACAGAGTGAGTTTCAGGAAAATTAAGGCTACACAGAGAAATCCTGTGTCGAAAAACCAAAAGGGGAAGAAAAAACAACCCAAAACAAAGCAGAAATCTAGAGCTCAGAGAAAGTTGAGACAAAGGCTGTAGGTTAAGAGTGGGAAGCCTGTTTTGTTTTAACATCGATGAAACCCTTCTTTCTTGGCTTAAAAAAATATCATGAATAGCCCTTTTCCAGAATCAATGTTAATAGCACTTGGCAGTGTCTCAGTCCACAGCTCTGTTTTGGAAAAGCTGATCATATATCTAAGAGAGAGCTGTTTATCTTTACCTGGGTGCATAGGGATGACTCACATTGTTTACTGGACAATGAGGACATTGCTTCACTTAGGCAAAAGGAAGCTGGGAATCTCATTAGGTGTGTGTGTGTGTGTGTGTGTGTGTGTGTGTGTGTGTGTGTGTGTGTGTGTGGTGTGGTGTGGTGTGTGTGTGTGTGTGTGTGTGTGTGTGTGTGTGTTTGTGTCTGTGTGTGTGTGTGTGTGTGTGTGTGGTGTGTGTGTGGTGTGTGTGTGGTGTGTGTGTGTGTGTGTGGTGTGTGGTGTGGTGTGTGTGTGTGTGTGTGGTGTGTGTGTGTGTGTGTGTGTGTGTGTGTGTGTGTGTGTGTGTGTGTGTGTGTGTGTGTGTGTGTGTGTGTCCAGTGTCCAGCCCTGAGGGTGTGGACAGTGTTGAAGAAGGTGAGGTTTTGCAGGTGACATCCTAGCTGGCAGGCTCCATGGAGTGGCTGGCAGGATTTACCTCTGGGAACCTGCAAAACAAGTTGGCTCCAAAGTCACCTTCATGAAAGTCAATTTGCTACAGAAGAACCAAATTCAGAGATGCAAGGCACAACTTGTCACGGAAATTTACAGGTGACAAAGGCCCCTGAGGAGGACATCCTTTCTTTACTTTTTAGCATCTGCATTCAGATTTAGAACAACAAGCAACATTAACTAGAGGAAGAAATAAATATATTCAGGAATTCAAAGTCTATTTCCTAATTTACTCAAGAGAGCCTGTTTTCAGTATATAAATCAGCTCTTGGTGTTTTGCCATCTAAAAATTGCAAAAACAAAATGAGAAGATGTGTCATTCTGAAAAAAAAATCATGATGCATGTGTTGCTTTTAACTAATCTCGGCTCAACAATCTTCAATTCTATTAGAAAACATAACACGTGTGTGTATATATTAATACATTTACACCTGGAAGATTCCCAGTTGCCATTTGGCATATGCTGATGTGAATTCTACCTCTACTGGCACATAAAGAATGGAAAGCCTGGAATTTGCACCATTTGGGCTCTGCAGTTTTTAGGAGTGTGCGAAGTCATGCACGCTTAGTGACCTTTAGAGAGACTTTAAATAACCCTCCTCAAGTCAGGAGAGGCAACATATCAAGCTGGGTTGAGTGAGGTGCAAAGCCCCAAAGGAGGTAGACTGCCAACAAAGGCCCACACACTAACTCCTACTCGTTGAGATGGGTGGCACTGGGTCCTTCTCAGGGAAATGTCCCAATGTCCTCTGGATTCCATCATGAAAATACCCGTAGGCATGAGTATGGAGAACTCAGATGTTCGGGTGGGCTTGGATAGAGGGTCTAGCAACAAATATTCTCTGGAACCTAAGCCCCTTGGGAAAGGAGGAGATGCTGTCATCTGCAGCTTCTGAGGTATTGCATCCTTCCTGTTCCTGTATGGTCCGCTAGTTAGGAACTGCCATGCTGGGTAGCGCACAGCAAAGAATTCTCTTTTGCTTTGGGGATGGCCTATGAATGTATTCTAGGGAAGAGTAATTACACTGTCTGTGTGTGTCTGTGTGTGTGTGTGTGTGTGTGTGTGTGTGTGTGTGTGTGGTGGGGACTTGGATGGCAGGGAGGCTTTCTTGACCTTGAGTCTATCACTACCTAAAATGTGACTAGTTGATACACATGCAGGACTCAACCCTACTCCTCTTCCTTCATTGGAGGAAGCCAGAACTGGAGACTGGGCAAGCCCTTGGTGATTGATGTGATTGATGGCCACCAAGATGTAATTGCTCACTGGACACAAACAGGTACCTGTATGAGTTCTAAATCTCACGTCTGGGCCAGCCCCACCTGATAGAGCTCTCCACAGTCTCAGATTGGGAGGCAAGGAGGTGCAAGTCTAACCTCAGTGTTGAGTCAACAAGCCTTGCTTCTTGCTTTAGTGTAACTGGCCTAGTAAAAATGGAGACGTTCTAAAGGGATGCTTTCATTCTTTCATTTAATTATCAGATTATTGAAGCAATGGTCCCCAAAGAGATGAGAATTTCACCAGGAATCTCATACCCGGAAAAGGAAAGATACCGTCAGTGGGAGGGACTTGTCTTCTGGAAAAGAAATTTCATACAATTCTAACAACTTGTCGGACTGTTGAGAAGATGAGACAGACGCCCAGATAGTGATGAATCAGTGGTGGGCAGGACCACACCTTGACCAGGACTGCTTATATGTGTACATCCCTGGCCCTTTAACTAGACTCTGATCTCACTTCAGGACCTCGAAGATGGACTGAGGGGGCCACCTGATCTCTTTGTTCCCTTTCCAGTATGGTCAAATTGAGTCAATCTGCTTTTACTGCTTCCCACTATTGACTTTGTCATTTTAATGCCTTCTCAAGGATGGGTGTCTGACCTTGACTCTTGGGGGTCCAAGCTGTGACCTCAAGTTCAGTAACATCAGTACTCTCTCACTTGTAGCACAGAAGCTTCTTGAATTCAGCAATCTCTTCAGATCTTGGCAACCTTGCGCATTTGCTCTGTCAGGGTTGGGGAGGTGGGGGGGGCAGAAAGAAAAGAAAAAAGGGAAACATTTTCTCCAATTCAGTTTGGAAAAGAAAATGGGAAGTAGAAGTCAGCTACCAGGCTGTAAAAGTGGGCCTCTTATCTTGGTAATTGCTCTGTGCTTATTTTTGTTACCTTGTAATCTAGTTCCTGGTTGTAAATCTTATGGAAGGAAAATGGACTGTGGGCTTGCTTGGGGCTGGGCAGGGTGTGTCTTCTGGCGATGCAAGCTCACAGCATCTGGTTGAGAGAGGAAACTTCAGGCTGGGGTAGGTAAAGGCTGCTTCTAGCAAGAGAGGGACACATCCTGGCACCAGTAGACAGGAAGACCTGGGCACACAAGAAGCTAGTTTGGCCCCTCAGAGGCTGACAATGGGAAGCCCTTTTCTAGATCACTTAGGGTACCAAGTGTCTCAGCCTCTTAGGCAAAGCCCAAACTCTAAAGATGGTTTACATGCACCTATGTACCTCCACTCCTGTGTGTGCCTTTCCCCAACAGTGCACTTTGGTGAATTAATTCCACACCTTCCTGATCCTAGGGAGGGAACAAAGACCCGGGGAAGGTAATTAAAGCATGTTCGCGGTTCTAATCATCACACCTCATTTTCTTCCTTCTCTCCACCCTTTCTCCCGCAGGCTCTACTGTCTCGCTTTCCCCCCTTTTCCAGGGCTGTTTTAAGAGTGCCATCACTTAAGGCCTGAGTGCCACTGCTGCCCTCTTGTGTTTCTGGCATGGAAGATCTGAATCCCAGGGATGTCCTTACCTGGGGAAGGATGTGCAAAGACTCCAAATGATAAAACTGGGTTGGCATAGGAAACCTGTAACACTGGAGCTGAAATCCAGACAGGGTGACCTGATTGGCATCTGGGAAGCCAAACAGCCTGGGCTCAGGGAGGGATTCGCTCTGATCTGTATACGGTGAACTGGAGAGTGTTAATCTTAGCTCCAGTGGAACCCAAGGGCAAGATGCAGACGTTTTAGTGCTTAGCCCAGCACTGGCCCCACCTTGATTGAGACCTGATTAGAGTAACAAGCACCCAGGAGATGAGTACAGTACACCTCTGGATGAGTCTGCCATGCCATTCCTAGTCAAGATGAACCAAGTGTAGAAGATGGACTCTTGAATATCGCTAGTAACATCCACAGGCTGAGAATTAATAAGGATGCAGAGAGGCTCAAATGGGAATCAAACAAAACTTCCAAGTATCTTCCCTGGAGAGAAAGGGGGCATAGTAGATGGTACTGGAGGGGGAAGAAAGCCTGTGAGTGCAGGCCTAGTTCTCATTCTAAATCCTCCCATACGTTTTATACCACCCCTCCTTAGCCACCACAGTGAGAGCTATTTTCCCCACCAACTCCCTCTCTGCCAAGATGGACTCAAACCTTCGAAAATGTGAGCCAAACAACTATTTCCTTCTGTAAATATATACTTAGGTATTTTGTCATCTCAACAAAAGTCTGATTACCTCAGAATTATGCCCCAGTTGCATTGTATTGGCGTTGTATATGCAGGACTATCTTACCATGTGCTATATACTGTTTTAAGTACTCATGTTGCTAGTAACATAAACTTATAAATGAGGAGAGGAAAGCAGAAGGGTGGTAACTCATCCAGGCTAAGAGGCAGAATCAGAATCCAAATCCAGCCTATCTGGCTTGAGCTATCTCTGAGGCCCCTCCCAGAGTGTCTCCCATCCTCAGGTCTCTGAATCTTCTCACAGCATGAGAATCTATGACATTTTAAAAGGGAAAACTTTGGCAAACTGAACGGAGTTTATGTGAGCAATAAACAGTGCACAAACCCTGCCGCTTTCAGGACCAGAAGAGATTCAGGGAATTCCACTGCCTGGAATGGGGACGGACAGCAGCTGCCTCTCTCACAAACAACACTTTTGACCTAGAAAAATGTCCCGCAATGATTTATACTTGATTACTCAAGATTATCTGGACATCTATAAAATGTTAATTACTTAGTACCCCATTAAACAATGTATATATAACATATGCATATGTATTAAATTAAATGGAATTTAGATAGAGGTATCTCTCTACCTCAAGTCTTCATTTAATGAACTGCATTTTGACTCCATAGACAAACTGAAAGCCTAATTTGTGTGCATGCACACTGTGTGTGTGTGTGTGTGTGCACGCGCGTGCATGCGTGTGTGCGTGTGTGTCTGTGTGTGTGTAAAGTTATCCAGGTTTCAGCCAATCACAACATCTGATTCTCAGCTAGTCCCAGGCTCCAGATGCTCACACCACACCCAAATATAGCAAGCACAGAGCTGGAATCAAATTGTTTCCTTGTGTTACTTCCTCCAACTCTGTCTAAAACGCTGCTTGCCCATGTCTCTTGGGGGAATGCGGATCGATCTCTCTGAAGCTGCTCTGTTTCCTAAATGTGTCAGGATTCATGAATTCTTCTTTGCTTGAATAAACTGCTTAATTTGTCAGCACCTTTTAAAAAATATACAGTGTATGTCCACAATGATGTGTTGGTCAGCTTGTTGTAAAAAGATGGAGTCTGCCTAAGAGGAAGGAGTCTACCATTTGTGGAAACATGGATGTGTCTGGAGAAGATGATGTCATATAAAGTGAATCAGGCATGGGAAGGCAAACACTTTGTCTTCTCCATTGTATGTAAGAGCTGAATTGTTGCTCTCACCGAAGCAGAGGGTAGAATTGGCATTGCTAGAGATGGGGGAGGGTGTCAGGCAGAGAGGTGGTTACTGTGTTTAGAGCAGGAGCTGCATTGGAGAAAAAGCCTTCAGTGTTTTGAGTGTAGTAGGGAGACACAGTTGACAATTAATTGTATATTCCAAACTACAGAAGGAGGGACTTGGAATGTTCCCCACCCTAAGCAATAATTTGTGTTCAAACTACCATGATCTGATCATCATGTGCTGTGTGAATATGATGAATTGTAGATAGACATCCCATGGACCCTATGTATAATTAATGGAAGACAACTTAAAAAAAAAAGATATTTCAATGTTTTAAAACTATGGCAAAAGTCATAGTTTGCCTTTTGAGTACCAGGCCTCTAGCGTTATCTAAATCCATTTGCCTCAGAGACGGGAGAGTGATGGCTGGCAGGGCGATCAGAGGTAGTCTTCCTACAGGGTTGGTGGCACAGTTCCACAAGTAAAAGTACTTCCAGAAAGCATGACAGCCCAGGCTCAGTCCCTGGGATCCACGTGATGGACAGAGAGAACCAAGTCCTATAACCTCTGACCCACGCACATAGGCCATGACCTCCACACTCTCACTCCCCCCAACACACACACACACACACACACACACACACACACACACACACACACACACACACACACGAATCCCCCCTCCCCATCCTGCAGTGTAGGCAAGATATTGTCGAGCCATCCTAGTTGACACAAAGGCATGTGAAATCCTCGGATTAGAGTAGAACACTGTGAGAGTTACTGCCAGATTGGGAAGGGGACTCGCGGCTCTCCTTCCGGGGCACTGTGGAGAGCAGGCTTGTAGAGGAGGGGACACACATGGTTAGAGCATGCCCGGGTTCCACTTCAGTTGGCCTTGGCTCAAACGTAAGGGCTAGCAAAGGACTCTTCTAATCAAAGCTTCTCCTCAGGCCCCTAAGAATCCTCTGAACCTTCTCAGCTCAGCCGGTGGACAGCTACATCCATTGCTTGGGAATAGAGACCAGCTGTGGGTTAAATTCTCCTTCCTTCCTCTGACCCACAGAGCGTGGTACCTGCACCTTTCCTGGGAGCAGCGAGTGTTGCTGGAGCAGTGTCTGTGAACCTTCATCTAAGAGGCTCTCGATATGTCCCCAAGTATTGTTTATGTCATTAAATTAGACTAGGTTTGGTTTTAAATTAGCTTGGCCATTTAAAATTTTTTATATCATAAAAATCACAAAGGACTTATTTCTCATGATTTGTTGTGAACTAAAACAAGTCACTTAGAAATTAAAATAAAAATACATGAAAACATTTATGTATGTATGTATGATATATATATATATAATTGTTATATATTATATATGTATTTTCAAGCTTTTATATATATATGTGTGTATATGTATGTATGTATGTATGTATGTATGTATGTATGTATGTATTTATATATTCCGATAATGAAGGCTGCAGTTGTCTGAACTAAAGAGGCAAACTGTGGTAAAGGGCCTTTGGATTGACTTAGGAGTACGTCAAGTAATTATAATAGCCCCATTTTTAACTACAAGTGGGCCTCTGTTGCTTTATTTATGTTGCAATCTATATAGTTCAAGTTTCTCATTTACTTAACTTGCTTTGAGAAATCTTTGAAAATTGAGATGTAACTCATAGGTCACAAAATCCACTCTAAGTGAGTAATGCACAGTAGAGTTGTTTGGAGTGCGGGCACAGGATTGGGACACCTTCATCATGATCTAATTCCAGGATATTTTTATAACACACACCCCTAAGAAATCCTATACCTATTCAGTCACTCCTTATGCTCGCCAGTTCCAGCTATCGGGCAACTACTCATTCCTATTATAGATTTTCCTATCTTGGACTTAAAAAAATTGTATCATGTATATGGGATACACTTGTATATGTGCATGTTGGTCCAAATGCATGCAAGGGGCACTTGCGCCTGTGTTCCCATGTGTGTGGTGGCCTAAGGTTGACATTAGACAACGTTCCTCGATTACTCTTCACTTTACATACTGAGGCAGAGCCTCTTGATGAATCTTTTGTCTAGTTTGACTACCAGCTTTTCCCTGGGGTCTCCTGCTTCTGCCTCCTGCAAGCTAGAGTAACAGTGGGACGCCAGGTCCAACTGGCTTTCATATTCTGGGGCTCTCTACTCCAGAATCATGCCTCAGAGCAAGTGTTTTACCTAAAGAGCTACCTCCTGGGACTTTCATCCTAAGCAAGCCATACAATGTTTGAGATTTCTTTGTGAGCAAAGGATTGAACCAAAGACCATTTCTATCTTCTATCAGTTAGTTATACCTCCCAAGCCCTGAAATGGTGCATGTATTTGTGTGTGTGTGTGTGTGTGTGTGTGTGTGTGTGTATGTATATATGTATATATGTGTGTGTGTGTGTGTGTACAGGTATATGTCTGGCTTATTTCATTTTGCTATTATCAAGATTTACACATGTTGTAAATTGTATCAGAATCTAATTTCTTTCCAGTATACCGATATACATATTGCATATCCAAGCATTAATCAATGGAAATTTGGGTTGCTTACATTTAAATTTTTTTCCCAAGACAATGTTTTTCTGCATAGTTCTGGCTGTCCTAGAACTCTCTTTGTAGAGTAGGCTGACTTCAAATTCAGAGATCAACTTGCCTCTGGCCCCTGAATGCTGGGATTAAAGGCCTGTGCCACCAACACCTGGCTTTGTTTACACATTTTTCAATCATAAATATTCTGATATGAACATTGGTTTTGTAAGATTTTGTGCAGATATATACCTTGAATTGTCTTGAGTTTATATATTAGCAGTAGAAATGTTAGGTCATATGGTTATACTACTACTACTACTACTACTACTACTACTACTACTACTACTACTACTGTTAAAGGAACTACTGAACTGATTCCCAGCATTGTTTTATATTTTACAGTATCACTATTGGTGTGCAAGGATTCAGATTCTCCACAAATATACCCTGATTTACATTTGTCCATTTTTTTATGATAACCATCCCAGTGTGAAGTGCTATCATGTATTGAGAATAATTCCAAATGTTTCCCACAACACTTTGTGTGGATTTCACAGATTTCTGTCAGATTTTCTTATTCATTTAGTATTGCTTCATTATCTGTTTTCTGATGTAGTTTACTGCTACAATACTTCCCATGTTTCTACAATAAACACCTCTATCTAGACTAGATTGTAGACCTTTATATATGGAGCTATTTCTTTATCTTTGAAATCCTCCTAAAATAAAATAGGAGAAGGTCTCTAGTGGTCCCTGCTCTGGGCCAAGTTTTGTGTCCTGTCAAATTCCCTATGAGAGATGCATGACCAAAGCTTACTCTGTTAATAACTTTACTTTTTAATTGAACTGTATCCGTCATGGGCTGAGGGGCAGCTTATATAGCTGGTTCTGAGTTAATTACAACTGCTATTATTTTTTATTTGTGGCGCCCTAGCAAGCAGTAAAACAGCAAGTTAAGTCACATTTGCAGCGGGACTATGACTCAATTAGTGTTTTTGAATAATAGGAGGTAGTAATTAAGGTCACAGCATTTGCAGTAGCGCATTCTGGGATAGCCTGGCTTCAGCAAAGGCTATTTTACAACATCTCTAGGGAAGCAGTTGAAGGGAGACAGAGCTGCCAGGCAGAGATCCTTCATGTCTCCTGCACATTGGGGATAGAACATCTTGAGACTATTCTCAGTAATTGTTTAACATCATTTTATACTCTTCTATGTTGAAGCTTAAAATCTAACATTAAATGGTAGGTTTTACAAGGTAGTGATTTCTCCCCACTTAACCTTTCTGTGAAAAGCTGGGCTTCTGGGAGTGAAAAATATATGCAGACATTAACATGTAGCTGGGTGGCTGGATATGCAGGGGAAATTAACAGTCCTTTCAATATTGACTTTGCAAACCCAAGCCTATAAAACTCCTCCCAATAAGAGTGAATGTGCTCACCCTAGGCACGAGGAGCTTAGGTCAAGCGTGATCACATGGCTTGGATGTTATTCCTCTAAGGTAGGTCTTGGTTGGGCCATCTTGTTTTTTGTTTACGTTTTGTCATGAGCCATTTCCATCTCTTCTGAAAAGGAAATGTGTACATGGTTGGCTCTGGACTGAGACTTTATGCTGGTCAAAGCAAAGCCTCTATAGGGAGCCAAGAAAAAGATGAGACATAAAATGAACATTTGAGCTAAGAAGAGACACAGATAAAAGATACTAATCCTTAGAGTGCATCAAGGTATTCTCAAACCCCAGAGAAGTCTGAGAACAGGTTAAGGGATGAGTGGCTTATGTGTGAGGATCTTCCCCAGTCTCCACCACCTTACTGTTCTAGTAGCTCAGACCTGCTGTCCTTTCTCGTACTCAGGGCCTCGTAGTCATTTGTGCCCATACATTTCTCCAGGTCACTTGCAAACTCTTTCTTCCCTGGTGCAGTGGTTTCCTGTAGAGTCTCAACTCCCTGTATGGAAATTGGTAGAGACTGGGTTCCACAGGAAACACCCTTTGACATGGAGAGCAGCACACAGCATTTGCTTCGGAACGCTTTCTGAATTTGTGTCTATGGGGGAGAAGCAGAAGAAGGAACAGAGAGGGAGGAGTTGGCTGGTGACACCATTCCTAGGCACCTTGCTCCTGCAGAAGCCATAGGCAGCTCTCCATTGTGATGCATCTTGGAAAGCTTTCTCAGGCTGGAGTGAGAGGCACGGATGCTCGCTTGATTCACTCTTTGAACACAGACTGCCTTGTGTGCATGCTTTAGCAAAGAAAAACAGATAAAGGGGTGTGGCCGTAAACAATACAGCTCTCTGCAACCAAAGGCAATTTCGGGAGAAGGACTGAGGAACTAAGATATAGGCAGACTTCCTAATAGGAAGATAGATAGGGACAGGGCCATCATTAGGTAATAAAGACAGTGGATTTGGATTTCCAAGGCAATGCACTTCTTCCTCACTCTTCTGACAAAAAGTGAAAGCCTGGCAGCTTAAAACAAAGTTTCTCCTACCAGTATAGTCCTGTGGCTGATGGATTGGCTAGACAATCAAAACTGAATTAACATGTGTTTATACCAACGTTGTGAGCCTATCAGTCAGCCTATTTTTATTCACATTGACTAATGCTAAATCAGGGGAGGAAGATACCCTCAAAGTGCCAGCCTGTGCAGGTGGCCCTGGGTAGAATAAGAAAGCAAACTGAGCAAGTCATGGAGAGCATCCAATAAGTAGTATTCAGCCAAGCTCTCTCTTTTAGTTTCCACCTTCAGTTTCCTGCCTTGCATTCCTGTCCTGATCTCCTTTCCCGACAGACTGTAAATTGTGGAAAGAAATATAAACCTCCCAAGTTATTTTTGGTTATGGTGTTCATTATAGTAATAAAAAGCAAACTAGAACACCATCAAATGAAAAAAGTCAATTCAGTTTCTAGCAGATTAAAAAAAACAAATTTGCACATGAATAACCAAGAATTATTTGTCCTGTACAACTCTCTTTTATTATGGAACAAGGTTTCAGGTAACTAAGGCTGGCCAACAACTTGCTGTATAGCAGAAGATAATATTGAACTACTTGATCATCTTGCTTCATACTTCTTCATGTTACAGGGAGTTCATTAGAGAAGACCACTCAGAATGTCTTTATTACAGCTGGCTGGGACCATGCCCAAGTGTTTGGGGACCTGCGTGTAGCCCCGAGTCTCCAGAACACAGGATTTTTAAAGGCATGGACCACATCCTAGCATCTCTCTCTGCAGCTGGTTGGGGAGGGGGGTGCTTTTCAGAAGGAAGCAATTTCAACTGAAGTTAAGTGATTGGCTGAGGGAGTTCTGCACAAATAGTCCATTTAAGAGAAAATAAGTTAGCCAGGGCATCCTGACCTTTGGTTCCTAGTATAGAATTCAGTACTTTTCTATGGAATTCCCCATCAAGGAAACCAGATTCAAGTTAAACCTGGGATGACCTCAGCAAGAATACAGGATGGAGGAACCTCTGCACTGCCTTGCTCTGTCACAACCACACACACTAGATTTTATGCAGGGTTGGGTTTCAAACCTAGAGCTTTGTGAATGTTAGAGACTCTACTAACTGAGCTATATCAGCATGGCCCCATAAACACTTGATTTGTAAGATAGCTCCCATAAGATTAAATACAAGGGGAGTCCTCCAGAGGGGAGACACACATGGATTTCTCATGAAGCAAATTTGTGCCTACTTCTTAGACCACAGAGTGGTCTGTGTGAATGGAGATGATTGGAAGTATTGCACATAAGCAGGGCTGGTCCTGATGTGCTCATTGCCCCAAATTTCCCCTGCCTGCCTTTTTGTTGGTGTATCAGAGCTTTGACATCAAGTGCATCTCCAAGATAGAACATCCAAAAACCAGGCTCCCTCAAATTCCTGATCCTGTACTACCAAGTACTTCTGATGTTCCTACCATCTTTCTGCTCCTCGGGGAAAAGTGGGAGAGATGTCTGTCACCCTTTTGGTATTCCTATTGATGGCCTCTTCCTCGGAGGGTCTTTGGGGAAGATGGAACATCGGACAAGAGAATACAAAGAAGAACAACTGCCCTTCACAGTTACCCTCACCACAAAAGACAGATTAACAAGAGATGTAGGATTCTCAGCTCCAGCACCCTGTCTGCCTGCACGTCACCATGCTCTCCATCCTGATAATAACGGACTAAACCTCTGAAGTAAGTGAGCCACCCCAATTAAATCTTTTCTTTATAAGAGTTGTCATGGTCATAGTGTCTCTTCATAGCAATAAAAAAATCCCTAACTCAGATACATGAATTCTCTCCTTAAGGCTAGTCTTGGGGTAGGGGCAGTAGGGCAATGAGTACACCTCTTATAACTCCCCTCTTTTAATGAGTGCTGTGTCTCTGAATAAGACAGAAAGTATGGTCATCACTGTACTACCTGCCTGGTCCTTGCTTAGCATAAGGAATTTGCACCTGACCGGAGACTGCAAGGGAATGAAGAAGTGACAGACACACAGAATCATCTGGGTTGGATGTTCATACTCCTGGATGGAGAAGCTTCAGCACTCCAGAAGCTCAGTGTGTTACTGTATAGAGTTAAACAGAGAGGCAGGGTTGTTGCCTCCAGTTGGACCAGGAGGCAAGGTTAATACAGACAAATGAGAAGGCAGGGCTAGCTAGCCTGAGTAGGGGCAGTCTCTGTAGGAGAGCAGTCTTCAGGCCATCCTATCTAAGGGTGGGGGAGAAAGCACACACTATCAAATCCACACAAGGCCCAGAAGGGAAGGCTTGGCCATTTCCTGTTGGATCTGAAGCGAGGGTTCTGGACATAACTGTTCTCATGTCAATAGCACACATTCATTCAGGACTTCACTCATCAGGGTTCCCGCCACTCACTACAAACACCAAATACTATCACTCACTTGGGGGATATGGCTCAGTGGCAGAACATGGGTTTAACATGTGCACGCGAAGCCCTGGCTTTAACTCCCCAGCACCACATGCATCAATAAAGCATGATTCTTGCCTTTTAAGAGCAAATGGAATGTTCTTATTGGTGAAAGCTGCTCTATTTCAAAGAGTGTTTCTTCAAATCTTATTCAAAGTTCACGTTCCCTCTTTCTTTACCTTCCTCATTCCTTTTTCCTCTTCTTTCTTTCTTTTTTTTTTCTTTTTTAAAAATAATCTACGTAAGTACTTTGCCTCGCCTATTTGTATGTGCTTGCTGGAGGAAGTCGGAAGAAGCTGAGGGATCTAGAACCATGGATGGGTACGAGCCATCATGCAGGTGCTTGGAACAAAATACAAATTCTCTGGAAGAGACATACGGGCTCTTAACCTCTAAAGCATCACTTCAGCCTTCTCCCTCCCTCCCTTCCTCCCTCCCTCCCTCCCTCCTTTCCTCCCTCCCTCCCTCCCTCCTTCCCTTCCTTTCTCTTTCTTCCTTCTTTCCTTCCTTCCTTCCTTCTTTCCTTCCTTCCTTCCTTCCTTCCTTCCTCGCTTCCTCCCTTTCTCCCTCCTTCTCTCCCTCTCTTCCTCCCTTCGTCTCCTCCTCCCTCCCTTCCTTTTTTCCTTCTTTTTTCCCTTTCCTTTCTTTCTCTTGCTTTCTTTCCTTCCTTCCTTTCTTTCTTTCTTTCTTTCTTTTTTTTTTTAAGACAGTGCCTTGCTGTTTTGTTGTATAACTCAGGCTGGCCTTGAACTTAACATCCTCCAGACTGCTTCAGAGTGATGAGGTTAGATATATACCCCGCCACCATACCTGTACTTTGTTTGAGAGTCTTAAACGGTTTATTGAATTGGAGCTGAGGAGATAGAAGTATAGGCATAGAGGGAGGAATAAGATGTTAGATTAAATATTATTAGAAGGAATAGTACAGACTTTAATGAGCCACAAGCACCCACAAGAATTCCAGAAGCCCAGAATGTTTGTTTTAATCTCCTCCCCATCGAGTTTAGGCTTTGGTTTATGCTGGTAAAGATGCTTTCCTGTAGTTCAGATTAACTCTATTCCAAGCTGTGTCAGGACACTGAAAGAAAGCATTGTTAACAGCCTTGCTAGGACTTATGAGGGGGAGAAAATCTGTTTCCCTTTATTGACATCAAGCTTTAAGGCCATGCTCATACCTCACTCACGATGGTGCTTAATCTTGGTGGTCTATTTGCTTAGCTTGGGAGCTTCCTAGAGCATGAGTGAGGCACACACTTTGTCCAGAGACAATGAAGATCTTAAGTGGTAAGGTATAATGATGATTAAATCCACTGATAGGTTCAGAATGTAGATGCTGGAGTGGTGGGACTTTGGAAGGAGGGCTGTGAGGTCATGACTTTGAAGGTTGTTTCTTGCTCTAGCTCCTGCTTCATCTTTGCTTCCTGTCTGGGGTCAGGTATAGCTCTGCTTTTCAGTGTCTGTCTATGGCATTCTCCTTCACGGCTGGTTCAAAAACAATGCAATCAACTGATCTGACCACAGACCGAAGTCTTTCACACTGAAGCAGAAAAGAAAGACTTTCTACATAAAAGTTGTTTCTTTCAGACGTTTTGTGCAACGCAGAACCGTCTAGCACACTCCTGTTTTCCATCAGCTGCCCTTTGCCTTCCTCAACACTCAGCTGAACCCTATGTCATTTCAGAAGCCTGCCAATCAGCAAGAGAACCTCAGGGCTGTTACTCCTATAGCCTGCCCACTGTATTATCAGGAATTGCATTCATGTGCTGATAAGGAAAAGCCCAAGAAAATCATGACCTTTGGGGTTTTACAAGGCCAGATCTTGTGAGGGTGATTAGAATCAGTTGTGTGTCATTTTGTCATAAACCTTCACCTGTGAGAAAGTGTCTCCCCAGTCTATGATCACACATCCACACCTCCTTTACTAAACACCCCTAATTCAGCCTTCTTTCAGCTGACAGCCCTTTAGGATAAGATCCTGCCTCACAATAAAATTCTTTCTAATCACCATCATAACATTGCTATCCTGGGTTCAGTACCTGCAATATTGCCATGTGGGGGTAGAAATCTTTGTGTATGTGTGTGTGTAGGAATTCACCACAAAATAAATGTTCTTCAAGTAGGTAACCAGATGATTCAAGTCTTAGATTAAGTGAGGAAATAAGTGATTTGGGGTTTCTGAGCAGGGGGTAACAAGTTAGGGAACAGTAATGAGAGGAAATATCCGGTCTTATGCAAAAAACAGCATCTGGTATGGTGAGGGTTACCTGTCATTATAACTCTTCTGCTAAGGAGGCTCTTTCATGTCTTAACTTTTATTTATGAATGCTTTATAAAAGGGGAAGGATTTTATTTAGTTTTAGGCAGTCAGAGAGAGAGCTAAAGTGCTTTTCTAGTGTCTGTTCAATCTCAATTTCCTTTAGCTCAAAACAATTCTTTTGCTAAAGCAGCATATTTTGGGGTAAAATATCTGTATTTAAGCTAGAACATTATCTCAAATGTCCATGCCTTTCTCTGACTATTTGGTTAGACTGGGCAAAAGACTCTAGGGCATGGGGGAAAAGTCTTCACTATTTTGTTTGCTCTTAGTCCTTCTAAAATGTCTAGACAATTGCCTCTGTTGTGCTGTTGATTGAATTGCAAATGTGGTACCAGTGGGAGATCAGTAGACTTGGCTCTCTCCTGCATTTTCAGTTTTTGTGTGTGGGCACCAATGTCTAGCATGAGAGAAACTCTCTAAGTCACCTACAACATGGCGGACACTGTCCTTTTAGCAGCCATTTGAATGGTCTTGGGTTTTGTTGAGTATGTTTATCCTTTTCCTTCTGTGTATTAAGGCATGGGGGGGGGATGGGTCTTTGAATGAAACTGAAGCAAATTTATAAATATTTTAGAAGCTACAAAAGAAATGAGAGAAGGTGATATATTGAGAAAGAAGATTCCACCAACAGAAATTAGTTGTTATGTCCCCTCTCCCTTTATTTACCCATTGGCATGGACACCATTGGATTCAATTCACACAACAAGAGGCAGCACATGGCTTTACTGTGACCAATATAAACTTTGCTGGGAGAGGACAATGACTTCATGGATGAGAAAGGAGTACACTCTTTTGGTGTAGATACTGTGTCCTATTCGTCTTCATGCTCTCTGAAATGACAGCTCCAGATACATGTACACAGTAGATGACAGATACATGTTTATCAAACTGAATTATTGAAGACAGCTGAACCCACAAGATTTGACATATGCTCTTAATCTTGTGATAGTATTCAAGGACAGCCCTGGTCTCTTAGAGGAAATGTGTATTTGTTCTTATTTTTAGCTGTTTTCTTAAAGGCATGTGCATAATTATTTAATCATCATGGCCTCAAATCCAAGGACATAGTTTATTTACATTCTACTTTGTTTAAATTAGACCTAAAGAATGCTTACTCAGATACTCCATTGTTAAAAAATAACTAATACATCCAGGAAAAAAAAATAAGGCTCATGGAGATTGTTTAGTGGATAAATTACTTGTTATGCAAGTGTTAAGACCAGAGCTAAGATCCCCAGAACCCATGTAAAAGCTTAGAAGTATATCAGCTACCTATAATTCTGGCATTTGGGAGGCAGAGACAGGGCATCTCCAGGCATCCTAGCCAGAACTGTCACACTTAGGGTTCAGGGGATGACACTGCCCTGGAGAATAAAGAGGAGAAAAATCAAAGAAGATATTTAACATACATCAATTGGAGACCTCCACATGTACATATACACGTGCATGTGCACAATGAATAAGTATAAATTTTAAAATAATAAACAAACAAACAAACAAACAAATAATAGAAGGCCACCGTTTTAGATTCTGTTCTTATAGACACCCCCCATAGTGCAGGCTAAAAATTCAAATGGAGCTTCTCACTCCAAAGCTCCATGACACCAAGTAGCAACTAAGCTAATAATCTGACCTTCTGAGAAATGAGTATTAGATAATGGTCAAGTTTCAAATAAGACAGTTTCAGTTGACATGAGAATGAAGAGATTTTGTTGTTGTTGTTTGCTGTGGTTTTTTTTTTTTTGAGCCTAAATATTCACTCACAAAAAGGAAACCCAAAGCTTGATACTAACCTACTAACCTGTCAATTATTTTTCTAGTCTTCTGACTAATCGTTTCTACCTCACAATCAGACCTCACCCCTATAACTGTTCAATATCTATAAAACTAACACTGTCTGCTTAACCCATTGGCATGACTGGCTGAGTCTGTAAGAGAAGTCTTTTCTAACAATGCTTTCCTCCTGTTCCTTCCCCTTTGCCTTTTGTCTCTAGAGGCTACATGATAAGTTCTTGAAAGGAAAGAAAGTCTTCTGTATTAGCTACTTCTCTGTTGCTGTGATGAAACACTGTGACCAAGGCAACTTATGGAAAAAGAATTTATTTGGGCTCAGGGCTCCATCATGGCAGGGAAGCATGGTAGCAGACTGCAAGCATGCCAGCAGGGTACCAAGAGCTTGCACCTTAACTGTGACCATAAAAGCAGAAGCCGCAAACTCAAAGGAGGGTGAGGACTTAAGCTCTCAAAGCCTTCCCCAGTTATGTACATCTTTGAACGAGACCACACCTTTAAACCTCCCCAAACAGTGCCACCAGCTAGGAGCCAAGGTTTCAAAAGTCCTAGACTATGTGGAACACTCACATTCAAATTACCACAACATTTTGGGGTCCATAAAAGTGGCTTTGCTTCATTTTGACTTAAGGTCAGAAGGTTCAAAACTATTCTTACTTTTCCAAGGTTAAAATCATGAGATCTAAAGGACTAAGGCGTGGCTGCTGTAGGATGTTTGGTGTAAATAACAAGAGACTTGGTCTAAGGTGTGATTATTCCTGTAATTTAAAAATCACAGAGTGTGAGAAAGATGCTATATGACAGAGCTTGGGTGTAGGAGTTTTTTTTTTTTAATTGGGGGAAAGTGAATGGAAGAAGAGAATGGGGGTCACAGAGACAGGCAGAGAAGCTGAAGGAGAGAGGGGTGAACAGACAGATGGAGGGAGAAAGAGAGGGATGGGAGGTGGGCGGGGCCCTTTAAAAGGGGAACATAGTGAATGCACACAGGCTGCAGCTGAGGACATATCCTCTCAGAACCCAACGAGCAGAGCAGGCCAGTGCAGATGCCTGAATATTAATAACCCTTAACCCTCACGGTCAGATAACCAGAGATTTAGTCTACTGAGCGTTTAGAAAATTAAGGAAGTAAGTCTTAGTTTCTTGTATCATGATAAAGAAGTCTCTTGCCTTTCTGCTCTTTTGGTTTGCTTATGTTAGAATGTCGAAGAATAAACTTGGGACATTCCGTATTCACTGGACTGCCCTCCTGGCTCTATCCTGTGTCTCTGCCATTTCTCAATCCACACTCCCCTTCTCAGGGACAAACTGGGCAAGTTAGCACTGAAGCCCCCCAAAGGGTCCGCACAGATGTCCCCTCAATGTGGGGACATTGGGTTACTACACAACTTCCTTCTGAGGGACAGCGTGAGGGAGAGCAGCCCCTGCACTTGGTCTGCAGCACAGCTGAGCTGACCCTGATGACAGGGGCAGGGGTGAGTGTGCCTGAGAATGTGAGCACGGGAGATGTGGTCCCGCCCCTCATCTGCCATATGGTGGTGTGGGGGGAGGAGAGATCCCCACCTCCTGCCTATGGTTCTGAGCCATGATAGTGGGAAAGTTGTCCCTGCCCTTCACCAGGTGCAGCACTCGGGAGAGTGAGCCCTGCATGTCCAGACCAGCCCTGATGGTGTAAGTGTAGGACAGCTGACCCTGAGCAGAACTAGCTCCACCCTTTGCTCATCCCCGCAAGGGCTAAACAGTCCAGGGCAATGCCGGAGAGCTCGCCCTGGTGGCAAGGACAAGGAGAGCTGGAGGGCTGTCCAACCCTGCAACTACTTACTCAGAACCAGGGCTGTTGAGTTGGTCCACCCCATCTCTGGCCTGCTGGAGCACGTGAAGGGACCGGTCCCGCACATGCGAAGGTACAGGATCAACATGACACAGGGCCAGAGTAGCATATTCAAGAGCAGTCCCAGTGAGGGCCCAGCAACGACAGTATAGCAGAAGCCAGAGGGCTCAAACCAGACCAATGGCTTTTTGCGATGAACACTTCTAAATAAAGATAGACAGATGAAAGTATTCATCGAGTGACTCACTGTGTCACACGGCAGCTTCCATGATGATTGTTTCTTCTCTGTCTCTGTCTCTGTCTCTGTCTCTCTCTCTGTCTCTGTCTCTCTCTCTCTCCTTCTCTCTCTCTTCTCTCTCTTAACTTCTATTTTATTTTGTTTTGGGGGGAGGTTGCAAGGGCAAAAGGATGGAATCAAGATGCATGATGTGAACGATGCAAAGGATAAATAAAAAGAAAGTTTAAACAATTAAAGAGGGATAATATGGGGCCAGGTATGGTGGCAAGAGGCAGAGGCAGGTGGATTTCTGTAAATTTAAGGCCAGCCTAATCTACAGAGAAAGTTCCACGACATCCAGGACCACACAAAGAAACCATGTAGTAGTAGTAGTAGTAGTAGTAGTAGTAGTAGTAGTAGTAGTAGTAGTAGTAGTAGAGAGACAGAGGACAGAGGCAGACAGACAGACAGAGAGAGAGTGGGAAGGAGAGAGAGGTACTGGTTGGTTTTATATTGACTTGAACAGGCTAGAGTCATCTGAGAAGAACTTCGATAGAGAAAATGCCTTCATAAGATGGGGCAGTAGGCATACCTGTAAACACGGTCTTAGTGATTGATGGGGGAGGGCCCAGCCCCTTGTAGGTGATGCCAGCCTAGTCTGGCAGTCGGGTGCTGTAAGAAAGCAAGCTGAGCAGGCCATGAGGAAACTGTTACAAAACTGCTTGTGAGTGACCTTAGTGGATTGGAGCCAAGGTGGATAAAAGAGAGAGACGTGCCATTCAGACATTGCTCATGTGAGAGTGTCTTTATGGGGGTAGGAAAAGAGAAAGGGCGTGCAGAATGGCCTTGTGGGAAGAAAGAGAGATGCAGACATGCAAAGAACGGGAAGGGGCCAGAGAGGAGGGAGCTAGGGAGAAGGAAAGAGAGAGAAGAGGAAGAGGAAGAAGGGAGAGAGAGTAGGAGCATTCTGCCTTTTTAAGGGGGCATAGCTGTGGTGACATATTTAAATGTACTGTTAGGACCCTGAGCTCTTCAGAGTACTGGCAAACACAACCTGCCAGGTGACAGGGGCAGGCCAGCATAATGCCTGGATGTTAACAGAGACAGCCAGTAAGCAGCACCTCTGCGTGGCCTCAGCGCCAGCTCCTGCCTCCAGCAGCTCCTTCCTCCAGGACCCTGCCCTTCTTACATACCTGCTCTGACTCCTTTCTGTGACGAACTGTGATGTAGAAGTGTAAGCAAAATAACTTTCTTCCCAACCTGCGTTTGGCCATGGTGTTTATCGCAGCAATAGGAAGTCTAAGACAGATACTTAAAATTAAAAGTAAGAAAGATACCACCGTGGAGAACATGATGAGGCAGACACCCAGAAGAAAGGGAACCCCGGGGAAATATCTGACTTTTCAGAGGGTAGCATGGTGGAGTCAGGTACTGAGCAGGGTTATAGTAGGGGCTGTTAGGCTATGGCACAATATAACTTTTAGATCTCTATCCCAGAGAGGGGTGGAGAGAACACTGAAGTAGGGGACATGGCCTGTTTTTATCAGGCTGAGGAATCTGCCCTTTCACAGTGATCTTAAAGGAACAGACCCAGATCTAACAATGTTTTTATCTGAGAAGGAAATGCAGATGCTGGCTCTATGAGTCCAGATTTGGATGGACTTTCAATATGAGTTTCCTTCTGAAGAGAAAGGCCACACCCAGCACAAGCTTCCTGTCTATTTTCTTACTGTAACCCTTTGTGATGCTTAACTTTGATTGTCAAACTTACAGGATCTAGAATCAAATAAGAGTTGCACTGGGTGTGCCTGTTGGGTATTTTAAGTCAGCCCTCCTGTAGGGTGGGAAACACATTTGCCTTCAAGTGAGTGACCAGGATACAGAGTTCCTGAGGAAGGAACAGACCAGCCTGCCTCTGCTTCCTGCTTAGTGCACTCTTGCTGCCACTGTTACCCTCTACTGATGTAAGACTCCAACTTCTCTGGCTTTACAATATGGACTCAAGAGCAGTGCTTCTTCAGGGATCTTCCAGGCCCTCAGCACCAAGCGGGGCTGCTTAGGCTTGCAGACCCAAGTAAGGAGCTTCCAGGCTCTCAGACTCTCTAACACGCAGAAAGCCATTGTTGGCCTACTGAGGCCCTATCATATAAGCCAACCTAGTGAATTTTTCTTTTTTAAAATATACATTTCCCCAGTTCCATTCTCACAGAGAACCATTCATAATGTACCCATGCCCCTTAAAATCCCTTTGTAGTTCCCAGTTCCTTAAGGAAAGGGATGATTGAGATGGAACATTCTCTTTCTATTTTCCTCAGGAAAGTCTTGAATGAACCTGTTTCCCCTCTGTAAATCTTGTCTCACAGGCTCTTGGTGAAGCATCAAGCAATATAGGACTTTGATTGTTCAGCAATTCTAGAAATAAAAATAAGACCAATTAGGAGCTAGAAACCAAGTGGTAATTTTTGTCCTTGGAGAGAAATGAGTGCTATAGATACCTTGTTTTAACAAGTTATGAAAGATGTTTTAAATATAACCACTTGGGGTAGCAGAATGGACAGATCAGTAAGTTGTTTCTTCAATGTCTCACCTAGAGCCTTTTTTTCTCACTACAGTCATGACCAGTAAACAAGTGTGCTTCCCCCATGACTGGCAGAGTGCTTGTGAAGGTCATGCTTGTGTGCCATAAAACTTGCTAAAGTAGTTCAGGTGGCATAGACCAAAAGTTATTGGTGACTTCTTCAGCTCAATATTTCTTTACATTATTTGAGGTGAAAATAAAGATGTGAAAATTTCCCTACAAATGTGACTTCTTGCAAATAAAGGTTATTTCTCCTCCTGGTATATGATGAAAGAGTCTCTGCAGGTTATCACAATAGGCAGCGAAACAATTCATGCAGATGTGTGAATAAAAACTCAGTTCAGTTTGACTTCATCAGACTGGATCTAAATTTGGGAGTTTGATGCCAGGAGGTTTATTGCCAACATATTTAAACACAGTATAATTTGGAGAAAAGTTTCCTGGTGTAATAAAATACCTGGTGTTCAAGAAGGTATAATTTCATCAAAACTCATCTCAAAATACATGTGATTTCTTCCAAAAAGATAGATTCTAGAGTTAAACTTCATGTATTCACTTAAGGTCCTAAGTGTTTGGACTGTTCTCAGTCATACAGATAATGTAGAAGTCATTTGGGCTACTAGTCTCTGCTGGTCCTGGTTATGGGAGCTTGGGGGAACCCCTGAATATATAGATAATATAAGGGTCATTTAAACAATTAGGTATCTCTGTCCTGGGTTGTGGATATTTGAGAAGCCCAAGGATGCCAGGGTTATTTAGATTACTAGCTGGTCTGGTTGTAAGAGCTTGATTTGGCCTGGCACAACAGATAACTCAGATCATCAGGCTGTTAATCACCCCCAATTCCCAGCCATATGGATGGAAGAACAGGTTTTATGTTCTTTCATTTGAGAAGACACTCTTGCACACTTAACATTCTTGGTTTCCCTGGAGATCTGTGAGTGCAAAGTCCTTCACGCTCTCAACAGTAGATTAGAAGCTGTCATTGCATTTCCAGGCTAGAGTGATATGATATGATACTCTTTGTTAGAGTATCAGGTATTAGGTATTAGGGGCTAGTTAGCTATGAACATCCTTGAAGTTCATTGGGAGTTATACGAGTTACTTATCTATTTCTGTAATAAAATGTCATGGTCAAAAGCAATTTGTGAAGGAAGGAGTTTCTTTCATCTTACACTGTGAGGTACAGTTCATCACAGAGTAAAACTGTAGAAGGCACAGAGGTCTTTGTGTCTACAGATAAGCACTAAGACTGCCTGTAGTGTTAAACATGCAAGGCTTTTCTTTTAAGAGAAGGAATGCAATACCTGTTAACTGTCCAGAAGGCTGGAGCAGCTGTGCTTCCTAGTCTGGTGACCTTTGTGCTGTCTGTGGGGTCAGAGACTTTTCCAGTACTGGATCCTTCCCAGACCCTTGTTGTAAGCTTGTTTTCTTCGGTCAATCTACAGAACCTATCTTTACAAAGAGTTTAGATATATTTAATTAGCTTCCTTTGTTCCTCAAGGAGATATGAGCTTTGCTTTACAGGTGGGATTGAGTTAATTATCACCAGAATAATTTTCACCAAATCGTGACTCACTTAAATATGCCTAAAAACAGAACAGAACAAAACAAAACAAACAAACAAACAAAAAAGCAAGCAAACAAACAAACAGAAACCACTTGAGGTTAGGGTCCTGAAATGTTGATCCAACAATCAGCTACTGAGTTATTTTTAGCCAAACTGCCTTGACGTCTCCCAAGGACTGTCGCTCTGCTGGCTATAAGGCTTTCAGGAGACCCAAGCAGCAAGTCAGGGCAATAACTCAAGGCAGGAACCTGGAGACAGGAATTGCAGCAGAAACCATGGCTTACTAGATTGCTCCTCATACAACCCGGGACCACCTGCCCCGGGCACTTCCTCCCTTCTTCTTTACAGAATCTTCTGTGCCAAGAAATCCTGCCTAGCTATTGACCATTCAGCATTTTATTTAACCAATCAGAGTAACACATCTTCACAGTGTACAAAATGATTATTCCACAATATTTCCTCCTTTTTGTCTAAAGAAAAAAGAAACCATTTTAACTCTAACATAATAAGACTATATGAAATAAAAAAATATCAGGCATTATCTAAATAGAAATAAAAGGTATTAACTAATAAATGAAACTATATACAAGAAGAACATTCATAACAATCACAATGTCCCGTCCATCTGCATTTGGCATATTTGGAAAAAATACTCCATTATCTATCATTTATGAGCTCAAAGTTTTATGTGTAAACTATTTTTTATTATAACTTGTGTTACCATTGTAAAAATAGTTTTTTACATAAACAACTTAAGCTTTTATGGTTTTTAACCTTATAAACTTTACATCGATTATATCTGTTTCTTTTCTGAATTTAACAAGGAAAATTGTAAATCTATAACTATCTGGTCTTCAATCTCCATCAGAGATCCAAGAAGGATAAAATATTACTTGAGTAAACAAGAAATGCAGAGAAAGCAACTTTCAAAACTAAGAAATGACAGAAACATCTGGCTTCTTGGGCAGTCACCTCAAGGTTCCTCTTTAGTATTGGAGCATTCATCTTCAGCCTACTGACCTAAAATATCAGACAGGTTTTTCTGTGGAACAGGAATTTTGAAGGACTGTTTTACTTTGTGTTGGCAAAGTTCAGCAGATGCTTACTTTTGTTTCCTTCTCGTCTAATTTGGACAATTTACTGTCAGCAGTTGAGGCCAGGGCAATTTCTTGCCCAGTAGCCTAATTTTGCTACAAAGAAAGCAAACTCCATGTGGAAGTTCTTTGATGCCCATTCATCTTTGTTTAAGTGGACTGGTGCTGCCAGGAACGGACGTTTCATTGTCATAAAAAGCTTTGTGTCAGATTCTGTAGATCTCTGAAGTGTTTGAAGACTACCTATCTATCTAAAATATATCTGTTTAATGTTGAATCACACCTAATTGACTCTAAGCTTGACTATTATAAATAACTAACTACTAACTTGCATTTCTTAATTATGTATTATTTTTTTAAAATGAGCTGCATAAGCACAAAATCCCAAACAAGAGTAGAAACATACATACAATACAACAAAAGTAACTGTAAAATTGTACCAATATACCAAAATCCATACCACTGTAAAATATTTTAGATTTTAATAGTTGTCTTTTTAACTTATATTCCTATATAGGAGAGGGCCTCACTCTCTCTCTTGGGTGGTGGTCTGAATATCCAATATTGAAGCATCCTCATCTCTAGGGGCAAAAGACCACAGTGGCTATTTACCTCCATTTTGCGTGAGTGCTCCCCAAGTAAATATCTGTTATTCTTTTATTCAGGCATGCATGGACTTCCTTAATTTGTCCTTATTTGTAATGAGACACAGGCAAGACTCCTCCTCCTTCATAGAAGGGATCACATCTGCACACTGAAGCCACACCCTAAGGCCAGTACCCCAAATCTAGTGGTGGAACTAGTTGCCACTACACTTCCCCTTTTTGTCTAAGTAAGGGTATTTTAAACCTGATACAAAAACTATATGCAATGATAACAGATATCAAGTATATTCCAGGAGGAAGAAAGGTTAAAAAAAAAAACCATGCACAAATTTAGAACTACAACCAACAAAAGCATCAACAAGGAAGAAACACACACTAAATGTCCAGGCTATAGGTAATTGGCAAATAATAGAGATTATTCCAAAAGCTGTCCTGTACTGAGGAGCCTAAATATTGTACCTAAATACCTTGGCTAAGATTTGAAATGATAGTAGCTGAGACTATCTAGTCTTCAATCCCATCAAAGACCTGAGAAGGAAAATATTACCTGACTAAGTAGGAAGTACAAGCAGGAAACTTCCCAAATGTGCAAGAAATGACAGAAACAGCCAGCTGCCTGGACAGTCACCCAAGGTCTCATAGTAATGTCAGGGCAACCAACTTTGGCTAAGAACTAGAAATATCACAGACTATTATCAGAAGCAGGAAAATCAGAAAGGCTGTCCTACCTTGTCTTGGGAAGGTTCAACAGTCTCTTTTTGCTTGTATCCTGCTTGTTAGGACATCATGTCCATTGCTGGCAGTCCAGGCAAGAGCAGTTCTTTGCCCAATAGGGACACTTTGCCAAGAAGAAAGCAAACTCCAAATGGAATGTCTCTAGTGCCCATCATATTCCTGGGAATAGTGTGGTGCTACCAGGAACAATTGTGTTTCATGTCAATGGAGTTCTAAATTATTAAAACACTTAAATGTCACATTCTGTAGGTCTTTAAATGTTTGACGATCAAATATCTATGCTGATTACATCTTTGAGCATCTAGAGAACCTGATTAACATAAGTAGGTATGAAAAGCATGTATGACCATAACCTGTAATTCTCAAATACATATATTTCTTACTGACTGAAGCTTCACATATATGAAATAAACATTCTCTAAACAGATTAGAACAATGACCTTGAAATTGTAACTATATACATATATATGCAAAAATCTTGATTAGAGGTAGAACTACATAGTGCAATATGACAAAAAATATCCCTAAATTGTATCAATACACAAAATATCTTAAGCATGTATGGGAACATACATACATATAATATGATAAAAATAACTTTATATTTGTGTGTAAAATCATTGTAAACAGAAAGAAGAATCTACACAATATGACAAATATAATATTAAGTTTGTAACAATATACAACTTATCTAATTCAGGGATACAAAATTAATTTAACTAAGTACCAATATATAAGAATCTATATCAATGTAAGTTGTCTCTGGCTAGTTGTTGCTAATATAGTTTACAAGTAGATAATATACTAATCTACATATTATCCCATCCTATCCATTGCTCCTTTTAATCCAATGACTTTTAGCTTATCTGTTCACTAGCATTTAAAAAAATTTAAGTTACCAAATCACCATATAAAGTTCAAACTCCCTGTAAATATTTCCCATCCTCAGGTCTTTTTAGTTTTTGCTTATTTGTTTTTGCTTTTTATTGTTTTTCTCTTTAAAGACTTAACTATTATCTAAAAACTATTCTTTTTCTATGACTTTTCATACTTTCTTTTCTTTTTCTGTCTGGACTTTGCTTTACTAGGCACCAGCAGCATTTCCTGACTGCATCAGCAAAGCCTTAAACCTGCCTCACAGCTTAGTTCACAGTGTGCTGGTGGCTCAAGCCCACAAGCAATTGTTAGCAGATATGTGTCTGTACAATTCAGCCTGCCTGAGAGACTGTAGAACTAGGAAGCTGTGTTTGGAACTTTTTTAAATAAATGTTTTCCAGGTCTTATGTGGAAACATGTATTTGTATGTTGAATGCTATTTGTAGATGGATTTTTCCTTTGGGGGCACCAACTCACAAAAAAATGACACAGAGACTTCTTAATTATGAAAGCTTCACCAACAGCTTAGGCTTATTTCTAAGTAGCTCCTAACTAAAATTAACCCATATATTTTAATATATGTTCTTTTACATGGCTTGGCTACCTTTACTTTATAATGTCCGTGCGGCTTGCTCTGTGCCCCTTGTGTCTCCTTCCTTCTTCTTTCCAGCATCCTCTGGCCTGGAAATCACAGTGACATCTTCACAGTGTACAAAAGGATTATTCCATAGCAGAAGTGGGTGCCATAAGGGCACAGCTGTACCAAGAAAGTGATGCAGAGCAGGGAGTGAAGGTGAACTTCTCCCTACTGCCCTGACTTTCCCCTAGTCCTATTCTAACTAGTTTCATGGAAATCCCATATTTCAGCTCCCTCATGAGCATCCTTTTCCTCACTGAAGTCCCTGCTTCCAGGGACTAAACTGTAATGTCTTTTCCTCTCGTCTCTTCCCATCTGTCTCCACAGCAGAATGACGGCAAGTGAGCTGGAGGTGGGGGTACGAAGTCACCCCGCATGTCAAGACACGGGTATTTGTGCCCTTCAGGTGGTGCAGAACTTTCACATCCAGACTTCCTGGCAAATGAAGGAGAAATAACAGGCAGCTCACATTTGCAGCCAGCCCGGGTGGCATTTCCTCAAGTGGAACCTCATAAATCCTCCGTGGGACCAGAGCTGGTTTGACAGTGGGAGGATTCGGGTGGCCTGTCTGTTCTGTGGGAGCAGTTTTGAGCTGGGGAAGAAATCAAGTTAAAAGCCTCCGGCTTTTGTGGAATTGCTTCTACAAGAAGTTGTAGATTAAGAACATTATGTAACATTAAAAATGTGAGAATTTTCCTCCTTTGATGGCTACTGGCTAAAACCAGATTCCTATAGACTGACTTGACAGAAAGCCTCTTTGTTACCATTTTCAAGAAAAAGATGACGATAGTCGGAGTGCATCATCTACTTGAAACTCGTAGGATATTTTTTTTTTAAATCTAACCTAGATGTATTCATAAAAGAATGATTCATTTAGCTGTTCTCTTTGCCAAGGCAAAGAAATACAATATTGCAGTTAACTGCTTTGTTTGAAGAATGTTTCGGGTTAGATTTCTTTCTCCAAGGGGAAGAAGGATGTGTGTACAAATACATTTTGCAAAATTGGTTTGAAAATACTGATGGCTGTGCTCATGAGTGAAAACCAATTTGGTTTTACTTTTCATTGTAGATTGGGAAGAGATTTTGAATTTGGAATAGCCATCATTTGCCAAATGAAAGAACCAACAGGCAAAGAAATAAATCAATTTTTTTCTTCCAAAATAGTTAAAAAATAATACAGTAGCATAGCAATATAATTCAAATAATATTTTCAATACATTAATGAGCTGTAGATGAGCAGTAGACTCTTGGAAAAGACTAAGCTGACAGATGGCACAATTGAAGCCACAGGAATACAGGGATGGCTGATAAGTAGTACCTGCAGGCCATCCTTATCCCCTTGTTAATTAACTGCCTCTCTTTCTTTCTTACAGCTAAGTTTATTTTTCTTTCATCCTGAAAATTCTCCTCCTTACACTGCTTTTTAAAAGTTTCTGATAGCTCCTTCCCATGACTCTTTTTTTTTTTTTTTTTTTTTAATTTGAAATCTGCTTTGATTTCCAGTCTTGTGTTCCTTCCCACATTTCCTCCAATAGGGTTTTTGCCAGGAGGAAACAAGGGCATTCCCTTTACCTCTTGTCAGCTTCCTAACAATTTTCTTGCTATTAATGGCTAACAATTTACTAGCCCCAGGGAATATGTGTGCTGTTTCTTTTCCTTTCAGCATTGTAAGCTGTTCTTATTGCCCATCACTAAAAATACAGAAAAATATAACTGAGCTTCCGCTATTATTTTTCCCCTTAAAAGAATTTTACGAATGGGTTATTTCCGGCATCTTTCAGAGGTTTATATTTCCTGCTGTCTGGCGGTGATATTTAGTGGAAGGTGCTATGGTGGGCTTTGCGAGCAGGCCTGGGTTTATGTTCTGGTTATCACTAGCTGGGTGGCCTTGGGTAAATTCATCCCCCTTCACCACTGTCTCCATTCTAACAACTGTTCCTTCTGTCTGAGTTTGCTGATGGGTCTGGAGGAGCTATAGTACATCTATCACCTGGCACCGCCTTTCATTTCTCTGATAGCAGAAATGGAGAGGTCATATGCCCTCAATGCCCATCATGAGTTTCCCTTCTGGGGAATTTAATATCTTTTCTTCCTCCCATAAAAAAGACACAGTTTCTGAGTCAAAGAACACTGTATTTTTTTTGAACAGCATTAACTGGGCTAAATTTTCTCTTTAGGCCAGTAGAAACCAGAGTTGAGGCTCTATGATCGAGCAGATATCGAGTATAGCTCTCTTGGTGTCTCTATTTTTCTATTTTATTGCAAGCCCTCAGTGGGCCATTTTGAAGAGATCATGGATAATAGGCAATAATACTTTGGGCCATCAAAAGGCTACAATGACACATTCTAATGATTTGACTTAGTTGTGTAATTTAGCTCTGAGCCAACTAACACCTCAGAAAAGCCTTTTCAACTACACAATCAAAAATACTGACCCTAGTCTTCCTATAGTGTCACTTTGGTTTGTTATCAACATTCCACTTACAACTATGAGACATTATTGCTGGGCTAGTGTGTGTGTGTGTGTGGGGGGGGGGTTAGTTGGCAAAGTGCTTGTTGTTAAGCATGAAGGTCTGCATGTGATTCCCCAGCATTCACATCAAAGCTGGCTGCAACAGCTTTGAAGAGATAGGAAGTTTCTTGGGGCTCAATAACCAGCTACCCTGACCAAGCTGGAAAGCTCTGTGATCAGTGAGAGACACTGCCTGAAAAGTGAGGTGGTGGGTAACAGAAGCAAACAACTGTATCAATCCCCTCACCACACACACCCTAATTTATATGGACATGCTTCTGTGATTTACTTCTTCTTTTCCTTCTAAAATTTAAATTCCACAAGAATCGGAATCTACTTGTTTTGTTTTAGCATCATTGCTTAGAAAAGCACATGACAAAAGTGGGCTTTCCCCAAACAACCGTTATGCACATAATTAGATCGTAGGTCATGCTAATGTTGAAAATGACCCTAGCACATATAAAGGAACAAGTGTAGCAAACAAAAATGTCATTGGGGTAAGTTGAGCTGATTTAAAATGTTTTACATGGTTCTTTATGTGCCGGTCAATAGGCTAGGCATGCTGCCCAGGGCACTGTTTCCTTGTTAGATTCTATGTGCATCTAAGTTTACCCCTATGATAGATGTATCCCCAATGAAATGATTGCAATCAGAAGCAGGAGCAGGACTTTATTTTATAATAGATCACCCCTCCACTCTAAAAGGCTTTCTCAGATTATCTTGTATGCCACTCTTCTCTCTCTACTGTCTGTCCCAGACCCACTGTTGGTTCTCACTCTGTTTTAAACCCTGACTCTTCTCCTCCTTTATTATCATGCTCTCCTCAGCCTCCTCTCTCTCTTTTACCCGAGGTACAGCATCTTGCCATTTTGTTATATGGTTCAGATTAGCCTTAAACTCACAATTTCCTTACCTCAACCTACTGATTCCTGGGATTCCAGATGAGTGTTAGTATGCTCAGCTCTTCCTTGTCTGTATAACCATCAGGGTTCTCACAAGTTCTCTAGTTGTTAAGGCGGGTTTTTCCCTGCCGGCTGCCGCTGGTCCTGCCGCCATGGTCCCGCCACCATGTGAGCCCCAAATAACACTCAGAGACTCTGTATTTGATACAATCCGGTTGGCCAGTTACCATTATTGTTTATGGGCTAGCTCTGTCTTAATTATTAACCCATTACTACTTATCTAAGTATTTCCACGTGGTTATCTTATCTGGGAGCCGCAGCCGGCATCTTCTTTCTTTCAGGTCTATATCTCGACTCCTCCTTCCCACTTCCTTTTTCCTTCTCCTAGTCTCCCAGCCCCGCCTATCTAGTTTTCTATTGGCCAACAGGTCTTCATTAACCAGTATGAGAAACATATATACAGAATAACATCTCCCATCATCTAGTCCTAGGCATTGACATTCCTTCTTATTCTGACAACTGAGACACTTTGATCTAAGCCCAGAAATTCATTCCCAATTACCACTGGGAGGTTAAGGTAAGGCGCACCGCGTTTACAGCCATGTGACTTTGTAGTCTCTCTCACAGAGTTTGTTTAGTCACCTGCTTAGTCACCACCTTATTTGACCAGCAAGGAAAGGTAGAGGGAAAGGCATGTCCTGTCTTTAGCGCGTGTGTGTAGCTGGTCGATATATAATGAGAGAGAGATAAACAAGGGAAAAACGTGAATTTATTAAACATAAGTTTTTATGATAGGGGATATTTCAAAACACCATGCTCTAAACCGCTAAGAGTGTGCAGGTGTACATTTATGTTTGGGTTTGACAAAAGGTCATGATGAAACTGATTGAATATACACAGGGGTCTGACCTAAAGATAAACTGGAGATGGCAGGAGGGCTCAGTTAGGTAAAGCTGGGAGTTCAGGTGTGTTCCTGAGTCTCTGCTGTCTGAGATAAGGATATTCTGTTTTGCTGCGTATCTTTCAATAGACCTGCTTCAAAGGTGACTGAGGAGATCAGAGCATGAGCTTAGCTTTCCTGTGTAGCTCCAAGACAGAAGAATCAAAAGAGAGGAGTAGCTTTTGGCTTCTGCAGTTATTGCAGTGTAGCTTGCTATGAACAATTTTAGCATGCATATTTGAAACCAAGTCCACCAGCATGCTTGGGAATTTCCATTTTTCAAATGTGTGTATATACTACTACCAAGAGAATTACAGGACCGGGCTACCCCTTTGGTTCAACAAAATGAAAACAAGCAAACAAACAAACAAGCAAACAAACAAAAAACCTTACAGCAGAGCTTCCAAACCCAGGTTAGGATGTGAATGAACCTGGCTGAGAATGCTGAGTCTCAGCTTGAAGCAGTTGCTTCTTGTTTAAAACCAGGTTTAGGAACTGCAATGAATTGTTATGGCTTCAAGCTATTTCATTTTAACAAATAATTAGCATTAATTAGTGTAGTATCAATTGTATACCTTAAAAATACTAATATACAGTATACAGTACATAAACTTGGCATTGCCTGTCTTTTTAATTTCAACCTTTCTAAAGGTTAGGAGGAGGCATTGCATTTTTAAATTTTTCATTTCCCTTATGACCAACAGTATTGATTGTCTTTTAGTTGCTTATTGAACATTTGTTTATCTTCTTTCTGTGAATGCCTAGCCACATTTTTCACATTTAAAATTGCATGATTTGTCTTCATAGTGTTGAGTTGTGGGAATTCTTACAGATTCTGCACAAAGTTATTGGATGTCATTATGATTTTTTTTCCTTCTGTCCATGGCTTACCGTTTTCATTTCTCACTCCATTTCATTCTTTTTCTCTTATGGTTTGCACATTTTGTATCTTATAAATTATTGAGGTTGGGCGTTGTTTGTGACTCAGCAGTGGCTCGCCTAGACAGAAATCTAATAGGTATTTCAAAATGGATGTGTCCAAACTGGACTCCTGATTGTCATTCTCCTTCCCTCTCTCAAATCTGCTCCTACCACAGTTGTCCTCATCTTCAAGAACCTGTCTCTTCTTCCAGCTGTCAGGTAAACAAACAAAAATAGAACGAGTAATCTTTCTTCTCTCCTTGCCCCATCCCACATACATCCATCAGTAATCCTGTTGGAACTGACTTCAGATATAATCAGACCATTTCTCACAGTCTCCTCTCCTCCACTGTAAACCCGGCCTGTCATCATCACACCTACATGGCTTTGTTGCTTTTGTCTCCTAACCAACACTCCTGTTCTTGCCTTTATTTCTTGTAATTTACATTTAACACAGAAGCCAATGTGATTTCTATAAAATTTAAGTTTTATGATCTCTTAGCTATTCAAAAATCTCCCCAAGCTTCCTTTATAATTCTGAATAACACCCAGTCTTCTAGTGACCTGACCATACTCTGCCGTTTCTGGTTTCTCTTATGTCATCATCTGGGAGTGCTCTCTCCAGCTGTGAGACATTGCATGTCTGGTCCCCACTCCACTTTTACTATTCTGAGGAAGCACATCATGCTCAAGTACTTTACATCTGTTATTCTCTATAATACTTTTCTTCTTCCACATATTTGTGACACGCATTCATTCATTTTCTTGGTCAATTTGACATCTAGCATTATAATATGTATTATTACTCTCGTAACACTTCTCATTGCACAATTTTTCTCCCTATTTTTGTTTGTTTATTTGTTTTTACCGACTTTACCTCTACCATGCTATGCATTTAGTAAGAACGTCTGCAGAATACAGCTGTTGTTTTTACTGCTGGATCCTCTGGGGATGAAAATTATAGTCATTTCAAGAGCATATTCAAGGTGGAGTATTAACCAATGAGTGTTCTCCACATTTGGAAAGACAGTTTAAATTATGATGTTCTGGAAGAGTCTGAGTGTTTATCAGAGAGGAGGATATACAAACTCTGGGTTAAAGGGTGTTTATTGAAATTGCTTTTGAGAATTATATGCTATAATGATATGCAAAAAATACTTGGAATAAAAATTTCCTAACATAGAATAAAAGCATGTAAAATTGTGATGGTGAAAAGGCAAAAGTTCATGAAATGAAGGGCTCTGTAAGTTATTTCAGAGAGATTATTTCATGGTGGTGAAATAATGTTATTTGCCCGATCTGCCTTTATGAGAAGTTCACATTTATTTAATTTTAAAAACAATCTTTTATATTTTATGTGCCAATCACAGTTCCCCTTCCCTCCCCTCCTCCCATTCCCCCCACCTTCTCTCTACCCCACCAGAATCTATTCCTCAGAGAGGGTAAGGTCTCCCATAGGTAGTCAACAAAGTCTGTCACATAACACTGAGTCATTGAGGCAGAATCAAGCCCCCCATCTAAGCTGAGCAAAGTATCTCTCCATAGGGAATGAGCTCCATAAAGCCAGTTCCCACAGCCATTGGCCCCATAAAGTCCCCAAGACACACAACTGTCACCCACCTGCAAAGGGCCTAGTTTGGAGTCACTGAGCTCCCTCTGGCTTGGGTCAGCTATTTCTGTGGGTTTCTACATCATGGTCTTGACCCTTTTACTCGCATTGTTGCTCCTCTCTCTCTTTGACTGGATTCCGGGAGCTCAATGCAGTGCTTAGATGTGGATCTCTGCATCTGCTTCCATCAGTTACTGGATGAAGGATCTATGATGACAATTAGGGTAGTCATCAATCTCATTATAGGAGATGGAAATTCAGGCACCCTCTCTACTATTGCTTAGAGTCTTAGCTAGGGTCATCCTTGCTACTTCCTAGGAATTTCCCTAGTGTAAGCTTTCTTGCTAACTCCATAATGGCTCCCTCTGTCAAGATATCTCTTTCTTTGATTGCCCTCTCTGTCCTTCCCCCAACTTGACCATCCCTATCCCTCATGTTCTCCTCCAGCTTCCCTTATCCTCTCCTCTCTCTCCTCCCATGTTTTCCCTACCCCTATCCTCCTAATTTAGTCAGGAGATCTTGTCTATTTCCCCTTCCGAGGGGTGGTGATCCATGTATGTCTCTCTTAGGGTCCTCCTTGTTACCTAGCTTCTCTGGGATTATGGACTATAGGCTGGATATTCTTGGCTTTATGTCTAATATCTACTTATGAGTAGGTACATACCATGTTAGCCTTTCTGTGTCTGTGTTACCTCACTCAGGATGGTTTTTTCTAGTTCCATCTATTTGCCTGCAAGTTTCAAGATTTCATTGTTTGTTTTTTCCACTGAGTAGTACTCCATTGGGAAGATGTACCAACTTTTCTTTATCCATTCTTTGGTTCAGGGGCATCTAGGTTGTTTCCAGATTATAGTTATTACGTATAATACTACTGTGAACACAGTTGAACAAATGTCCTTATGGAATGAATGTGCATTCTTTGGGTATATGCCCAAGAGTAATATTGTTGGGTCCTGAGGTATATGGATTCCCAATTTTCTGAGAAACCACCATACTGATTTTCACAGTACCTGTGCAAGTTTGCATTTCCACCAGCAATGGAAGAGGAGTGTTCCCCTTACTCCAGTTCATCTCAAGCATAAGCAGTCATTTGTGGATTTGATCTTAACCATTCTTACAGGTCCAAGATGCTATCTCAGAGTTCTCTTGAGTTGCATTTCCCTAATGCCTAAGGATGTTGAGCAATTCCTTGGGTGTCTTTTAGCTACTTGAGATTCCTCTGTTGAGAATTCTCTATTAAGTAAGATCAGTACCCCATACTTTTTTCAAGGCAGAGTTTCTCTGTGTAGCCCTGGTGGTCCTAGTATTCATTCAGTAGACCAGGCCTTGAACTCACAAAGATCCACCTGCCTCTGGGATTAAAGGCATACACCACCACTGCCCAGCTGTACTCCATTTTTAAATTGGATTATTTGGTATTTTGATTTTCAGATCTTAAGTACTTTGTATAGTTTGGAGATAGGCCTTCTCAGGTGTGGGGTGAGTGAAGATCTTTTACCATTCTGTAGGCTGTCATTTTTGTCTTATTGACTGTGTCTTTTGCTTACAGAAGATACTCATTTTCAGGAGGTCCCATTTATTAATTGTTGATCACAGTGTCTATGCTACTGGTCTTATTTTTAGGAAGTGGTCTCCTGTGCCAATGCATTCAAGCCTACTTCCCACTTTCTCTTCTATGAGATTCATTGTGACTGGATTTATGTTGCGGTCTTTGATACATTTGGATTTGAGTTTTGTACATGAGAATAGATATGGATCTACTTCCATTCTTCTACATGTCAACATCCAGTTATGCCAGCACCATTTGTTGAAGATATTTTCTTTTTTCCATTGTACAATTTTGACTTCATTTCCAAAAATCAGGTGTTAATAGTTGTGTGAATTAATATCAGTGTCTTCAATTTAATTCCATTTGTTCACCTGTTAGTTTTTGTGCCAATACCATGCTCTACAACAGAGCTTGAAGTTAGGAATGGAGATGCCACTGAAAGTTGCTTTATTGTACAGGATTGTTTTGGCTATCCTGGCTTTTGTGTTTTTCTACATAAAGTTGAGTATTGTTCTTTCAAGGTCTGTGAAGAATTGTGCTGGGTTTTTGATGGGGATTGCATTGAATCTGTAGATTGCTTTTGGTAGGATTGTCATTTTTGCTGTTACTCCTATTTATCCAATAGCATGGGAGATGTTTCCATTTTCTGATTATCTTCTTCAATTTCTTTCTTCAAAGGCTTAAAGTTCTTATCATACAGGTCTTTCACTTGTTTGCTTAAAGTTAACCTAAGACATTTTATGTTGTTTGTGGGTATTATGAAGGGTGTTGTTTCTGTGATTTATTTCTCAACCCATCTATCTTTGGATGTAGAAGGGCTACTCTTTTTTTAAAGTTAATCTTTTATTCTGACTGGTTACATTACTGAAGATGTTTATCAACTGTAGGAGGTCCCTCCCTGGTAGAATTTTTGGGATCACTTATGTGTACTACCATATCATCTGAAAATAGAGAAAGTTTGACTTCTTCCTTTCTAATTTGAATCCCCTTGATGTGCTTTTGTTTTCTTACTGCTCTAGCTAGAACTTCAAGTATAACATTGAAGAGATATGGAAAGAATAGACAGCCTTATCTTATTCCTGATTTTAGTGGAATTGCTTTGAGTTTCTCTCCATTTAGCTTTATGTCAGCTGTTGCCTTGCTGTATATTGCCTTTATTATGTGTAGATATGTTCCTTGTATCCCTGATCTCTCCAAGACATTTATCATGAAGGGGGGGGGTGGATTTTGTGGAAGGCCTTTTCAGAGTCTAATGAGATAATCATGTTTTTTTCTCTCTGTTTGTTTATATGGTGGGTTACATCAATGGACTTTCATATGTTGAACCATCCCTGCATGCCAGGATGAAGCCTACTTGATCATGGTGGATGATTTTTCTGATGTGTTCTTGGATGAGGTTTGCCAGTCAGTATCTTACTGAGTATTTTTGTATCAATGTTCATGAGGGAGATTGGTATGTTGTTCTCTTTCTTAGTTGTGTCTTTGTGTGGTTTGGATATCAGGGTAACTATAACCTCATAGAAAGAGTTTGGCAATGTTCCTGCGGTTTCTATTGTGTGCAACAATTGGAGGAGTATTGGTATTAGCTACTCTTTGAAATTCGGGTAGAATTCTGTGCTAAATCAATCTGGCCCTGGGCTTGTTTTGGTTGTGAGACTTTTCATGATTCTTTCTATTTCCATAGGGGTTGTTTATCTATTTAATTTGCTTATCTGGTCTTGATTTAATTTTGGTATATAGAACTCAGCCAGCAAACTCCATTTCCTTTAAATTTTTTTATTTTGTGGAGTACAAATTCTGTCATGTCTCTAGGGCTTCAGTGAGTAAGGGTGGGGCTTGGGATGTGCCACACTACTGGCTAGGCCCCAGAGAGCAGGGCCATCCAGCTGATTGCTCAAACAATCATGTTCTCTAGGTGCATACTGGGTCAAGGACAAATGCTCACATTTTTATTGAATGTATACTTTGTTTCTGATTGCAGTGATAACTCCAATTTTGTTCTTGTGTTCTAGAAAGAGTTTTCTTGTGAAACCACTGAAGACCTAAAAAATGCCTTTATGGTTTTCTTCCCTCTGTTGAGGATGGCTATGATAGTTCACTTCCTGTTTATAATCACCCAAGGGCATTGTATATGCAGAGGCTCACTTCACTTGGAGACCTTAAAGCATGGGTTAGGAGAGGAACTTAAATCTTCTTTATTGCACTGTAGTGACAGAGACAGGGATTGAAAGAGATTGGCTCCTTATTCCTTTCCTGAGACATTGAAAGGGGATGGCACTGGGAGAACATGCATTTTGAATGACTTTTGGTCTCTATAGAATGAGTTTTAAACTTTTTACTTTCTAGATTCCTTATTTTAGTAATTAACTATGATGTATATACCTCCAGGCCATGTCTGTGGAAAATAAATCACAATGGACCTCATATGCCCTTATCGTTGGTGTGGGGAATATCACAGTCCAGATGAAGGGCCCAATTCAAGCTCTACAGACCTCTTTGCACCTCCTCTTTGTCACCTCCTATTGTTACTTAATGACCTAGGGGAAGAAGAAATGAACAGTGTTCATGGATCCCAGACTCTTAAAGCTGGGAAAACACATCTAGTACATTTAGAAAAGCCTTGAGTCACAAGCAGACAATACTAGCTTGAGATTCAGAAACATTCCTTAGGGTCTTATGGAAGAGAAAGGATTTCAAGCTCAGTGAGCAGAGAGGAATTTAGGCCTTTAATGGTGGGAAGACCAAATAGCTGTGAATGAGAAAGCCTGGAAAATTAATTGTCTTCTGTCCCTTCACATGGGTGGTGATGTAGACAGGGAACTGCAGGGTATCTCTTCTTTATGTCATTCCTCTGCTGAGGGCAACAAACAGTCGGGTGGATGTCCTGTAGTCCCCCCTTTATTGAAAATAGATTTTTTTCCTCAAAGAATATATCATCATTATTTTCTTCCTCTACTCCTCTCAGCCGCTGTCTTCTTCCCTTCCATCTGGATCAACCCCCTTTCTGTTCCTTACCAGAAAACCAACAGGATTCTAAGGTATAATAATATAATATAGTGCAATAAAACAAAAACTAACACATTGAAACTGGGTTAAACAAACAACGAAAAGAGCCCAAGAGAAGGCACAAGAGGCAGAAATCCACTCCTGAATTCCATAAAACACTGAATTAGATCCATAGAATATATGTAGAGGACCCAGTGCAGATGGAGCACTATCTTTAGTCCCTCTTTAGTGGATAATTTCCATGAAGGTTCTGTCATATTACATTATTTTCCATTTTTACAAATACCACTTGAACATCTTCTCTATTATTGTTTATGTATACATATGCTATAGGAGTATCAAGGAAATTTCTAAAGTCAAGAACAAAGGTCAAGATCAAGACTGGACCATTGAATGAGTTAATATTAATTTAGTTTGAAAATTCATTCCTTAGAAAATATATGGGACATAGAAAGGCCTAATTATATTTATCTTCGGTTGTATTCTCTGAATTTCCCATGTTTGATCTACAAAGTCTATTCCTCTCATGTGTGTAGTTTAACTCAGAGATTTTCCTTTTATTCATGTACTCTTAACTCTTATCCCAGTATATATTTGAGAAAATTATTTCTTGGCTTTGTTTTGCAGAGGAGATACACTGCGTGTGTCCCTGAGTTCTTGGGTGTAGTTTACAATTTGATCTTTATGCCCACAAATTCACTTTGAGGAAAATTAGAGAACATGAGCCCATTCTCATGTGTCCAGTGAGGAAGATGAAAGACCTAAAGTAGCTTAATAATGAGCCAGTGGTCTCATGATAGGAAGAGCCTGGCAGGAGCTTGAGCTTTAGCTTACTCTGTGTTGCCTTTGCCTTGTGAGTGGTACTTCAGCCTCAGCTTGGCATGAAGAGGGGCTGTGGTGCTTCAATGCATCATATCCAGACATAGCCACATCCATGGACGAACAATAGTCATCTATCTTACCATTGTTTCTTTTGGAGATAACTGTTCACAGATAGCCCTTTTAATTCCTGACTCCAAGAAGACCTCACATCAGATAACAGCGGATGAACATAGGTCTCGAGACCACAGGAGTTGTCTCTAGCTTCTCCTGGGTCCCTCCTGGAGCTAGAACTGGAGTCATGTTGATCAAAGTCTCATGAAAGAAGGATGGGTGACTAAAACAAAACTGAAGCTTTGTTTATGGAAGGAAGAAAATGGGGTTGAGAACAAGTTGTGGTAGCTATTGTCATAGCTATAGAAGCCACACCTGAATCTTAGTGCATGTGTGGACGTGCTAGTGAAAGGGACTCCACATATTAGTTGACTGTGTTCACCAGGAGGACACAACCAGGTTGAGAGTGAAAGTGACCATCTTTTCTGCATGTTTGGAGTAGACACACTTTAAAATATCACTGTAGGAATTTTAACAATAAAATCCTCATGTGTGAAGATCAAACTGATGGTAATCCACCAAATTAAAATACATTGTCAAGAATCATATAATTTCTAAGCTGGGAGCTGAATGGATTAGGTAAAACCTTGGTTACAGGGCTTGCCCCTTCAACTTGTAATGGCCAATATATCAGGATCTGGAATTGACTAGAAGACAAAGCTATGGGCAGGTTTGTAGGGAGGTTCTAGGTTGGGTTGTGCTGTCCCATGGATGAAAGTCCTGTTTTTTTTTGTCTGATTTCTGTTTCTGCAATGAAGTCACTGGGGACAAAGATACTGTGGCCTGGAGAAACTTGGGAAAGAAAAGGATTACTTGTCTTTCATGTCCAGATTACCATTCATCACTGGGGGAAACCAGGCAGGAACTGGAGGAGACTCTGGCTTGTTTCCTTATGTAACCCACCTGCCCAGGGTTGGCATCACTCACAGTGAGCTGGGCCTTTCCACATGGATCATCAAGAAAATGCCCCACAGACTTGCCTACAGATAATTTGATGGCGTTATATTTTTACTTGAAATTTCATTTCCTGATAACTCTACTTTGTATAAAGCGAATAAAAGCTGACCAGCACAGACCCTGAATTCCATAAAAAGAAAGCAATGAGCTGGTCAGCAGCACTCACCTTGCTCTGTCTTCTGAGCAAAGATGTAATGCACCCAGCCATCTCAGCGCTCTGATAGTGTGGTTTCTGTTACTGTCGCTGCTTCCAAAGAGTGTGCTGCTGAGAGAATGTCTAAGTGGGGTTGACCTGGGGGCCAATGTATTGATGTTTGTCTTGATTACTTTGGTTCATAAGGGAAGATCTGGCCTGGACACAGGTGACACCATTCCCTAGGGTTGGGTCCTGGTTGTATAATTAAGCAGAAAACAGGCTGAGCAGGCTACATGCATTAATTCATTGCTCTCTGCTCCTAACTGCAGATGTCATACACCAGTTTTCTCAAGCTCTTGCTATGTGACTTCTCTTCTATGGTGGACAGACACCTGAAATTGTGAGCTAAATCAAGCCCCCTCTCCTTAAATTGCTTTTGTCAAGGTGTTTTATTGCAGGCAATGAAACAAAGACATCAGGCATCTTGTCTCAGCAAGGGAAAGGGAATGCCAACTGACTGCATGATTCTTGAAGCTCTGCTACTGTGCATATGATGAGGACTCTCTGCAAGTAGTGGTGATAACCACAATGCTATTGGCTTAGTATTCTTCGCTATTACCACACAAAACGTTGTTACGTGCCATAACAATGCCATTCAACTGTACTCAGAGTAGTCACGGAAGTGTTTGCGTGGAAAAGCACAGTCCCAGAGCAATAGCATTTGAAGGGAAGTTACATGTGATCTGATGTCAGGCAGGAGGCAAACAACCACAACGCAGCCTGGCATAGTTAATATGGGAGGCAGCACTCGGCGAAATGTCAGATGTGAGGCTGCGGCTTTAAAGCGAGAACATGTTAGAATTTGTAAATGTGCTCTGAGAATACATCTGTCTGGTTTTATATTTATTCCCTTGAGGAGCTCATCCTTGAATTATGCACGTTCAAACTATACAGTATCTGGTGAGATGCATCCTTTGTATGAAATAAGACCTCCTTGAATTTTTATAACCAGTAATAACCCAATTTATGAAAAAATAAGTCAGTGCTGCTCAGCACTTAAGTAAACAAGTTTCAGCTTGTCTTTTTAATGGCAAAACTGCATTTGTAGATTCTGTAGTCCATCAATTTGAATTGCTCTGAAGGTGCTTAGCAAAGCCCAAGTGTGAACATGACCAAAGGAAATGCTCTTTGGAGATTAGCATCAGGCAGTTAATATTTTCCAAGTGTTTGCTCAGACATGCGGTGCTAAATTAATTTCCTGCAAGTGTTGAGGAGAATGCCATTAGTAACCTAACCCAGCTTCTTGCTTGTGCACAGCTCACGGGAGTTATCACGGTGTAACAGTCAGCTGAGACATGATTTATGCCATTCATTATTTTTTCAAAGGAGGAGTGTTTGCATCTTTTTAAAAAAAATTTCCATGTGATTACCCGGGCAGCATGGCATCCCATTTCTAGTTTCTACTGCAAAATAAAAGCAGATTTGGTTTGTCAAGTTCAGCCATGTGATTTGTTTGTGTAGTTTCAATTTGTGATGTGTCAGCCAGTGAGCGGCTGACTTCATAACAGTTAAGAACCCCAGCCACATAAGGAAGTGACGTTTCTTTGGGTCGATAGTATTGCCAGGTTTTACTGAGGACATAAATCATTTTGCTACAAGGTTGCCAAAATGCGAGGGCTCTTTTGGATCGCTGATACAAAACTGTGTTATCTTTGGAAAGTCTATGAAGCCTTAGTTCATCAATCAAATCAACTTTAATTAAATGTAATTTAATGGACTGCTGCCTAATAAAAAAGAGCACTTTATAAGGCAGTCATAGTGGAAGCACACAGGCTTTCTTTTCCTTCTACAGCTAATCCACAGAGCCTTGCAGCACTTGAGTGAGGCTGGTTGGCAGCTTCTCCTGGCTGATGCCTTTTGGAGGCTTCCCATATGCCTATGTAAGACTTCCTTTTTTAAATATGTGAAGATGAGGCTTCGTGCTGTAGTCAGGGGCTAAACTTATCTTTAGTTTGATCATCAGGAAAGCACTTGCCTTTCCCTAAAGTCTCTCTCTCTCTCTCTCTTTCTTTCTCTCTTTCTCTCTCTCTCTCATTATGATGTGTGTTAAAATCATTTTTTTTTTGCTGATTAGGAAGAGCTGTTTATGGTGTATCCAATATAATCTACAGTGATCTGGAAAATAAACACCTGTGCTCTGGATTTGTAGGATTATTGTGTAGAGAAGACGGAGTCAAGATAATGTTCCAGAGATAAAGCCTCTTAAGATGATATATTTCATGTTGTACACATTTACACCATTTTCTAAGTTATCAAGGCCCTAATGAAATCAAGGCCCTAATGAAGTCCTCCATAGGTAGAAAGGAGAAGGAAATAAGGAAATTGAGAATAGGACGACCAGGTCTTAGGCTAGCACAGGTGGTTACACAGACACTTTGGGCAAGAGAGTTTGTATGGGCAAGGTCATGAACTCAGGCCCATAGGATGCAAAAGACAGATGGTATCAATAGGGGTGGATATATAGATTCAGAGCCCAAAAAAGAGGTCTGACCACCAGGCATGCGCAGTGCAGTACAATTTTAGACACTAGGCAGGAGTTTAGTTGCAGGTTTAATTTTGAAGAAGTGTTAAGGGCAACCTAGCGTTAGATATAAAGAGTCTGATTTGGCAAAGGAGGCTAAAAAAGTGACAGAACTGACTTTTAGAATATGAAGATCACTGTCAGAATTGGGATATCCAATCAAGGGCATACCAATAATAAACATGGTTATGATGGACCTCAGAGGCTGCTTACAAAGTAGATTGAGGTTGAGCTCATAGGTAGTGATGACAGAGGGAGCAAGGAAGCAAAAAGAAAAAAGACTCTTAGGAAATTTGACTGACATCAGGGCTGACTTTGCAAATATCTTCTCTTCTCCGAGGAAATAATTTTTCTTCAACTATGTTCTGATGCAATGGCAGAAACATTTATCCAATCCACATTTTTTGGATGTATTTTGCTAGGCACACAGGAAGATTAAACATCCCATTCTCTTTGTAGAGGGGGGAGTCCTTTCACTGTGACTAATTGCTGACCAACAGAATGTAGGTAGAAATAGCATTTCTCATTTCTAAGCCTGTTCCTAACAGATCTCCTGATACCTGCTATGGTTAATTTTCTTTGACCACTTGACTGAATTTGTAATCACATAGTGACACCTCTGGGTGTCTTTGAACTTGTTTTGAGAGTCCTAACTAAGGATCATCCAGGAATGTGCAAATATCTTCTCTTCCCCAAGAAAATGACTTTTCCTTGGGGAAGACAGTATCCCATGGGCTGGTTCTCAGACAACAAAAAGGGAAAAAAATCAAGCAATAAAATAACACTTTTGTCCTTTCTCTGCTCTTCGGTAGGTACCAAGGCCTAAACTGCTCCTGTAACCATCCTTCCCCTACCATGATGGAGAGTATTCCTCTGAGACAGGAGTCAACATGAGTACTTCCTCATTTTAAGTGATTTCCTTTTTGTTTTTGTTTTTTTTCCCTTTCAGGTATTTGACCATTGTGACAAGAGAAGTAGTTTGTACAATATTGTCTTTCTTCTGCTTTGTAATAATGAATATAAAACCTTTCTGATCAAGGGAGATCCCAAACGATGGAAATGATGATGGAAAAGAACAAGACTCCTCCAGTATGTGAGGGAGAGGTGCCAAGGGGAAAGCATTTGAGTTTTAATGGATTTTAGATCAGAAAGGGGTAAACTTTGATCATACAAAGCTTCCAAGTTTTCTACCTTCCCCTGATGCCTGTCAAACCTGTCCCAATACTTATCTACAGAAACTGTGCATATTTTAAATTCTATGAAAGAGAAATCAAAACAGTAAATGGAGTTGCAACATGAAGCAGCCAACCACAGAAACCCTGGGAAGCAATGAACCTTTCTCTCTGATGTCAGGGTGGAATGTGATAAGAGACACAGCATCAGCGAGATATGACTTCATGGCCTTTGCAGACAAGGGAAGGTGGCCCCAATCCGGGACATATGGGTGGTCTCCAGAAGTTGGTCCTTATATTCTTTTCTTTTCTCGTTGCTCTTGTCCCACAGTTTGAGGCACAGCTCATCAGTCCATCACACGGTATTGCCACCCACATCCCTCAAAGTTAATTTGTCTGGGAATCATCTTCAGCCCACAAAGGGGTGTGACACCTAGGTAATTCCAAACCCAGCCAACTTGACAGTGAAGATTAACCATCATGACCCTAACTTAACTCAATTACTTCTCTAAAGGCCACATCTCAACACAGTCACATTAGGAGGGAGGCTGGGTCGTTGACATTAGAATCCCAGAGTGATGCCACGCAGGCAGCCTAACATATTCAGATTGTATACTTTATAGTACCAAGACAGTGAAAGCACAAATCATACTTTTACATGAGCTTGACTTGCATTTCCAGATTATTTCTGTCATCAGATCATACCAAAGGCCTGGCATGAACTGGACAGGTCAGTGAGCTCCTTGATAAATATGCCTAGGCAGGCAGGCATCTGGGGAGTTGGGAGATGACTGAGTCATGCTAGGGGAAGTCCAGTTCTGAACGTTTCCTTGCAGATGTTCCTGGAAGAAGCTATTAGCCCAGGCCAGTAGCAGGATCACTCTCTTGTTCTCCATTCTCCTCTTCCTCCTCTTCGTACTCATGATGACCGTTCTAGCCCCAAGTCATGTTTCTTTGAAAGTGCCAACAACAGAACAAAGCATAGTTATATGAAAACATAGGTTCAAGGAGCAACTATCCCCAAACTCTGCTTTATTTTTATAAGTCAGATTTTATAGGAAGCATTTATGCCACATCATCAGGCCTCCGGTAGGGTAGGTCAATCTTAAATGGCCTTGGAAGTTACACTCTTGCTTCATGGTAATTAGGGACTATGAAGAAAGCATCTGTGAAACTACAATATCAATAAACATTTATAATCATAGAAGTTGTAAAATTATGTTTGAGTTCATAAACTGGACATAAATGTGTTGCTTATGTGGATTATGAAATAGACACTAATGCATCATAAAATATGCCCACATTATATCAAAAACTAAACTTCATCGTGAATCTGACTCACATTTAAACAACCTGCAAACAGACAAGCAACATTAGATGTGTTTGACTTATAATTCTGAGATATTTTTAAGTATGATTTTGAAAGCCTATTCTTCAAAATGTCTCACTACTTTCAAAGGAAGTTTTGGGTTTTGTCTTGATTTTTTTTTTCTGATTACCTATAGAGGTATGTCTTGTAACTGATAAAATGTGAGTTATTGTCAGAATTATACTCAAAGCTGGAGTCTTGTCTTCATTGCACACACCATACATCACACCATGGTGATTCAACCATGTGTAAGATGAGTCCCAAAGATTCAAATCGCCTGGTGATGCTGCACTCAGATTAAATGCTCTCTGAGATGTTTGTAGGACGACAAATCACCTAACAACACAGCTTTGAACACATTGCCACTGCTGAGGCTCACATGAAAATACTCTTTTGAAATCAGCTGCCTGCTGATTCCATTTCTTGTTTCTCCTTGTTGCTTTGTCTCGTTTGCAATGCCCACCGCCATTTGAATGTTATTATTAACTGTCCTAAAGCCTACTTACTTGCTTTCTCCTATGATATGAGTCTCACTGGGGATAGAAGAAGAGTGGGGCGGGGGAGAGGCAGCGTCCTACTCTCCACATAAAGTCGGAGACTTGGAGTCCTCTCCCTGGCCTCGAACAGCTGGGCTGAGTCCTACTTCAGCCAGTGGCTGTTGATCTCCAGGAATTGATGCCAGATGCACCGACAGAGGAAAATGACGCCCTCCTGTCCCTGCGGCTGTGGTCTTCAGAATTAGGAAGACGGCGGTACCAGCAGCTCCTTCCTGGAGCCATGCTTCCTGTCTTACATGGCTCCTGACCACTCGCTCAACAAGTTTGTCGTTCCGTGGTTGCACAGGCTTGCTGGCATCCTTCCAGTAACTTTCCTTTTGCTCAAGTTAGTCTGGGCTGGTGTCCGTGGCCTTCAGCTCTCTGCTGTGGGGTAGGGACCCTGGAGGGTAGAAGCTGGTACGGGAAGTGGTATACCATTTCATGAGGAGTGGAGAGATGCCTGGTCTCAGAGGGTGAAGCATGACTCTCAGGAGTCTGTATTTCATATTCCCTCCCTCCCTCCCTCCCTCCCTCCCTCCCTCCCTCCCTCCCTCCCTCCCTCCCTCCCTCCCTCCCTCTCTCCCTCCCTCCCTCTCTCCATCCATCCATCCCTCCCTCCATCCCTTCCTCCATCCCTCCTCCATCCCTTCCTCCATCCTTCCCCACTCTCCTTCCTTCTCCATTCTCTCTACCCTGTCTCTTATTGGTGATCCAGCTATGACTGTTGCCAGATCAGCTGGGCCCACAAAAGTACTGACATCAGTGTTACCGTATTTAGATCGCTGGTGTCTGGACGCCAGCCACAGGCCTAGAGCTGGCTCTCCTGCCCCGCCCGAGACTCTCATCCGGAAGCCCCACTTCCTGTTCTTCTTTTATTTTCCCTCCTCTCCTGTCTTCCACGCCGTGTTCTCTATTATTTTGTGTGTGAACGTGTAGTGTGTTGGCACACACATGGCCCAGGGTACATGCGAAGAGCAGATAAGAACCTGTGGGAGAGTCACGTCTCTCTCTATATATATCACGTGGGTCCTGAGGACTGAATTCAGATAGTTAAACTTGGTGGCAGGTGCCTTTACCCACCGAGCCTTTCTTTTTCTTTGGATTTTAAAAAGGCAGAGAGTCTTCTCTGTGCAGTCCGGGCTGGCATCAAAGCTGGAAGAAACCTCCTGTCTGTGTCCCCACCGTGCTGGGATTGCACGTGTACAGCATCACGCCATTCTGGGCATCTCCACTTTTCCTCCCGGCATCAGCCCTCAGCTGAAGGGCTCTGAGGAAAAGCATCACTTTCAGATCATTCTTGGCTCTTAGTAAGAAACGACAGAGTTCTCAACTGAACTCTCAGGAGTCCCCTTTCTCCTGTGCGAATTTCTCCATGCTGGCCCCAACAGAAGTTTTTAGTATCTGGAACTTGAACATTGACCGTTGGGCAGCTTGGTCGCACTCTATATAATTAGTTGACACGATGGTCTCCTGCACATATTCAGGGCTATATCCCCTTACTAGTCCTGTGCCAAGCCCAAAGCATCCTCTTACCCACATCTTTTGTAGGATGAATGGATTCTTTTTCCTTCCATGGTCCATATCCAGGAAATAAAACTTTTTTTTTTTAATTATCAAAACTGGTTGGGGCTCAGAAGGTTTAAGCAAAGGGTTCACAAATTTCAAATCCAACAATGCTTTCATCTCTTAGTTAGACTGTTTCAGGTTTGTGTGTTTGGCTCTAATGTACCCGCAAAAGTCATCAGGGTTGGGATTACATAAAGCTTCCCCTTTTAAAATTTACACTGTGATAACTGAGTGTAGCTATTTGCTAACACTATTCTTTTCCTAGGTATTTCTCAGAAATCCAAATACAGATAGAAACACTGCTGGGTGAGTGCATAATGGGACTCCAAAGGAGAAGCAGCCCCAAAGGGACATTTCTAACAAGCTGTGGTAGCTTAACAGAGAAAGCATTCTCTCTAGGGAGAAAGGCTATTTCTGTGCAGTGGCTGTCTGCAATGGGAAGCTAGATCTGTGCATTCGCAGAGTTTACCATGAATGTGTTTGCATTTTCAATGTGTGGTATCTGACAATTATTTATATTTTGCTATGAATTAAACTCCCTGCGCCATTTCTGCAAGGTGTTTTACATTTTTTAGGCTCACCCCAAAATAAGGGTTACCCAAAAAAATGTTTCAGTGAGATCCATAGATTAGCGGGTCTGGACCCAAGTCTGTCCTCTCCTCTCCTCCCTCTCCTCCTGTTTTTGTTCTTATTTTGTGCATGAAGATTAAGCCTGGGGTCTTGAGCATCCATGTTCTACCATTGGCCTATACTCCCAGCTCTGAAAGTATTTCTTGGTCAGATGGCCCTTGGTCACTATTACTAACACCATATGCCATGTGAGTAGACTCCTGTCTTCTCTATAAATAAAATTATTTTTGCTTTAGAAACACAGAACTGTTTGTGTGGAATTATATAACTCCTGGGTGTGTTTTCTGGAAGAAATGCTGACATTGTTTTTCAGCTATGTTTTTCTAAACCCCACGAGGACATTCTCTCCTCTTTGCCTCCTGATTTTTCAGCTCCCCAAGTACATTTCCATGACAGGGCTTTGGTTGATACAGTTCTTGCCTTTGCTTAGAAAGTTTTTTTCCAGGCAGCTACAGGGCTCACTTTTCATATTTTTGCTCAGATGTCCTCTTTGCAAAGAGTTCTACCCATCTGAAATGGCAGTCACAGCCCTTTGTTTCCATGCTTCTGCTTTTGCTTTATTCTTAGCACAACTTCTACCTGTTGGAACATTGTGTTTATAGTGTACATGTCCTTCTTCTCTTTCTTATCCCCTCCCTCATTTGGGTGCTCAGAGTTAAGCCTACACACAGCCCCGGGATGCTCGGTAAACACCGTATCACCGAGCTATGTTTGTGTTAAAGGAGTTGATAGATTAACAATGAGTGAATGAATCAGTCTTATTAGGCTCATAGGTTATTCCCTCTAGATTATTTTGTCAGCTGGGCCATTTATTTTTCCTTTCCTCCCTTCTTTCTTATTTTTCTTCCCAAGACAAACATTGATTGAAGCACTTTGGAATCCCCAAGGCCAATTTTGAAACTGATCCCTGTGGCCCAAAAGTCATGTCCACGAGTTCCCATTATTTTCTCTTTCCAGATGGCAACTGCGGGTGATCCTGTTGGACTCTTTGAATTTAAGGAGCTTAAGCCCTCAGCTTTTCCCATAGGGCTTGAAAAATGACAATGGTGAGAAATTCTGTTCTCAGGAAGATAATGCCTATGCTGGACTTGTCCTGTGCTGGCCTCTCAGAAGTTCGTTGGTGAATTTCAGTAGGACACTGTGATGGTGTGGAGACATCTCTGTGAGGCACTTGAGGGTATAATGCATAGAAAGTCAAGTGCCCAGTGAAGCAGCTTTTAAAATGCTATACATAAGATTGATTTCCTCTCCTTAATTCAAAATCCATTTTCTACTGCCTTTATTTAGACATAAAGGGAAATGAGAATAAATGTACCAAGTCATTGTTTCACATCTGATCATTAATCATCACTTATCCAAAGCATAAGCCCTGTAATTTAGCTTGAGTTACTGAAAACAAATTATAGCAAATTACCAAATGTATTTGTAATAATAGCTTTACTTCCCCTGAAGCTTTTTCTTTAAAATTCTCAAAACAACTGACATATATTTATAGGTCAAAAAATTTAAAGATATTTAGTGAAAAGTTCAGCCTCTTTCTTAGCCCTACCTTGTAGTCCCGTTATGACCCCTAGCTAAAGCATAATTCTTCCTTTTTTTTCAGCAGCCTTCTTGTTTTTGTCTATACAAACATATGTTCAGACATTCTTTTTGAAAAAGATACTATACATTGATTGTTTTCCTTCACTTTCCCATTCTGATTTAACATGAAGTTTAGAGAGTATCCTAGTTTCATCCTGTCTTCTCAAAGTAATATGATGAAATTCTGCTCCTCATGGTGATGGTTCAGGGTCTTAGACTTTGGGGAGGTAATTGGATTGAAGCCTCAGCCTTCAAGGATTAGATGAGTGTTTATAAAAGACCCCAAAGAACTCTTGAGTCTCTTTGACCATCTTAGGATAAGTCAAAAGCAGATAACAAATTTGCTTGTGCCTTGAATTCCCTCACTTCAGAACTAGAAGAAATAAGGATTTGTTGTTAATAAATCACCCAGTTTATGACTTTTGTTTTAATAGCCCATGTAGGCTGAGGCAGTAATCAACTAATTCTATTATCTAGAGTGCTGCCCTAATTTCTTTAAGTTCTACAGTTTCTAGAAATCTGTGATACTTTAATCATTATGAATGGATATATATATATATATATATATATATATATATATATATATATATATAACCACACTTTCAAGCAGTGTTTTTATAATTGAGTAAGTAAAATTGCAGGGCACAGTTGAGAAGGGTATGACAGTTCTGTCAACCATACTTGATTTAGAATCACTGAAAAATTGGTGAGGTAGACTTTTCAATTTGTCTGTGAAGGAGTTTGCAGAGAGGATTGAGCATCACATGTGATGGAGGCCCTGGGTAGAGCAAGGGCAGCAAAGCAGACAAGCTAGATGAATGCGTTTGTTTCCCCTCTCCACTTGCTAGCCTGCAATAATATGAACTCTAATGCTCCCACCGTGACAGATTGGACCCTCTGAACTGTGAGCCCTAATATTGTTTATGTCAGAAATGTTAACTAATATAAAAGGGAATTGTTGAGTCAAAATTGATAGGCATGTTTAACTTTTGTAACTAATGCTAAATTATCTTTCTTCAAAAAATGAGTCCTTACTTGTAATTGCCACTTTTGGTGACAATTCTCATTCTAGATTATTTGGTTTTATCTTTTTATAAAATTATTTTATTTTTTCCTTTTCAAGTATCTTTAAACATTGATAAATCACCAGTGACAATCTGCCACATCAATTTGCACTTGCTTCAGTCACTTCTGTTGTTATAAGGAAATATCTGATAGAAGTAACTTAGGAGGGATTCATTTCTTCTCATGGTTTCAGGCTATCAAGACTGGGAAAGCATGGTTCTAGGAGTCCTCTCCATGAAGGCAGGATCTCAAGGCTGGTTCTTAATGACATGGTGGGCAGGCCAAGAAACAAATAGCTATATGGGTAATGAGACTGCATTAGAGCCCTTACGTGGTTTATCCCTTTAGTTTACATATGCCAACTAGGCACTGGGTTACACACTTTCCAAAGCAGCATCACAGCTTGGGACTGAGTGTTCAGTGCATGGGTCTGTAGGGATGTTGCAGATAGTCCATCATAGCATCTCTCAAGTTAGCTGAGATTGAACAGCTCTCTACAGGTTTGGGATTCATTTGTATCTGCTAGGATCTCGGCCATAATTCTTCCCTCAGTTCTCTGCCAGTCTCTTTTTCTGCTTATTGTTCATTTGTGAGAACATCTTATACAAAAAAAAAAAAAATCATGAAAATTACTGTTGATTAGAGTAGTCCATTAGGGCCAGCAGAACAAAAACAACAACCAAAGAATCAAATTATGTTTTAAATCTACTTGGCAGATTGGAAGGCTGAGGCTGGAGGATCACTTGAGCCAGAATGCAAAGCAAGCTTGGACAACACAAATAGAGTCAACACTCTATGGAATTAAGATTTGCAAGCTTTCAATATTTAAATAGATGATATATTTAGAAATGCATTGCAATGATAGCTTCCCTGACAAATAATTCAGTAGATTAGTGCCAGCATATAAATGCACAATTCAGATAGTGGTTGAGGAGCGCACACATTACCTACTTCTGCTCTGCTTGTTATTGGTAAGAAACTAAGGGCAAAGAAACTTGGTTATTTGGCTGCAGCTAAGAAGTGAGACACAAACAGGCAGACAGTGTGGAAATTTCTGGTCAATGCAGGCTTTTGGGTAGGGCAAAGCCAGGTCAACAGCACTATGAGGATTCATGTTCATTCCCTCCAACCAAAAGGCAGCAGCTAGTACTGAGGAATTCTGATACGGGTGGTGCTCTCTGCTGAGAAGAGAAAGGAAGATGGAAAGGGAAAGAGAGAATATGAGCAGGAACAAAACAGAAAGATCTAGCGGGAGGGAGACACTATTTCCTTCTGAAAAAGCCTCTTGGAAGAGCAAAAACAAGCAGTCCACCTCTTCTCAAGAGGTCTTTCCTAAGTAAATGGCCATCAGTGGCTCCTGTCTGATCAAGGACTATCCAAAAGGGTGCAGTCTAGATCAGTTTCCTGAGACACACAGGGCCTGTTGAAGAAGGAACGAATATCCCAACACAAGCATAAGTACTGTGCTGTGTCTAATATTATGCAAAAGTGTTTCATCATTGTTTTAATCTGGAAAACACAAAAGTGAAATAGACTTACTTGAAAACTGTATCAGGTTCCCTGTACAAAGAGAACCAGAAGCATACAAAGTCACAGAATTAGCTCAAAACACCAGTTCAAATCATTGTAGATTCCAGCAGAACTGAAATATGTAGGGTAAAGCAGAATGCTAGAAACTCAGGAAAATGCTGATGTTGTATTTCTGAGGCAAAAGTCCTTGTTCAGTCAGCTCCAGTCTTTTCTGTTAAGGCCTTCACCTGATTAGACAAGCCACATCAACACCATTGAACGTAATATTTACTCAAAATCGTTGGTTTATAAGTGTTAATCACATCTGGAGAATACATTCACATCTAAACTAATGCTTGCCAAACAGCTAGGAATCATCATCTATCTAAGCTGACTCTTAAAATTAACCATACTTGTTTTGTATGGCATTTGTGCACAGACCAGGGCCCTGCACATTCTAGAAAGCACTCAACCACTAAGCTTTACCCAGCCCAGTCATTAATAGTACATTAATTCTATCTTATAACCTTTAAAATATTTTTTCTTATTTTACATGTCGATTCCAGTTCCCTCTCCCTCCCATCCTCCTTTGTCCCCCACATACCCCTGCCATCCCATCCCCCATCCACTCCCTAGGGTGGGTGAGGGCCTCCATGAGGGATCATCAAAGTCTGTCAAGTCACTTGACAGCTCTCCCCCATGTATCCAGGATAAGGGAGTATCCCTCCATGGGGAACAAGTTCCCTAAGTCCGATCCTGCACTAGGGATACATCCTCGATCCATTGTCAGAGGTACCATAGGATTCCCAGGCCTGCATGGTCTTCTCCCTCTTTGCAATTGGCTCCCAGGAGATCCGCTCAGTGTTTAGCTGTGGCTGTCTGCTTCTGCTTTCATCAACTACTAGATGAGGGCTCTATGACGACATACAAAGTAGTCATCAATCTCATTACCAGGGAAGGGCATTTAAGGTAGCCTCTCCACTGTTGCTTAGATTGTTAGTTGGGGTCATCCTTGTAGGTCTCTGGACATTTCCCTAGTGCCAGATTTCTCTTAAAACCTATACTGGCTCCCTCTATTATGATATCTCCTTTCTTGTACACCTCCATTCTTCCTCAAACTCAAACTTCCTGCTCCCCCAAGTTCTCCTCTCCCCTCCTCTTCACCCCTTCTCTTTCTCCCAACTCCCTTCCCCCTACTCCAAGTTTGCTCAAGATCTTCTCTTTTTCCCCTTCTGTGAGGGACCATGTATGTCTCTCTTAGGTCCTCCTTGTTTCCTAGCTTCTCTGGTGGTGTGGATCGTACACTGGTGATCCTTTGCTATATTTCTAAAATCCATATATTAGTAAGTACCTACCATGTTTGTCTTTTTGTGACTGGGTTACCTCACTCAGGATGATTTCTTCTGGTTCCATCCACTTGCCTGCGAATTTCAAGATTTTTCCTTTTTTTTTTTTTTTTTTTAATGTTGAGTTGTATCCCATTGTGTAAATGTACCACATCTTCTTTATCTATTCTTCAGTTGAGGGGCATCTAGGTTGCTTCCAGATTCTGGCTATTACAAATAATGCTTTTATGAACATAGATGTCTTTTGTTGTATGAATATGAATCTTTTGGGTTTATGCCTAAGAGGGGAATTGCCGGATCTTTTAGTAGACTGATTTTCATTTTCCTGAGGAACTGCCGTTCTGATTTCCAAAGTGGCTATAGACGTTTGCACTGCCACCAGCAGTGAAGGAGTGTTCCCCTTTCTCCAAACCCTCTCCAGTATAAACTGTGATTGGTAATTTTGATTTTAGCCATTCTGGCAGGAGTAAGATGGTATTTCAGAGTTGTTTTTATTTATTTATTTATTTATTTATTTATTTATTTATTTATTTATCTTATTTTACATATCGATCCCAATTCTCTTTCACACCCTTCCATATCCCCCAACCACCCTCCCATCCCATCCCCCCACTCCACAGGGAGGGTGATGCCTTCCAGGAGGGATCAACAAAATCTGTCAACTCATTTAGAGTAGGGACTAGACCCTCCCTCTTGCCTCTAGGTTAAGGGAGTTATCCCTCCATAGGGAATGTGCTCCCAAAGTCCTTTTGTGCACCAGGGATACATCGTGGTTCCACTATTAGAGATTCCTTAGACTGCCCAGGCCTTCTGAGACCTATGTTCAGGGGGTCTGAGTCAGAGTTGTTTTGATTTGCATTTCCCTGATTGCTAAGGATGTTGAACACTTTCTTAAGTGTCTTTCAGCCACTTGGAATTCCTCTATTGAGAATTCTCTATTCAGTTCTGTATCCTACTTTTTTAATAGGGTTATTTGGTGTTTTGGTCACTAGTTTCTTGAGTTCCTTGTATATTTTGGAGATCAGCCCTCTGTCAGATGTGGGGTTGGTAAAGATCTTTTCCCAGCCTGTAGACTGCCATTTGGTCTTGTCAATTGTGTTCTTTGGATTACAGAATCTTCTCAGTTTCAGAAGGTTCCATTATTAATTGTCAATCTCAGTGTCTGTGCTACAGGTGTTATGTTCAGGAAGTGGTCTTCTATACCTATTCGTTCAAGGGTTGTGGCTGGATTTATGTTGAGGTGTTTGATCCATTTGGACTTGAGTTTTGTGCATGGCAATAGATATGGGTCTATCTGCAGTCTTCTACACAGCATCATCCAGTTGTGCCAGCTCCATTTGTTGAAGATGCTTTCCTCCTTCCATTGTATACTTCTAGCTGTTTTTTCAAAAATGTGTGTTTGTAGGTATGTGGGTTAATATCAGGGATTTCAATTTGATTCCATTGGTCTACCTATTTTTGTGCCAATAGCAAACTGTTTTCAAGACAGATTATAGCTCTATAGTAGAGCTTGAAGACAGTAATGGTGATGCCTCTGGAAGTTCTTTTATTGTACAGGGTTGTTTTGGCTATCCTGGGTCTTTTGATTTTCCATATAAAGTTGAGTATTGTCCTCTCAAGGTCTGAGAAGAATTGTGCTGGATTTTGATGGGGATTGCATTGAATCTGTAGACTGATTTTGGCAAGACTGCCTTCTTTACTGTGTTGATCCTACCTATCCAAAGACATGGGAGATCTTTGCCTTTTCTGGTATCTTCTTTATTATTATTATTATTATTATTATTATTATTATTATTATTATTTTGTTGTTGTTGTTGTTGTATAAAGACTCAAAATTCTTGCTATATAGGTCTTTCACTTGTTTAGCAATTCCCCAAGATACTTTATGTTGTTTGTAGCTATTACAAAGGGTGATGTTTCTCTGATTTCTTTCTCAGCCCATTTATTATCCACATATAGTAGGGCTACTGATTTTTTTGAGTGAATCTTATATCCCGTCACTTTCCTGAAGGTGTTTATCAACCTTGGTGTTCCCTGGTGGAGTTTTTCAGGTCACTTATGTAAACTATCATATCATCTGCAAATAGTGAAAGTTTGGCATCTTCCTTTCCAATTTGCACCTCCTTGATCTCCTTTTGTTGTCTTACTACTCTTGCTAAAACTCCAAGTACAATATTGAAGATATATGGAGAGAGTAGACAGCCTTGTTTTGTTCCTGATTTTAGAGGAATCATGTTTGATGTTGGCTGTTGGTTTACTGTATATTGCTTTTATTATGTTTAGGTATGTTCCTGTTATCCCTGATCTCTCCAAGACCTTTATCATGATGGGGGGTTGGATCTTGTCAAAGGCTTTTTCAGCATCTAGTGAGATGATCATATGGTTTTAACCTTTTCATTTTGTTTATATGGTGGATTACACTGATAGTTTTTTGTATGTTGAATCATCCCTGAATCCCTGGAACGAAGCCTACTTGGTCATGGTGGATGATTTCTCTGATGTGTTCTTGGATTTGATTTGCCAGTATTTTATTGAGTATTTTTGCATCAGTGTTCATGAAGGATGTTGGCATATTGATCTGTAGTTCTCTTTATTAGATTTTTTTTTGTGTGTGTGTGGCTTGTGTACCAAGGTAATTGTGGCCTTGTTAAAAGAGTTTGGTAATAAACTTTCTTCTTCTATTGTGTGGAACAATTGGAAGAATATTGGTATTAGCTCTTCTTTGAATTTCTGGTAGAATTCTGCACTGAAGCCATCTGGCCCTGGGCACTTTTGTTTGTTTGTTTGTTTGGGAGGCTTTTGATGACTGCTTTTATTTCATTAGGGGTTATAGGTCTATTTAAGTTGCTTATCTGTTCTTGACTTAATTTTGGTAAGTGATAGCTATCCAGAAATTTGTACATTTCCTTTGAATTTTTGAATTTTGTGGAGTACAGGTTTTCCTAGAATGACCTGGAAATTGTCAGGATTTCCTCAGTGTCTGTTGTTATGTCCCCCTTTTTATTTCTGATTTTGCTAATTTGCATGTTCTCTCTCTGCTCTTTGGTTAGTTTGGATAAATGTCCCTCTTGTTGATTTTCTGGAAGAATCAACTCTTTGTTACATTGATACTTTGTATTGTTTTCTTTGTTTCTGCTTCATTGATTTCAGCTCTCTATTTGATTATTTCCTGGTGCCTACTCCTCCTGGGTGAGTTTGCTTGTTTTTGTTCTGGAGCTTTCAGTTGTGCTGTGAATTCTCTAATGTGACTATTCTCCAGTTTTCTTTTTGTGGGCACTTAGTGCTATGAACTTTCCTCTTACTATTGCTTTCAAAGTGTCCCATAAGTTTGAGTATGTTTTTTTTTTTTTCATCTCTTTCTTTATTTCATTGATCCAGGAATGTTGCAATTGCGCATTGTTCAATTTCCATCAGTTTGTAGGGTTTCTGCAATTTGTGTTGTTGCTGAATTCTAACTTTAAAGCATGATTTGTTATGTTGCCAAATATGTGGTCGATTTTAGTGAAGGTTTCATATGGTGCTGAGAAGGTATGTTCTTTTATGTTTGCATGAAATGTTCTATAGATGTCTGTTAAAGTCAATTGGGTCATAACTTCGGTTAGTTCTTTTGTTTCTTTGTCAAGTTTCTGTCTGGTGGTCCTGTTTAGTGGTGAGAGTGGGGCATTGAAGTCTCCACTATAAGTGTGTGAAGTTTTATGTAAGATTTGAGTTTTAGTAATGTTTCTTTTGTGAACATGGGCACCTTTGTACCTGGGGCATAGAATTGAGACTTTGTACTGATGGATTTTTCCTGTGATGAATATGAAATGACCTTCTTCATCTCTTTTGATTTATTTTAGTTTGAGGTCTAATTTGTTAGATATTAAGATAGCTACACCAGCTTGTTTCTTAAGTCCATTTCATTGGAAAATCTTTTTCCAACTCTTTACTCTGAGGTAGTGTCTGTCTTTGAAGTTGAGGTATGTTTCTTATATGCACCAAAAGGGTGGATTCTGTCTTTGTATTCATTCTGTTAGCCTATGTCTCTTTATAGGCCAGTTAAGTCCATTAATATTGAGGGAAATTAAGGACCATTGGTTGTTATTTTTTGTTTGCTTTGGATTTGTTGGTAATGGTGCTATTGCGTGTAGATTTACCCCACTTTTTCTTTTGGCTTTTGGTAAAGTTGGATTATCTATTGCCCATGTTTTTGTGAGTGTAGTTAGATTCCTTGTATTGGAATTTTCCTTCCAAAACCTTCTGTAGGGGTGGTTTGGTAGACATATATATATTGTAAAAATCTGGCTTTGTCATGGAATATCTTGGCTTCTCCGTAATTGAGTGTTTTGCTGGGCATAGTAGTCTGTGCTGGCATCCATGGCCTCTTAGTCTTTGTAGAACATCTTTCTAGGACCTTCTGGCTTTCAGAGTTTCTATGGAGAAGTCAGGTGTAATTCTGATAGGTCTGCCTTTATATGTTACTTGGCATTTTTCCTTTGCTGCTCTTGATATTCTTTCTTTTTTTGTTATCTTTGGTGTTTTGATTATTATATGGTGAAGGGATGTTTTATTTTTTGTTTGTTTGGATTGTGTTTTTTTGTTTTGTTTTTTTCTGGGTTTTTTTTGTCCAGTCTATCTGGTGTTCAGTAAACTTCTCCTGCTTTCCTAGGCATGCCCTTCTTCAGGTTGGGAAAGTTTTCGTCTATGATTTTGTTGAATGTATTTTCTGAGCTTTTAAATTCAGCATCTTCACCTTCTTCTATATCTATTATTCTTAGGCTTGGTCTTTTCAAGGTGTCCCACATTTCCTGAATATTTTGTGTTAAGGATTTGTTGAATATAAGATTTCCTTTGGTCGTTGAATCTATTTCCTCTAGTTTATCTTTAGCACCTGGGATTCTTTCTTCTATCTTATGTATTCTGTCTATTCTTGCATCTGTAATTCCGGATCATTTACTCAGCTTTTCTATTTCCAGCATTCCCTCAGTTTGTGTTTCTATTTCAGTTTTTAGGTCTCGAACTGTTTGAATTGTTTTCTTCATCTGTTTGATTTTTTTTTTTCTTGGCTTTTTTGCTTTCTTTAAGAGATGTGTTGACTTCTTGAATTTTTGGTTTGTCTTTTCCTCTATTTCTTCCATTTTTTGTTTGTTTTTTTCTCCCATTTTTTTTTAAAGGGATTTTCTCATATCCTCTCTGAGGGCCTTTATCATTTTCATGAAGTTGTTTTTAAGGTCATTCTCTTGTGCTTCATCTGTGTTGGTATGTTCGGGTCTTGTTGGTGTAGAATCCCCAGATTCTGGTAGTGTCATATTGGTCTTTCTATTGTTAGATGTGTTCTTGTACTGCCCTCTTCTCATCCCTTCTTCCAGTTAGTGCAGCTAGGGTTTCTGTCTCTACTCTCCTCTCTTGGTGGGTGTAGTTGGGTCAGGACTTTGATGTCAGTAACTCCTAGTGGTCCAAGCCCTCTTGGGTGTCTCAAGCAGAGGGTGTAGTGGGCCCAAGATTGAGGTGAGGGCAGGCTCCAAATCATCTGGCAGGATGGAGTGGGTCCACTATGTGCAGAGCTGACTCAGGAAGTTCAAAGGAAAGGGTGTGGGGTGTTATACCTGAGCTGGCCAAACACTCACCTCAAGCAGAGGGCATGGGGGCCCAAGGTTGAGGTGAGGGCAGTCTCCAGATGGCCCAGCATGCCAGGGTGGGTCCACTGTATCCTCAAACTCATGACCTTCCTTATCAGTCCCAAAGGAAGCTCCATTTTCCTAAATTCCAAGAGACAAGACAACATTCCTCAGGAATTTGTGAAGTGTGTTCCCCTCTACCTAGGGACCCATGTTCCTTACTGCTGGCAGAAGGGACAGGTCTCTTTCTGTGGTGTCTATTAACTTATTAAAGTGGATGTTGTCCTTCAGGCTCCTTCAGTATCACAAATACCTGTTATACATCTTCAGAGTCCGTGATGGCATCCTGGATCTTCTCATCTCTCCTTGCCTCCCCTGACTTCCTCCAATTCAGGAGCTTCCTTTCCCCAGCTATCCGTTTTCTCCTAATAGCCCTGCTATTTCAGATATGTGCTTTCTCTTGTCTTGTCTCTGCCTCCATCCATAGCTTCTGCCTACACTCCCTCTACTCTGTTCGTCAAGTCTGCCGGTCATGTTCAGCCTATTATCTTTTCTGTTTAAGGTCTGGACTCCTGCAGATGCTTCTGGTAAAGCTTCTGCTTAACCATACCTTGGGGAAGTCATGTTGTCAGCTTATACATCCCTGTCTTGCTAGAATTACAGCAGGATTTCCAGCTTGTGCCCTGGTAAGCTTAAGCACGGCAAATAGCTCTGGCGGGCTTTGTGCTTCCCTTATTCCATTTTCTTTGCAAAACAAACAAAACCAAAACCAAACAAACAAAACACCCTGTTGGATTATGTTCCCAAAGCTAGCCACCAAGGTCTATTCTTTTATTCGGCCAGTTCCTCCCACTTAGACTGACTACTAAGGTCCAGCTATCAAAGTAATTAACTCCGCCCCTTTGGCTGTCCTAATTAACCTGTTCAATCAAAACTGAGCTTCTGATCCTAACACAGTCTCCTCTTTTAATTTTATGAACTGCCGTTTTCCTATGGGCCATGCCTGTCTCCCCTCTATCCAGAGACAGTTCCCCCCTCAGCAAATATCCCTTCTCCCCTCTCTTGCCTTCCCCATTGGCCCTTGTCCTTTATCTCCTGTGTTTGTCTCTTATTCCCTGCCCTGTAATTTTTTGGGGATAAATAAATCTCCTTTGTCCTGAGAACCTGGTCTTGGGGCACCTTGTACTGATCTTTTCAGAAACTACCATAGGAAATGCATGGATTATTTCTCATCCACATCCATAGGATCTAGACAAATATTTTCAGGAAGGGAACACCAGAGGTAGAGCAGTTAAGCCCAGTTTTACAGATGAAAACAATTATATTCTTCAATCTTGACCCACAGCACTCTCCTGTGGGACAGGGAAACACGGAGCCTTTTTTGGTGCCTACAGTAATAAAGAGAGTCATTCCTATCCCAGGACCTATGTCAAACATTGGTGCCTGGGGTGAGCAAAAGAGAAAGAATTAGGTTAGAAATCTCTAACTATGGGCTCTAGCTTAACACTCTCCAGCTGGCAAGCCCCTCCTCCATGTTGACAAACTCTTCTTTTAGCCACCCGGTAACTACCTACAGTATGCTGTGGGCATGTGATTCGGCAAGTACGCTGGTGCAATTTATAAAATGTTGGTTCAAATACCTCTCAGACTATCAAGACCTCTGGGATTTTTTTTTTCTTGCAATGACAGCTCTTGTTCATCTCAAAGTTTATAAACCTTTAAACCACTCAATCGGCCAAACCAAAAGCATTGGAATCAATTATTTTTGGGTCAGAGCATACACACAAAATAATCTTCCATTAATTCTGAGCACTGGGCTTGGGTAGAAGGCTCCTGTCAGTCCACCCTGACTTTTCTTAAATATTTTCCTTCCAGCTCATTGAAGGCAAATAATACAGGATGGCAGAGGGTGTGCATGTTTACAGGAAGGTGTGGAAAGAACAAAGGGATTCTGACCAGCAGCCCATTTGGGGTGGTTTAGGAATTCTAGCCTCATGTACAGCCAGCCCAAACAATTCCATCCCTTCAGTTATTTTAACAAGTAGTTGTCAAAACAAAAATAAATAAAAGTACCTGATTCCTTCCTGGCGCCACCCATTTGGAAGCCCTGATGGTTTCTCCCAGAATCTGTTGTACCACAGGAGGTGACTCAGGTAGGGTGCTGTCCTGAGATACCAGTGGGTTATTGTCCTTCTGTGTAAGCAAGGCCATGAAAACCATTTCGACCCCTGAATAATCTGACCCTTTTCAGGATGCACTACAACGCTCCCTGACAATTTTACGGATCTGTGACCTCAGCACGTGCAGTGAAGAGGGGATGGTTGTTGCCTTTTAAAATTCTCCTCTGCCCTTTTTGATAGAGAGAACACTGAATGGGGACCGTGCTTGCAGACCTTTCTCCAGGCAGATGTGTGGAGCTGCTAGGCTGCAGGTGTTGGAGGTTCTGCCTGCTTAGCCAGGTGCAGTAAGAGTTGAGGCTCTCCCTGTGGAGACCCAGGAGGAGACAGACACTCCTGTGGCAGAAATAGGACTGACTACCACAGGAAGTGAACTTTTTCCTCTGAAAACAACTTATGTTATAGGCAGTGAAGCAACTGGACCACCTCTGACGTTCCGATACATCACCTCATATCTCTCTCTGTAGAAGGAAGGACATGGATGCTGAGCCACGAGCTAATGGGTTTTCCTTTCCAGATTTTGAGTGCTGCCAGCTTCTCCTAACATGCTCTGTTAGCACACTCCATGGGAAGAGGCCTTCAGCACTGACCTGAAGGCTTTCCATATAGATGCTGAGGCCACGACCACTAATGTGGAGGTCTTCCCATTTCTACTGTGGGAGGTCGGTCCCTCTCTGACCCACAATTCTTTGTGGTGTCCTGATCACATTTGAGCAGGTAGTTTCTTTCTCCAGCCATCCAGTCCCTCCGCATCGCTGCTGTAGTAGGCTCTCACGGTGTTGACCCACCCAACTTTATTCAGGACCCTCTACACTGTGATTACCCACAGAAAATGGCCTTATTTTAAATTTTGGATAACTGCCTTCAACTCCACTTTCTCCTTTCAACTTTTCTGTCAACATGACAATTTCAGCTGAGCACATCTCTTATAAAAGTCATATTTTATTCCTGTTCTTTAAAATTTCAGTTCTATTTGATGTTTTGTATTCACCTTAGGTCAGGGTTAAAGCATAGGACTCCTCCCTTCCTCTCCCCTTCCCTCCTCTGCTCCTCTCCCCTCCTTGCTCCTCCTTCCCTGCCTGTGTGTAAGGGATATGTACAATCTTGTTCTGAGAATTCTCCTTTCCATGGTGTGTTGGGCTAGTTCCCATCCCCCAAATAAAAGTTATAAGCATTTATTTGATCATAAATCAACTTAGCATTAAAATTTGCCTTTTTTTAAAAGAAGAAACAGAATGAAATACAAGTCACAGGGTAATTTTTTATATAACAGAGCATCATTGCATAAAACAATATGGCTTTGATTGTGTTGAGGGTTAAAATAGAGATGAGAGAGTAGATGTTGACTGCTTGGATGGTACATATTGTGTTTTGTATCATAATTTAAATCTTTCTTACTGTGGTTCATGCTTTAAACAGGTCTAACATTTTTGGGTGTGTGGGAGGTGGCATCCAGGAGGAAGATAAGGAAAAAGAGTAATCAAGGTGACAGTTGGAAGCCAGCAGTGGACATATGTCTGCTCCTAGCCCAGCCCTGATTTAACTGTCAGTCTCAAGCTGCTGGCCTCTATTGTGGGTTGTTATAAGCCATCTATGGCTTAAGCATCTATGGTTTTAAGCATCTATGGCTGCTGCTTGTGGTTTTTTAGTGTAACCTTACTATTTGCATTTGGCCTCCAAGTGGTACATGTCTCAACACTTTTCCATTATTGGCAACCTTAATTCAGTAATTGCCTAAGCATCTGCCAGCTCCTGTCCCACCATTAGTATTCATGTAGTACTGGGGACAACTGGACTCTTCTAGAGCCTTATATTTGTTTTTCTCTTCTGTTAGTGTACACTGCAACTCTGCCCGAAGATCTCTTGTCTGAGGAAACCTCTAAGAACAGGCACCTTCTTTAAAGCATTGATGGCATGGATAAAGTAGCCCTGTCTGGAAAGGACAGCAGCTATCACTTCTGGGAGTGCATGGCTATACCCGGCATACAGCATGGTGAGCACCGGCCCAAGAAACAAGACAGCTGGACTCAACAAGCCACCCCTCTACAGAAGGGCGACTGCTAGCAACTGCTGGCACTGTGCCCTCTCAGTTAGTTTAAGTTGATGGCTTTAACTGCCGTGTAGGGAAAACATTAAGGAACCCCTCTCCCAGTTCTGGCCTGTCAAGCTTTTTAGTGGGATGACTACAGTCAGTATCCATACACCTGACCTTGTGTGTGCTAGTCTGAACACACTTGCACACACCTGACCTTGTGTGTGCTAATCTGAACACACTTGCACACACCTGTCCTGTCCATGCTAGTCTGAACACACTTGCACACACCTGTCCTTGTGTCCATGCTAGTCTGAACACACTTGCACACACCTGTCCTTGTGTCCATGCTAGTCTGAGCACACTTGCACACACCCGTCCTTCTGTCCATGCTAGTCTGAGCACACTTGACTTGCAATTCTTCACTGCATTATTGTCACCTGCAGTCTCTTTTCCTACCACATTGTCACATGCACAAAGCTTCCTCCTAGCATTGGAACACAAGGTGACACAGCCATCCTCTGGGTCTCATAATGTGCCACAGAATTGCTTCACAGGCGAACCTCAAGCTGACTTTGTTTTCTGGAGGATGTGGACCAGGGCCATTTTATACCCGAACCTCACACAGCATTTTCCATAGAGTTCCAACGGTGGCAAATGTGTCCTCAACACTCTGAATGGCGAAAAGGAACTTCTTGGGCATCCAGAAAGATTTTTGTGTAATTGTCTGGTTGTCTTTTAGAACTGTCACAGTCAGCCCATAACAGAACTTTCATTTATAACTACTGGATCTACCAACCGATCAGATAACGATGCCTTACCCTGACTTAGACTTTTCAGGATTTCCTACTTCATGTGCTGCATTAAACAGGTTCACATCATGCTCCATAACTCTTAGGTGAAGAAAATCGTGCTCAAGCTTTCCGCACGGCACAAACCAGGCTTGTGTTCTGTTCTTTCTCCGTCTTGTCGCAGAGCTCCAAGACTGTTCCATTCGGCCACTTTGCAGGCTCTCATGCTCCCAGGGTCTTCAGTGACCACGCTTCGATCTCATCCCCAGCTGGTGCTGACTCACTGGGCAGATGACATTGGGCAAGCCATTAACCTGTACCCACATCTCAGTTCCTTCATCCTGAAAATAAAGATGACAGTAGATTCCAGCTGCCCCGGATGGCGTGAAGATTGATGAGTGGATTCAGGGAAGTGCTCCTAGGATGCTTAGCAGAAGCACAGAACCTTACAGATACTTTTCCTAACAGTTTCAGAGGAGCCTCCGGAAGCTAGTTTTGCTCTGAATTTGAAAGGGATGCCTACCTGAGGCGGATGCTTCTCTCTTGCTTAGAAGCTCCACGTCTTTTTGCTCCACCTGGTCTTAGTAGATTTGTGCTGAGGTAGCAGCATTCAATCCACCAATGGTTTAAGTGCATATACAAGTTAGAGGCCCCCTCATTCCTAACACAGTGACCTCGTACTCATCTTCTCTGAGCATAGGAAGAAACTGAAAAACCCGCAGAACGTTAACCTTCACGCTCCCACTCAGGAAAGGCGACACCCCAAATCACTCACGAGAAGCAGTCTTGATACAAAAGCATGAGGACTTTTAATTCCAAGTGCACTGGGGTCCACAGTCATACGCCACAGATGTAGAGGACTGAGGGCCTCAAGGGCAGAATTGAGACAGTTTTTATAGGGTTACAACAAAGCCCACACATGGGTCACTGGGGCGGGGATTTCACAAGCAGTTTACTGACGTCAGATAAGTGGTTAGTCAGCTCATTTCCTGTTATCTTACTAGGCCAGGATTATGTACTCAAGGGCCTGTCTGTCGTAAGCAGCAATTGAGTGTGACCTTGCCTATTTACTGGCAGAGGACAGGGTCTGGAACTTGAGGTTTTTAGGGCTTTTTAGATAGTATTTTTAAACTTGTAGCTTCCTGGGGTCATTGGAGAGTTAGGCTGTATTTGTCCATCCGTACAAAGCAAGTGAGAATAAGCCATTTTGGATAGGAGTCAGTTGAGGTTTCGCTGACCTTAAGGAATGTGGACTCGGTCCCTTGTCTGACTGTAGAACTGTGGTATAAGTGAGGAAGAATGCAAACAGTTTACTTGCATCCCCAGGGAAGATCTTCATTTCCTAGTTAAAAGGATGTGCAGAGGACTTCAGGCCTTTTCCTCATCTCCATGCCTCTGTACACAGTATGAGCTCTGAATCCAGAAGATGCCCTTGCTGACCTATTGGGAAAGCCCAGAAGAATGCAGGGCTGCTAGCCTGATACCCAGTCACAAAAGCACCACAGGAGGTCACGGGTAAGAGTAAGGAAAATCTTTGCTCAAGCTACTATCAGCTACACCTAACAAAATGACAGTCTCTCCTGTTGTGTGATATATAGTTGAGGACAGCAGTTTATGGACAAAGAATATTCTAATTTGGAATACTTTATTTTACTGGTTTTCTTCTTTAAGACAGGGTCTCATTGTCCCTGGAACTCACTGTGTAGATTACATTGGCCTTGAACTCACAGAGATCTACCTGCTTCTGCCTCCTAAATTAAAGGTGTGTGACACCACACCCAGCTAAATTGGAATAATTTGAAGTACTGAATGTGGCACAGAAATCTTAAGGCTTTATTCAGTTTTCTTCAGGGTTAGGGAACCTTATCTAAAGAACTGTCCAGTTGCCCTGATTGATGTGGGAAGGTGTAACACAAATAAATAAAAAACACAGAGACTGATGTTGGGGTTCAAACCTCAAGCTGAATGTCAGAAAAGCAAAGCAGCTGGCCATTAGCTTCTTACCTCTGTCTTGGGATGAATGGGCTGATTCTGTCTCCCCAAGCTCTCCCCAAGCCTCAGACTGCTGCCTCTCCTCAGCGTGGCTGGAGAATAAATGCTTCCACTCACTACTGATACTGATTTATATATCCCCCATGAGTCCTGGGATTAAAGGTTTGAGATATAATTCTCTTTTAGACTGATTCACTCTTGTGTAGATCTGGGTAGCCTTGAACTCAGAGAGAACCATCTATCTCTTAATCTCGAGTCCTAGGATTAAAGATGTGTACCTCAACCTTCTACTTTCTGGCTGATAGGATTAAAGGTGTGTACCTGGCATCTACAGCTCATGGCTGACAGGGAGCTTTAATAAATCATAAATCATATGTCACCATAGGAAGGTCCACCCCAGTTGTAGGTGGCACTTTCAAAAGCAGCACAGGTTTGTTTTCAAACTTCTACTTTTTTTAAAAAATTTAAATGAGAAACAATCTTGTTTTACATGTCAATCCCATTCCTCTCCCTCACGTCCTCCCCTGACCCCCTCCTACATCCTATCACATCCCTTTCTGCTCACCAGGGAGGATAAGGCCTTCCATGGGGGAACTTCAAAGTCTGTTACATCATTTGTATATAGCAGGGCCTAGGCCCTCCCGCATGTGTCTATGCTAAGGGAGTTCCTTCCATAGAGAATGGGCTCCTACTGATCCACTACCAGAGGCCGCATAGACTTTTCAGGCCTCCTAACTGACACACACATTCAGCCAGTCTGGATCAGTCCTATACTGTTTTCCCAGCTATCAGTCTGGTGTCCATGAGCCCCCCCCTCCCCCCTGTTCAGGTGAGCTGTTTCTGTGTTTCTGTGGCTTTCTCCAGCTTGGTCTTGACCTCTTTGCTTATCACTTAAGAAAGTGCTCAACATCCTCAGCCATCAGGGAAATGCAAATCAAAACAACTCTGAGATACTATCTTACTGCTGTCACAGTGGCTAAAATAAAAAACACCAAAGACAGTTTATGCTGAAGAGGATGTGGAGAAAGGGGAACCCTCTTCCCCTGCTGGTGGGAGTGCAAACTCAAACAGCCACTTTGGAAATCAGTATGGCATTTCCTCAGGAAAATGGGAATCAGTCTACCACAAGATCCAGTAATTCCACTCTTAGTCATATATCCAAAGGATCCACATTCATACAACTAGGACATCTGGTCAACTATGTTCATAACAGCATTATTCCAGCATCTGGAAGCAACTTAGAAGCCCCTCAACTGAAGAATAGATAAAGAATGGAATACTACTCAAAAAAATCAATGGAATCTTGAAATTCCAAGGCAAGTGGATGGAACTAGAAGAAACGATCCTGAGTGAGGTAACTCAGGCATAAAAGGCAAACATATTCTCTCACTCATATATGATTTTTAGACATAGAGCAAAGGATTACCAGCCTACAAATCAGACCACCAGAGAAGCTAGGAAACAGGGAGAACACTAAGAGAGACATACATGCATACATGGTCCCCTGGAGAAGGGGAAAGGGACAAGATCTCCCAAACAAGTTGGGAGCATGGGGGCAGAGGAAAGGGAGTTAGGAGGAAGAGGAAGGGAGAGAGGTGGGCATGAGGGAACAGGAAGATTGAGTCAGGGAAAGAATAGAGGAGAAAAAGAAAAGAGATTCCATAATAGAGGGAGCCATTATAGGTTTAAAGAGAAATCAGGTACTAGGGAAATGTTCAGAGATTAACAAGGATGACCTCAACTAACAATCTAAGAAATAATGGAGAGGCTTCCTTAAATGGCCTTCCCTGATTATGAGATTGATGACTACCTTAAATGCCATCCTAGAGCCTTAATCTAGTAGTTGATGGAAGCAGAAGCCGACATCCATAGCTAAGCACTGAGCTGAACCCCAGGAACCCAAAGAAGTAGCCCATATTTTCAAAGGTTTGACAGAAAGAAGTTTATACTCACCTTCTACTCCCTTGGCCATCTCTCTTGTCATCGGAGTTGAATCAGCACTTCCAAGCTTTCTTCATGGAATAGGTTCTCCAAGAACTTTCTGGGCCAGAAACTTTCAAGTGCCAGATAGGGACTACTAAGATGCCCTTTTTTGTGGATAGAGGGACAAGTCATCTCGTGTTTGTGTTTTTGTGTGTGTGTGTGTGTGTGTGTGTGCGTGTAAGTGTGCATTTTCCATACCTTAGCTCTGCTCCTTTAGATAACCTGACTAAAACACTTGGATACAAGAAAATCCAGTAGTCAAAGGTATACATCTGCCATGGAACAGTGGTGAGTATTTGGATACACTTCCATGAATTTTTAGGATGCTGAAAATGTCTCCAAAGGGTAGAGAAATCCAAACATTCAGGTGCAGAAAATCACAACACTAGTGAATGTACTGATTTCCACAAGGGATATGAAGTCTGTATATGAGAGCTCCAAAGCAGCAGAGATCTGTGGACCAGAAGGCTTAAATGAGATGGAATTTGGTGGCTAAATATACTTTTAGTGGTTAGAGAAAGATCAGAGACTACAGTGCTGTTTTATGCCTCCAACCTCAAATACTTACTGTGTTAAATTTGAAGAAAAACAAAAGAAGTGAATTTACTAATTAAATTCATTCTTTTTCATGGGGAAAACTCTATAGTGGTGGAACATGCTTTACATAAGTAGCTACAATTCTATATATGCAAATCACTGGAGTTAGCTCCCTCCTGAGAAGTTAACAACTGTTACATTAGTCAGGACCAGCCAAGTTACCCTAAGGCAATGTGCAATTCCAAAGCTCAGTGGCTGAACACTATGATGTCTCTATCATCAAATGTTTGTCATTTTTATCTCAGGGTCCAGATCTCAGATATCCAAGCAGAAGGAGACTCTATCTTGTGACAGATTTCAGAGGTCACTGTAGTGGGAGGAGAGAACATGTATATTTCTACATTGGCTTCTAAGATGATTGTGTGTATTCATTAGCTAAATGCTCACCTATGAATGGACAGCACAGTGAAAAGGTAACCTAGTCACTTTGGACTACATTGTAGACTACCACAGGCTGGGTGCTCAAGCAAGTGGACATTGTTTTCTTTCGGTTAGGACCTAGGATGAGGCTGTTTCCCCTGGCTTGTACATATGGTTGTACTGCTGTGTTCTCTCTCACACAAGATAATCTCTCTTCTTAGGGACACTCATTCTTGTTTCCTCGTTTAAATCTGAATACCACTGGGAGTTGGGCTGTGTTTAATGTGTGGGCTTGTTGCTGGTGCAAATATGAACCTCTGGGACACATGTGAACAGATTTAATGGCTCCTGTGACCTCTCCAGTTACAGGTATTTTAGTTGAGAGTGCATACATACTGCCTTTACCACCACTCAGTTTGGGAGAAGAATTTTCACCTGAGTTATGGAATGTTAACCAAACAATTGAATACAGTGTTGATCAAACCTTTAGAACAAATGCCAAGTCTAAAAATATTATTGATGAACAGTATCACAGAATAGAATGACAAAGGCTATATGACCATGCCTTGAATACTCCTAAGAATAGTATTCAATAACTTAGGCTCTTAAGTATACTAGTTAAAATAGAGAATACAAAAATAACTTACCTAATTAAACATGTTAGCTTTCTAGTTTATTCATTTAGTGCATATTAGACATCTTTGACAAGGACAGTCAATACATTTTATTAGAAATTAGAATCCCATGTAGATGGTCTCTTTTTGACCTATTTTAAACCCTAGTCTGTGCTTTGTGAGGGGATACTATGGAGACTTTTCTGCAAGGAGATTCTATTCCTATCACCTCAAGATTCTTCTTGTAAACAAATTTCCATTGTTTTCTTTTCTCCCATAGGAAAAGTCTCCTCAGAAGAGAAACACATCAAGGTGATACGAAAGGACAAATCTTAATAAAGTTCTGTTTTAGTGGAGTCCCAGGATCTTGGGGTGACCTCTACCAGCGTGGATGACATTGCCATGGCAGGAGGAAAACAGCAGCTTTCTGTTCCAAGAAGTCAAATAAACAAAAGGACAAACACACTTGCCTTCTTTCCTTTGGAAAAATGAATGTTTCAGTTAGTACCAGTCCCAGGATTTCTACTTCTGTGGTGCTGTCATGATTTCCAAAATGAAAGACCAACCCTGAGTAATGAACAGTCTACCTACACAGCAGGAAATTGCTACAGGGAGCTCCTTGCCAATGGTGTGTGTAATAATTAGAAATATGAGCAGAATTGACCTTCCAAGTTGAATATGTTATTTTCACTTTACCTGTTCAGTGTCACAGTGGGTGCTGTCAGAGAGACCATGACTAAAATCCCCTGAGGAAGACTTTCCTGCCAAGGCCCAAAAGTAATTGTTTGCCAAATGTGCCTGAGATGCACATGGCATATGCTCAGATCCATGTAGGAGCTGGATGTGGCGAGTGCTCTTGAGTTTACAGAGCATTTGTATCCTGTTTGTAGGGATGGGGCATACTGTAATGTGGCAGTATGCCAGTACCCTCCAGAAATAGCATTCTGCTTGTTCAAGGGGAGGCTGTCTAGGGTGATGTAAGGTATTGATAGGAAAGTCCTGTTCAGTGGCATCCATTTAAAAATTATTCTCTAGTTTCCTTTCTGCTGCTGTGATAAAACACTCTGACCAAAAGCAACTTAAGGGAGGAAGGGTTTATTTGGTTGACATTTCTAGGTCACAGCCCATCATTTCTGTGGGGGAAGCCACAGAGGAATGCTAGGCTACTTGCTAGCTCCAACACAGGCTACACTTACTTAGCTTATTTATAGGGTTCAGAGCCACCACCTGCCAAGAGAATGTCGCTGCCCACAATGGGCTGGGCCCTGTTACATCAATCAGCAACCAAGTCAGTTTTCCACAGACGTACCCCCGGCCAAAGCAGATTCCCTTCTCCTGTGGCTCTAGGTGGACAGCCAAAGCTAACCCAAACAAAAGTGCAGTGAAGTTATACTCCCAGGAGAAAACATAAGATTGGAAGCACGATCCATGGGAGATGTCATTCTGTAAATACGTTTCTCTTACTGGTTAATGAATAAAGCACTGTTAGCCAATAGGAAAGCAAGACAGGCGGAACTAGGAGAAGAGAGGAAGTAGTAGGGAGGAGATCCAAGATGGAGGATAGAGAGAAGAACGACAGCCCCTCTCTCTGGTAAGATAAGACCACGTGGAAGTACTTAGATAGAAATGAGTTAATATTTAAGACAGAGCTTAGCCGATGAGAAACTAGTAACTGGCCAACAGAATTATATCTAATACAGAGTCTCTGTGTGTTATTTGGGACCTGACCGGTGGCAGAAAAACTATTCATAACACATGATCACTTGTTTTTTAGATGATTCGGGACAAGTATCTCTACCTGTTTTGGGCTGCACACTGTTAAAGTCAATTTGTGGCTTCTCACAGTTACAAGTGTAGGAAGAATACCAATCAATATTCAGTGCTTTCAAGGTTACCTTCCCTGTTACCATTCTTGGAAGAGCGAAGAGTCTGATGTTGTTTTCTATTTCAGTGTGTGTGTGTGTGTGTGTGTGTGTGTGTGTGTGTGTGTGTGTGTGTGTGTGTGTATGTGTGTGAGTGTGTGTGTGTGTGTGTATGTGTGTGTGTGTGTGTGTGTGTGTGTCTTCTAGTATACCCGTGGATGTCAGTGGACAAGTTTCAAAAGTTGCTTGTTTTCTGCCACTGTGGGATCTTGGAACTGAACTTAAGTCATCAAGTTTATATGGCAAGCATGTCTAATCTCACTCATTTTAACACGGAGCTGTGTGTAAAAGCAACTAGCACCATGCACCCCTACAGCAGGTCCTCAATAGTGGCAACCTCTTTCTGCATTGTTTTCCTTAAACCATGCAGCTAAGGAATACAAAGTCATCTTGGAGCATGCTCATGAGACCCTTTTATGTTTCTGAGTGTAATCACTATCCACCTTCAGACAAAGCCTCTCAGAGAGTGACATTGTGCAGCCACCATCATGAGGTCCCTTCGTTGGTATCAGGAAGGTGGCAAATGCTGAGTTTGACAATAGTGATGGATAATGATTAGAATGAGCTGATTTCATTGCATATGGGCCAGGCAGGAAAACAGCTGAGGATTACATCAGGCTACTGGGGTGGCAAGGAAATGCTAAGTGTGAGACAGAAGGAAACCCCACAGACCGGGCTCTGAAGGTTAATTCCCTCACTTTGCAGTGCAGTTCTCCACCTACGGAGAGTCAAGGTAAGGTGGAATTTGCAGCCCTGGCACATATGGCCCACAGTTGAGCAGTGTGTGACCCATATGTGCCGGGAACCTCTGAACATGGCCTTTCGGCGGCTGTGCCTGAGTTCCCATGGATGTTAGCGCTGCTCCCTGTAAGCAAGATATCCTTTGTCCGCTCTCTGTGCCCCGCCCCCATGGTCCATACCAGTGGAGTCACATGAATGGAAGTATCTCTTCAACCATCTGCTGATTCATCCCACCCTACTCCCTGCCTGCGACAGTGACAATGCTGCTCAGACACTGCCAGGTAAGAAGACTGTTGCCTCTGTGTCCTGCCAGATCACAGCGGCGTGTTCAGAGGCTCCCCTAAAGCCATATGCCAGGGCTAGAGGGAAAACATCCTACAAAATGAACACACTGCTTAATTAATAGGTAAGATGCTTGTATATATGTGTACCTATGCTGTGATTCGAAGTGACAAGAAGAGGTGAAGAGCTTGTTCTTGCTTCTTTAATGTTACAATGGATTTTAAAATGTGCAATATACATTTATACATGTATGTAGATAACACAGGAAAGACAAGTCTGCCTATACAATGTCGTGATGCAAGATAGTGGTTTTCTTTCTTTTTTCCTTTTTGGGTCATAATTTTTATTGATTTTTCCGGGGGGGGGGGTTCAAATCACAAACTCCAACTAGGGAACTTTAACAAGAGAACTTAGAACAAACTGGTTTACTTAAAAAAAAACAAAAAAAAAAAAACAAAAAAAAACCCTAATTTTATTATCTTGCTGAATAGAGGCCAGAAGGAGGAGATCAAGGATCTGACAGAAGCTATTTTTATTTTCTAGTCCCCAGATGGATACTCTGCCTCCCTCTTGCCACAAAACCTTGGCATCCCTTAGCTTGAAGAGACACTACTCCAATGTGTCCCTATCTTCATGGGCTCTCTTCTCTGTGTCTCTGTCCCAGCATCCAAAATCTTCCATTTTTTCATAGGTGCTCAGGTTGGAGATCCATCTGAATTCAGTGTGACTTCATTTTATCTTGATAACCTTCATGAATAAAATTCTCATTTCCTGGAAAGTTCACAACCACAGGCAATTAGAACAGGACGTATCTTAGGTGTGTGTGTACAATTTAACCCACAGCATATCTCAGAAACAATTCTGCTGTGGAATGATCCCTTCGTACACTGAAAATTTGTCACTCAGATTGGTTTAATAAGGAAGTTGGCTGGCCAATAGCAGAGCAGAATAAGGTTAGGTGGAAAAGAGACTACGAGAATCCTGGGGGAGCTCAGGAGATGCCAGCAGACATAGAGGAAACAGGCATGTAGAAAATGAGATAACAAGCCATGAGCCACGTGGCAGAGGGTAAATAAGAAATATGGGTTAATTTAAAATGTAAGAGTTAGCTAATAACAAGCCTGAGCTATCAGCCGAGCATTTGTAATTAATATTAAGTTTTTGTGTCCCCTATTTGGGAACAGATGAACAGGAAAGAAAAGTCTGCCTATACAATGCAGTGATAAAAGATAGTGGTTTTCTTTCTTTCTCGATCATAATTTTTATTTATTTTTTGGGGGGGCGGTAAAATTTCAAATCAGAAACTCCAATCTTACTCATTTCAGAGGCCCTTCATATCTGCCATTCACCCTTACAGCATTCTCCCCCTCCAAAAGAAAATTAAAGAATAAAAATATTAATTAAAAATAAAACCTAACACTTAATTCCAATGTCTTTCTTGCCTCTCCAACACTTACCTCTTGTTTGTCTTGCTTGGTGGCATTGGGAACCATAGTATGTCATCGAAATAGCTTTACTTGTCCAAACAGCTTTGTCTGCAAAATGTTCATTGTAATGAATTGCTGGTCTGCTTCAAGGCCTCTGACTTCTGGTATACCACCATCAGTACTGGGCCCTCATCAAATCTCTTCCGTGATATCCTACTGTTGTTCCAAGTCATGGATGTCCTGTAGCTATGGTTGCACAGGACCAGTCTCTTCCCACCCTCAGCAGGCCATGGATGCGGTAGATGTTGGGGTGGTCCAACCAGAAGCTCTGGATATGTGCCTGAGTGGTAGCTGAGTTGTTTCAATCCAGGCTGCTGGGACTAACCCCCTCAGGTGAAGGGTAGAACCAGCTTTCCCAAGTGTTTGGCTAGCTCTCTTTCTGGGTTGGTATGGGGTTAATTATACTCTCTTTTTATTTTTTTAATTCATTTTTTATTTGCGTGTGCTTGTGTGTAAGAGCAAGTCTGTGTGACAACAAATTCTCTCCCCCTTCTCTCTTTCTCCCTCTGTCTCTGTGTGTCTCTTTTCTCTGTGTGTATGGCAGAGGATGACATTAAATGTTTTCTAATTGTTCTTGTAATCTTTCGAGACAGACTATCTCACTGACTCTGAAACATGACGCTCACAGAATGGGAAAGCCTTCCTGGAATCCCTGTCTCTGTTTCTCCCGAATTGGAATTATAGACCAGTGCTACCAGACCTTGTTTTTCTACATGCTATAAATTAGTATTTTGAAAATATAATTTTAATTATGAGGCACGTGTGCCTTTAGCCGATAATCTTAACAGAGGATGCTTTAACATGGGTTTATCTATTATCTGATGGGCGTCGTCTTAAGAACAAACAGAAGTGTGTGTGTGATCCTGGCATATACCTATTGTTATCATTCCCAGCACATCCCACGTCTCACAGCCATGCATGTGACTAGCACCAGTCAGGCCTAGTCATTCCAGGGCCTTAGGTAATCTGTGCACATGCGCATGCGTGCTGTGGCTATATAGGCTTCCATAGGCATGCGCTGCCGATTGACCCACCCCAAGCTCTCTCTCCGCCATGTTTCTTCCAGACAGGCCCATCTACTCCTCTGGGATACCTGCTAGAAAACCTAAAACCTCTACACTTACCGTTTGTGAAGGCTCCAAGAGCCACTCATCTCTGTACAACAACAAAGTGACTAACAGCAGTCTAGACTCAGAAATCTTAGAAGAATTTTCTAATTTTGCCAGTTGATAGGAGATGGAAGGAGTTACCATACATAAAAGCTTTCTTCTTCTCAGGTCCAAAACCCCTCTCCCGACTTCCTGTTCCCCATCTCATGTTAGCTGATCTAGAGAAGTCCCCACTAAATTAGGTCCTGCTAACGAACCCCCACCATTTCATCCTAACATCCAACTGCTCCTTCTGCCCCTCTAGCCTCCTCTTCCTCTCCAGCAATGGCCACTCCAACTGCCTGGATCTTGCACCTACTTTCACCCCTTTCCCCCTGGTACCTGTTCTTTTGATGATAGAAGCTCCCACCCTACCCAAACCAATCCAGCTACAATTCTTCCTTTGTGAGAGGTAGCCAGAGTAGATGGATTGGTTAAAGTAAATATGCCCTTCTCACTGGCAGAACTCTCTCAATAGAGGAGAAACTGGGATCTTACACCTCTAACTCTACCACTTTCATAAAAGAAGTCCAGAATATTACCCACTCTTAGAGTCTCGCCTTTTAGCTAACTACCTACTCCTTGAGGAACACAGAAGTTTGGGAGCCGGATAGCACCCATGCAGATGAAGTTCCTCAAACTAATGCAGCTCTTCCTGATGGTAAGAAGGCTTTCCCAGGTCTCTAGCTAGAGTTATGACCTGCCTCCTGGCAGGTCTTCCTAAGGCTGCTCCTGAGCCAGTACACTATGAGAAGTAGTTCAGGACAGACAGGAAAATCCATCTGATTTCCAAGAATGTCTCACAAAGGCTCTCTTACAATGTACTAATCTAGACCATGAAAACCCAGACAGCAGATGACTCCTTATGACCTAATTTATTTCCCAGAGCTTTCCTGACATTAAGGCTAATTTAGGCACCTGGGGAGAGGGCCTCTAACCCCACAGGCAGAAGTCTTATCTCTGGCCTTTAAGGTGCACCATGAGTGAGATGAGAAAGCTAATAAACAAAAGTACCAAATGCTGGCCAAGGCTCCCTTGTCCCCTGGGTCTCAGGACCACCAGGTCCCTGCTTCAAGTGTGGTCACTTGAAGGGACGGTCACTGGGCCTGGGCTTGCCCTAATCCCTGTGAACCACTTAGGCCATGCCCAAAATGCCATCAGTCAATTGCCCCCATGCACCTCATGGCATGGGGGCATCAAACACAGACTGCCCTCCAGCCGACTTTCTAGGCCTGGCTATGGGTGACTGAAGAAGCCTAGGCTCTGTTGACCCGACCACTGTCATCTCTGACAAGGAGTCCTGGTAGACATTAAGGTATCAGGGCGATCCATCTCTTTCTTCTTGGACAGCAATGGCACATTCTCAGTCCTGAGGGAATTTGAGGGATCCACCTCTCCTTGTCTCCTTATTACGGGTAGGGGGACAGCCTCTCCTACCTCAGCAGACCCCACCACTCAAATTGTATTTCACGGGTTCCCCATCACTCATGCAATTTCAGTTGTGCCAACCTGTGTAGCTAGTTGTTTTCCACCAGTCCGCCTGGTCCCACTGCGGCGCCGGCCCCAAATAATACACGCTGAGACTCTGTATTTGATACAATCCTGTTGGCCAGTTACTATCATTGTTTATCAGCTAGATCTGTCTTAATTATTAACCCATTTCTACTATTCTAAGTATTTCCACGTGGCTCATCTTAACCCGCCAGAGCGGTGCTGGCGTTCTACCTCTCCAGGCTCTCCATGTTGACTCCTCCTAACTACTTCCTCTTTCCTCCTAGTTTCCTAGTCTCTCCTACCTTCCTTTCCTATTGGCCAACAGTGCTTTATTCATTAACCAGTGATCTCCCATCACCTATCATCTCTAACTTCTTAAGAAAAAAACTACTCTGTCCTATATCTTTTCTTTTAACACCACTATTATGCATAGTTAAGAAATCTGATGGGAACTTACCACCTAGATCAAGACCTTGGTCACATTAATTCTGCAGTGTTCCCACTCTGTCCCATGGAATCCAATCCCTACAACCTTCTCTCCACTGTCCCCTCAGAGACATCGTATTTCTCACTTCTGGATCTAAAGGATGCTTTTTTCTCTATCCCTTTCAGCACTCAGTCTCCAAATATCTTTGCCTTCACCTGTACTGACCCTGGAACCTGTGCCTCTACACAGCTCACCTGAACCATTCCACCTCAGGGATTCCAGAACAGTCCACACTTATTTGACCAGACTGTAGGTTCTGACCTATTCTCTGTCTCTTCCCACTAAACTCATGCAATACATGGATGATATTTTACATTATACCCCACCCTTAGAAATTAGACAAACTAACACCTCTGCTCTTGTAAATTTCTTGTCCAGCAGGAGCTATAGAGTCTCACTTCCAAGGTCCAACTGTCTACTCCTCAGGTCACCTACTTGGGACTGACCTTTACCCCAGCCCACAAGTCCATTACTTTAGAGAGAAAAAAGCCTAATCCAGTCTCTCACAGTCCCTTCTACTAAAGAGGGGATTTTTATCATTTCTAGGAATACCTGGCTTCTTAAGCTCCTGGATCTCTCTTTTTCTCTCTTTGCTCACCCCTTATATGAGGCAACTCTTGGCTCTCCACATGAACCCCTCCTCCATCCAATTACTAAGCCTTTTCAGAGGCTCCAACAAGATCCAGGCTCTAGCCCTTCATCTCTCTAACTCGTCCCTTCTTCCTCTATGCAACAGAAAAGGAGAGATGTGCCCTGGGTCCTAGGCTACCAGCTGGGACCTTCCTTTTTGCCTGTAACATACCTGTCAAAAAAAAGTAGATCTTACCACTCAGAGATGGGCACCCTGCATACATCAGCTGCTGAGCTCCTTACAAACTCTATCTTCTTCCAGAGTTCCTTCTCTCCAGGTAGCACTAGTAGAAGATTACACACTTACTTTCCAAATTTGCTCACCCATGAATATCTCAAATCTTCTTCCTCAGCCTAACACTGACCACTCTCCATCTCATTCTTGCATTGAAACTGTGGGAGAACTACTGCCCATCCTTCACACATACATGCGGGCACACTACCTACTACCTCAGGTCACCTACATCTGGTACACAGATGCCAGCTCCTTTTTACAGGAGGGGACCTAAGAACAGGCTATGGCATAGCATCAGATACTGGGGTGGTGGAGGCACAGGCCCTCCATGCCCATACTACTAACCAACAGGTTGAGTTAATAGCTCTCATGCGTGCCTTCCAATTGGTGCAGGAACAATCCCTAGCTGTTTACACAGACTCCAAGCATGATTTTCACATCGTCCTGTCCCATACTGTCTGGAAAGAGTGCAAGCTACTTACTACAAAAGCAGGATCCATAACTAACTCAGGTCGAATTATGGGCATGCTAAAAGGCTCCCATCTCCTCAAAGTGATAGGGGTTATTCACTGTGGGTCTGATCTGAGTGACAGTTCCATTATATCTAAGGGAAACATGGCTGATGAGGTAGCTAGCACTGCAGCCCTCTGAGGCTCAGACTCACCTCACCCACCACGGGGAGTTCATACACTACAACTCACATCCCCAGAATCACTCCCTGACACTCAACAAATTCTGTCCTATTTACACCAGCTCTTTCATCCTAACAGTTGGGCTAACCTCCAGCCTACTGTCAACTTAACATTTCTTAAGAACTATCACTGCCTCTTGTAAAATCTGTCAGATGTCAGATCTCAACTCCAGGTATTGTGGTCTCCTTTTTTCTACCAACCAGGCCAGGGCCTCCGTCCCTGGGACTAACTGACAACTTGACTTTACCCACATGCCCACAGTCAGACGAGTCAGATATTTCCTAGTCCTAGTGAATTTGTTCTCAGGATGGATAGAAGCATTTCTGACCTCTAATAACAGAGCTCAGACAGTCTCTGATCTGCTTCTCGGGAACATTATCCTCTGATTTGGAATCCTAGCTTCTTTTCAGTCAGACAATGGTCCTGAGTTCACCTCTCAGATTTCTCATACCCTATCTGAAGCTCGCAACATCCCTTGGCATTTTGATATTCCATATCACCCCCAGTTCTCGGGAAAGACAGAATAAACTAACATCTCCTTAAAAATACTCTTGATAAAATGTCACTGGAACATCACCTTGACTTGGGAAAACTCTCACCTCTGGCTCTTTCCCAGGCTCAGGGCTCTCCCCAAATGACCCCTTTCCATCTCATCCTTTGAATTCATGTATGGGCAGCTGGTTCTAACCCCAGGTCTCTCACTTAATCATTTGCCTCTCCCTGATCACATACTACTTCATTACTGTATCATCTCTGTTCCCTCTTACAACATTTTACTGAGTAACCCCTTCCTTGACCATGTACCAACCCTTATCCATCTCCAATCATCATGGTGACCAGGTCCTTCTCTCTCCCTCAGACCAACACACCTCACTGCTTTCCCCTAAGTGGCAGGGCCCCTTCAAAGTAATCTCTGTAGCTCCAACAGCTGCTAAGCCTTCTTCATTGGATTTACTTGTCTCGTCTCAAAGCCTTAGTCCCCCCACCTTAAGCTCATCCTTCTTCATACACAGCAACCCAAACAGGACCCTGCTCCCTTAAGTTTCAGAGGACACTGAGGTCAACTGCCTTGTCTCCAGTTTCAGAAGAAGGAGGCTTCTCCCCCAAACTGTACTTGGCCAGATTGGGAACTTCATATGTTTTCCATCCTGACCCCCTTCTCTCCCTGTTTTCCTGTATTCACTGAACACACCTTCCTTCATCAGTTTCCCTTCTGTGTCAATTTTCTAATTAACTACACAGCTGTTGTTACAGGGATCACCATTACCCACAGAGCTAAAGATGAAAAGACTATCAGATCTGGAACAGTAACCCTCCAGAGAGATTCACACGCCCAGATTCAAAAGGGAGACTCACAAAACAGTTTTTAATATAACAAGTTTATTATTGACTGTCCTCAGCAATCAACCACTTGTGGTTCTTGAATCTTAAGGTGATACCATAATAATAGGAAGGGAACAGGTACCTTAAGGTTTGTTGCAGGTAGAAATTAGAAAGTTTGTTATTTCTCTCTCTCTCTCTTGCTAGGTGACTGCCCACAATTTTAACACTAACCAATAAAATTCTGATAAGCTATTCATCCAACTCTAGCAGAGTACTAAACACTCCATTCCACCATTATATTTGTTATGATATAGCTAGAGGGGACCATGGCAGATTCCATGGCAGGTGAGGGTGACTAGGTCAGAGGAAAGGAGAGACAAATACGCCAGGCAGACAGAGTTTAAGTGAGAAGTTTTATTAGAAAGGGGAATGAGAGAGAGGGAAAGAGAAAAGAGGTAAAGAGATACAAAGAAAGGACAGAAGAGAAGAGGGAGACAGGAAAAGTCCTGTCTGCCCCAGGGCAACAGGGGGGAAGAGAGAGCAGGAAGAGCACATAGGTGGGTGGGGTCTGTCTTTTAAAGGGTCCTTTGCACTTGCGTGCAGACTACACAACCATGGAACCCTGGGCTGACCAGAGCACTGCCTGAGTGCATTCTGCCAGGTGACAGGGACAGGTCAGCATAATGCCTGAATCCTTACAATGTTAACATAGCCACAAGCTTAGGATTTAAAATTTCCTTTGGTTGCTTCTTAATGTGTCTAAAACTTATCTCTTAACTTAAAAGTCCTTGTAAGCTCTAGGAAGCTGAATTGGACCCACTGGATCAGGTCAGATTCCCTCCAAATAAGTATCATTCAACCTTTTCCTGGTCCCAGAAACCTTTTCCTCATCCTGGGATTCCTCAAAAACTACCCTGCCCCATATTAAGACCCCTCCTCCAATCTTGGGACCTTCGGGAACTATCTTGGGATCCTCCACCCTCAATTACTAGGATGTAAGAAATTTTTTTCTAACCTTCATCTTCTGCCTTGCCATTATCTTGTGGGGTCCAAGCTGTCAGGTCTAAGTTGTCAGGCCCAAGTGGCACTGGCCGATTGGACAGAGCTCAAACAATAGGTAAGACAAAGAGCCACCTTAGGACAAGCTCCCTGGCGATGACCCACACCCACCAAGTCAGCTTGAAGCAATTTCAGGGGACCTAACACCCCCATTCCCACCCACCTGCTACCACTAACCCCTCACTTTTTGTAATAAACAAAAGATTGGAGTGCTATCATTTTCAGGATATCTGGGGTTCCACAGCTGCATGGCAATCAATATTCAGGTAAAATGCTTAGTCACTCTGGGTGTTAGCATTTCCAGGAGCCCACGGCTGGGTACACATGCACCATCAGCATCGGGACAAAATGCCTAGTCATTTTAAGGCTTTCCTTATTCTATGAGCATCTGTAGCATGGGCATATAATCTACTCGCATGCAGGCCGTGGCTACAAAAACCCTCAAATGCATCCCATCCACTGAGTGATGTTTACAAGCAGACACATCTGCCTCTCTCTACCATTTTTCTTCCAGACAGGCCTGTGTACTCCCCCTTCTTCCTTTTCTCGTCTTTATTAATAAACTCCCACTTGGCTTTGTTGTACTCCACGACTCATTTCTCACTGCCGCCTTCACTAAGAAACACCTATAGTAACATCTCAAAATGTGTTTTATTTTCTGGGAAACAATAAATGGACTTCCTAGTGCACGGATCCACAGTGGGAACTATCCGTGTCATGTGACTTCTGTTAGCAAGAGTCCCAGTGCTATTTCAATATTCTGTGCATTCTGATGTCAAGGTCCAGTTGTTCATTATCGGTGAGCTGATATCAATCTTTATTCAGTGTACCTATGCTCATTATTACTTCTATGAATTCTGTTTTCAGAATTTATAGATTCTTTCTTGTGTGAGCCATTTCATCTTTTTGTTGTCTGCTATGCTAAAACATCTTTTTCATTAAAAAAATTATTGTGATTTTAACCTTTGCTTGTATTCTCATCTGGACTGTAGTTTTAGAATGAGTATGAAATCAGTTGACTCATAGAGATGTTCTGCTTCCCTCAGTATGCCATGCACAGGCTACTGTATTAACTGTTAACAAGAAAATGGTAGAATGATTTTCTAGTTCTCTGGCCTAACCTCAACACACCACCTGCTGCTCTGTTGTTGTCTTCCCCTTCCCAGCAGGGTGTGGATGGAGAGGGAGGTTTTCAAATCCATTTGGAGGGATGGAATCTCTTTTCAGCTTCCCATAGGAGCTGTGGTGAATATCCTAGTGTGATCTTCTTTCAAACTTCCTGAATTGCACTATTAAGCATCCTCCCAGGAACTAGAAGGCACTGGGGGTTGCTTAATCACTTCATGCCTATTATCATGGGGACTGACTTGGCAGGATGTGGGGCATGATGACCCCCTGTGGTGAAGGTAACAGCTGTACCCAGTTGTAAAGCATGCAACATAAAGTAACATCGTTGTAAAATTATCCTCAGAGCTTACAGAAGAAAGGAAGGATGTTACTGAGGTTAATTTGCCCAACTTCACAAAATCAGTATGCTGGAGAATCTAGTTTGGGCACAAGTTTCTGTTTTACTCTCTTGCTTTTTAAATCCATTTTGAAGTTGCACTTCACCCTCGAGGAGACTCAGTAGAGTTGCTTGCTTTTCTCCGGCTGTAAAAGTTCATCTACAAAAAGATGTAGATGAGACTTGGGCCGTTGGCATAGCATGTGATGAGCCCAGGATCACACCCCACTGGCTGCAAGACTCATTTGCCTTCATAAGTCTTTGATCACTATTCTTCTACATTTCTGAAAAATGAGTTTTGTTATTAGATGAGATTATAGGGTAGGTCTCAAGTGGGATGATAATACAATTTTACAAAGACAGAAAAGGAAGCTGGTGAGGAAGAAGGAGAGAAAAGGGGGAAGGAGAGATGGGAGAAGAGAGAAACAGAGCAGTGTATCAGATACTCTCAAAATGTGGTCCTTGCATCAGTGTTAACTAATAACTTGCTACAATTGCTTCATATTTACTGTATCAGGAATTCTGTGGGTGAGATAGTTCAGTGAGTCGCCCATTTGATTCTGATATATAGTAAAACCCAACAGCTAGTGCTATAGTCCAGATTAGTAGAAGATTGTTTTGTTCAGAGTTTTAACAATAACTGTATAGTAATTCTTCAGTAACATGATATCAAAGAAAGAGATCTTTTCCAACTATGTTAACTAAGCACCAGTTAAACATCTAATGTATATAAAGTATACAGTTAGGCTTACAGTATATACTACTTATTTTAACTACTATAGGAGAAAAAAAGATGAATAAAATATGTCCCCCTCCCTATCAATTGTGAGTTCTTCTAAAACAAATAAGCTCATTTGTATTGGATTTGACAATGAAAGAATTGAAAATAACACATTATTTTTACCTTTTGTTGCTATATGCCTTCTCATGAAATTAAAAATACAAGTCAAATTCATGCTTGTGTCATTAATATCCAGTGGTTCTTTGGCCCTTTTCAGGTAAAGAATTGAAGTTGTGCCGAAACATTAACTATTTGAACCCTGTCATTAACCTGGTCAGCTATCAGAGAAGAACACACAGCCCCATGCTTCTGTGACCCTGCTTCTGTATGATGAACCAGTCCTAATCCAGGCAATCTGAGGTTAAACCAGGATCATAGAACTCAACAACGAGACAAAGGTGAAAATCACCTTTCCTTCTATTTAGCTTTTATTAAAAGAAGTGCTAAGGTACTGCGATGTAGTACATCATATTTATTAACAAAATTATTAACAAATATACAAAACTTGTACATGTAATTTTCTTACATCCATTTCTTTTCTATAATCCTGGTTGTGTTCAAGTAGGTTATCTACAGTATGTAAACATCCCTTGGGTTGACTTTACACAGATTAGGAAAGCCCTCTAACCCATGCTTTTATCAGATACTTTTTATTTGGCTTCCGTTTGTTGCATCTAATCTCCACATTTGGCACACGGAAGAGACATCTACTGTGCAAAAGAGTCAGCTTTTTCCAGTTTCCTGCTGACTGGAGAGAGGACAGCGCACTCTGACTTATTGACGCTAGATTAGCTGTAATGCTGACTCTTGGTTCGGGTGTTAAACTTGAGCACAAATCAATGCCTTTTCCTTCTCCCACCCTTCCCACCCAACCCTCATGCAAGGCCCAGGCTGTCTTAACCTTGTCTCAAATGAGTTAAACGGAGTACCACCCATCTTAGAGCAAGTAGGACAATTTCACTGAGCAGTATTTTTCAGGTGTGTGTGTGAGTTGGTTTCTGCAGATCTGATGATCCAGAAAAACAATCTGAAATTCTGAAATGGAGAATAAAGATAAAACAGAGTGTAAAGTAGGACGTGTTCCCTGCTTTCAACTGCCATCTCCCTACTTTTCGCGGTGGCATAATGTCAAAGGCCTTGTGAATAGTTAAAAAACAAAACCGCCAAACTTTCGTTTATAATAATGCCTTTGAACACAGTGTCAGAAAAAAAAAAAAAAAAAAGTTGAGAAACGGTCATTGGAGACCCTGCCCTCTTCTTCCTGGGTTTCCGTCTGATTACTTAACTTAGTCTAACCAAGTAAAGCTGATCCAGAGAGAGCTCTGCTGGGTCCCCCCACTCCCATCCTCCAGGACCAGCCCAATATTGCTCCTGCGGTGGCCACACCTGGTGCGCGCGTGCGTGCATGCATGCGCGCGAGAAGCAAGCCTTGCAGAAGGTCTGGGTTTGGAGGTGCGCGCGTGTGCCTGCGGGCTTCTGTCACCACACGGGCGCAGGGCCCTCCGCCGCCCCATAGAGTTCTGCAAGCTTCCGGAAGCGGGGTCCCCAGTCCGTGAGAAAATCGAAACTCTGCTCCGAGTCCGAGGTGGCCGAGTGCAGCGAGCTGAGCGAGCCGGCCACCGAGCCGTCGCCCTCGAACACGTAGGTCTGCAGGGAGTCGAAGGGCGGCGCCCACAGGTCCGAGTCGGCCTCGTAGAGCTTGGCCAGCACGTAGCCGTGCACGGTGCTGCTGAGCGCGCACGCCTGCGGCACGCGGCGGGACAGGCTCTCGATCTCGGGGAGCATGTCCTGGCGCGTCCTGGGCGCCGCGCCCGCCTGCACCTCGCGCGGGTTCCACAGGGCCGCGATGTCGAAGGCCTCCGTGTCCTCCTCGCCGCCACCCTCGTCGTCGTAGCGCACTATGTTCTCGTGGATGTGCTCATCGTCGTCCACGACGTACGGCTGCTTGCGGTGCCGCCTCATGGACAGGATGAGCAGCACCAGCACTGACAGAGACACAGAAGGATATGGGTCAGTACCCCAGGGGCTGCGGCGGGGACAGGAAGGGCCCCAGGGCGCCTGCCAGCCCAGCCCTGGACGTGCCACACCTCGGGGATGTGGGGATGTAGCTAGCTCTGCCTGATCGTCACCCCTGCCTCGTTACATCCATAGCTGAGGGCTAATGAGGTCCACCCATAAAAAGCTGCACGGCTTCATAGAAGCCTGCTGCCCTGAAACTGGGTGCAGACTGGGCACACCACTATGAGATCCCACTAAGGTAACACAAAAGTCCGGTGTCCTGCTGCAGAAGATAGGCTGCAGGGTCAGACCATGCGCCCTGCTTACAGAAAAATGGCTTTAGTACACTCTCACTATTCTGAAAATCTCCTGTAGGCCAGGTTGTAGGGATGCAGAAGTTCTGCTTTCTTGTATGAACATCTTAATCGGGTTTTACTATAAACACAACGGTGGTGTATTAACAAATAATGAATGTGGGCGCCTGAGGTAGGTGTCTTTTTGTGCCTCTTTCAAAAACTAAGAGCATTGTAGGGAGGGCGTTTATCAGACTCCAAATTTAACCGAGGAGCTTTGTACAGTTGATAGCTCCTGGCGTTTTTGTCAACAGTTTGGCTCCCCGTAGGTTAACCCTGATCTTGTGGATAGCTCCACACTCAAGTATCTGGATGGCTCAAATTGGAGTGGTTGGATATTTATTTATTTATCTTAAAAAGGATACAAGATTGGGGGTGGGGTGGGGATGTGGGTGGATCTACAAGGAGTTTAGGTGTGAATATGATTAAGATACAGTTACAAAGAAGTGCCACATTGTTAGATGTATCTTGAGGGTTTGGATACATTTTTTATCCCAACAAATGCATTTTTTCCCTCGGTGTGTTCATTGGAGTTTAAAGGAGAGAGAGAGAGAAACAGTGACAGACAGAGAGAGAGAGAGAGAGAGAGAGAGAGAGAGAGAGAGAGAGAGAGAGAGAGAGAGAGAGAGAGAGAGAGAGAGAGAATCCCATTGAACTGTTTATCTTTGTAACTGAAAACATTTTCCAGGAAGTATGTTGATGTTTCAGCTATTGAAGTGCTATTGATTTTTTTCCTGGCGTGTTTTGCTACAGCCAGTGAACAGTGACAGTTTGACAGCACTGCAAAAATAAACCCCAGGTTATCCAAGGGTGGTGGCAATGGTGGAGTGTTGTCATCTGTGTACTAAGAGATTACTGACTGACTAAGAAAACTCACAACAGTTTTTGACGAATTCAAATTTCAGTTAATGATGATGGTACCTAATATTTTTGTGAATGTGTACTTAATTGGTGACAAAATGAATACATGCACAGAAAGTAATGACATACACTTGAATATTTTCTCTGTGTGTAAAAATATGAGGCTTGGGCCAGAACTGTGGGAACTAAGGGTTCTAAGGAATATGGTGGGAGGTTTGAACTTTGTGTGAAAGTCTGGAGCATGATTTGAATTAAACATAGCATAGAAAAAAATGGGTTTCTAAGTGAACATTCACATTTGTGAGACACTGTGAGCATTAAACACATATTTTTAAAAGGCTCTGCTAAACAATGCTGAAATATTGATTTTAACAATTATAGCATGAACTTGTCCTTATGGAGTAGCATTGCTAATGAGATTAATGTTGATATAAACCAGTAAAGGCTGTTTTTGAGCCACAACTGTTGCTAGTAGAATGCAGAGGTGACGCTACTGAATTCTGCCGGAAATACTGGGGAGGAAGTCACTCATATCATGTGGTAATGGTAATGATAGGTACTTTAGAAAATACTGGGAAAGAAATTGGAAAAAAGGTTTAAAGTGTCTAGGAATTTTGTGTGAATTGTTGTGTGTGTGTGTGTGTGTGTGTGTGTGTGTGTGTGTGTATTTAGTTTCAGTTAATAGGGTATTTGGGTCTGGAGCATCATAAAGTATAGGAGTTTGGGATTTTGAGGCAAGTATGAGCAACATAGCAAGACACCATCTTACAAAAGAAAATAACTCCAGTCAGAGAAGTCAAAGCCAACTTCGGATTTTCACTTCCACCTCTCCTGCTTTCCATCCAGATCCAGTCCCCCAATATCACCCCAGCAATTAGCAGACCACCAGCTGTAGCCTCCCTTTCTTCCCTTCCCCATCTCCAGTGGATCACACAGACCTTCCCCTCTAGCCTTCCTCCCCATCCTTCTTGCTTTATCCCAGCCACCAACTTAAGCATACATTTCCTGGGAATGCTCCAGGAAAGCCTGCCAGGGAAGCAATTAGGCCATCTAAAAAGGTAGGCAAGCTGCAGATCTTCACTCTCTCTCTTCTCCAAAGCCCATTCTGTAGTCTCATCCCTAGCTCTGCATTAGACCGCCTGTTGTGGCCTCTGCTCAATCTCTACCCTACCCAGGGAACTAAACCAATCCTGGTGGAACACCCTACTATCTTCCCACCAGTGAACCCCCTCAGCTTTAATCCCCTAGACCATCTCCATTCCTAGGGTCAGTTCCCAATACCAATACCTAGAAACTCATTTTACCTGGAATTCCAGTGACACACATGGCAGGATCTCAGAAGAACAACATACAACCAACACAACCTCCTAAGAAAGAGAGAGGGCAACCGAAACCAAGGAACAAAACACCCACCTAGCAAAGACAAGACCAGATATCAACACATAGAATTCCTATCATATAAAACCCAGATGCCTAGATCCCAGTGCAAAAACACAATAACAGCCAGGATAATATGTCTCCATTAGTGCTCAGCAACCCTATTACAGTAGGCCAGAGAGACACCGGAGCACAAGACAAAGACCTTAAGATAACATTTATAAATATGATCCTTAAGGAGGAAATGAATGAATCTCCTTTACAAATTTTCAAAACCACAAACCATGGAAGGAAATGAATAAAAATGTTCAAAATTTGAAAGCGTTAATAGAATCAATAAAGAAAATCCAAACAGAGGGAAGTCTGTAAATGAAACATTTAGGGACTTGAACAGGAAAACATCATTAACAGAATATAAGAAACAGTAGAGAAACATCTCAGATATTGAAGACAAGATGGAAGAAATGGATAGCATAAAAACAAGCTTAAATCTAAACATTCAGGAAAGCTGGAATGCTATGAACAGAACAAATCTACGAATAATAGAAATAGAAGAAGGAGAAGAAACACAGGAACAAGACATGGAAAATAATTTCATCAAAATCATAGAAGAAAAATTCCTCCCAACCTAAAGAAGGAGATGCCTATCAAGGATCAAGAAGCATACAGAACACCAAATAGACTGGACCAGAAATTACCCTGAGCACATAATAACAAAAATACTAACTGTACAGAAAAAAGAGGAAAATACCAAGTAACTTATAAAGTCAGTAGTGTTAGAAAAACTCCTCACTTCTCAATGGAGATTCTAAAAGCCAGAGGGGCCTACATAGGTGTTCTAAAAACTAAAGTGATCACAGATGCCAGCCTAGATTACTATACCCAGTAAAACTTTCAAGTTCACTAGATGGAAAAAATGAGACATTCCGGGATAAAACTAGATTTAAGCATTACTCATATACAAATACAGCCCTACAGAAGGGGCTAGAAGGTGATCTTCAACATGAGGAAATTAACACTCAAGAGTACACAAGGAATAAATAATTCCAGACCACAAATCAAGAGGGGAAACACACTGACCCCCCACACACACATACACAACACAACACAACTACAAAATAACGGGAATCAACAAACCTTGCTCATTGATATTTCTTAACATCAATGATCTCAAATCCCCAATAAAATGACACAGACTAACAAAATGAATGGATAACAGAACTCTTTTACCTCATGGTGAAAGGATAGAAAAAGATGATACAGGATATAACCTGGTATAATCATTTTAATATCTGACAAAATAGGCTTCGAATCAAAACTAATCAGAAAAGATAGGGAATGACACTATATGTTTGTCAAAGGAAAAATCCACCAAGAAGACATTGCAACTTGTAACATATATACACCAGATATAATGGCACCCAAGTTCATAAAAAACAAAAAACAAAAAAGCTACTATAGGTTAAATCACATATTGACTCTCCTCTGAGATTTATAGTAGGGGACTTTAGTACCTCATCCTCACCAGTAGACAGGTCTTCCACACATACTGGAGCTACTGACATCATAAACCTAATGGACTTATCATATTTACAGAAGAATATTACAGAATGATACCCATTCTTTTCAGCAGCTGAAGGAACTCTCTCTAATATTGACCACATACTTTGATACAAAATCTCAACGACATACAAAATTGAAATAACACCCTACATCTTATCATACCACCATGGATTAAAACTGCATGTCAAAAACAACAGAGACAGCATAAAGTTCACAAACCCATAAAAACTGAACAACTCACTATTGAATACAACAATGGGTCAAAACAGAAATCAAGAAAGAAATGACTTACTATAATTGAATGAAAATGAATATTATGTGCCTAAACTTATGGGACAATGAAGCCTGTTGTAAGAGGCAAGTTCATAGCACTTATTATCTACATAAACAAAAAAATGGAGAGATTTCATGTTAGCAACATACCTGAGAGTTCTGGAATGAAAACAGGAAACTCTACCCCAAAGGTATAGAGGTCAAGAAGTAATCAAACTCGTGGCTTATATTAATAACAACAAAACATAAAGAATCAATGGCACAAAGAGTTGGTTCTTTGAGAAAATAAGATTGATCAACTCTTATCCAAACTAACTAAAGGACACAGAAAATATCTAAACAAAATTAGAGATGAAATGAAGAATATAACAACAGGCACTAAGGAAATCTTGAGAATCATAAGGACACACCTTAAAAACCTGTACTCCAACAAATTGGAAAATCTAAAAGAAATGGAAAATTTTCTCAATAGATGCCACTTAACAAAAGTTAAATTGGAAGCAGATAAGCAACTTAAACAGACCTATAATTCTTAGTGAAATGAAAACAATAATTAAAGCCTGCCAAGCAATACAATTCTAAACCCAGATGGTTTTAGTGTAAAATTCTATCAGACTTTCAAAAATGAGCTAAGACAAATACTTCTAAAATTATTCCACAAAATGGACACAGAAGAAACATTATCCAATTTGTTTTACAAAGCCACCGTTATCCTGACACTTAAACCACATAATGACCAAACAAAAAATTACAGATCAACTTAACTTGTAAACATTGATAAAAAAAAAATTCAGTGAAATACTTGCAAACTGATTCAAAGAACACATCAAAAGGTCATCTACCACAATCAAGTTGACTTCATCTCACAGATTCAGTTCATTATACTTAAAACAATTAATGTAATCCATTATATAAATAAACTGAAAAACCAAAACTACAAGATCATCTCATTAGATGAGAAAAGGCTTGTGATAAAATCATGGTAAAAAGCTGTGGAAAATTTAAGACTATAAGAGGCATACTTCAACATAATGAAGGCAGTTTATAGGCCACATAAAACAATGGAGAGAAATCCAAAGAAATTCCACTAAAATCAGGAACAACACAAGATTGTCAACTCTCTTCATTCCTTTTCAGTATACCACTTGAAGTCTTAGCTTTAGCAATAGGACAACCGAAGGAGGTCAAGGCTATATACAAATTAGGAAGAAGTCAAATATCTTTGCAAATTGTATGATATACACAAGTGACCCTAAACATTCCACGGGGAAACCACAGCTGATAAACACGTTCAGCAGAGTATCTGGAAACAAACTCAGAAAAATCAATAACCTTCCTATACGCAAATGACAAATGGACTGAGAAAGAAATCAGTGAAATAGCGCCCCCCACCACAGCCTCAAATAATATAAAACATCTTGGAGTAACTCTAGCCAGGCAAGTGAAAGACGTGTATGATAAAATCTTCAAGTCTATAAAGAAAGAAAGTGAAAAGTCTTCAGAAGCTGGAAAGATCTCTTATGCTCATGGATTAGTAGGATTCACATAGTAAAAATGGCTATCCTACCAAAAGCAATGTACAGATTTCATGCAATCCCATCAAAATACCAACACAATTCTTCACAAATCTTGGATTGACACTCTTCATATAAAACATTCAAAACCAGGATAGTTAAATCAATCCTGAATAATCAAAGAACCGCTAGAGATATAACCATCTCCAATTCAAATTGTACGATGGAGCTATAGTAATAAAAACTTCATAATATGGACACAAAAGAGGCACAGTTTATAAACAGAATTGAGTTAAAGACCCATATGAACCCAGGGGAAGACACCTGCGAACCTGATTTTTGATAAAGAAACTACAGCTACACTATGTAAAAAAGATAGCATTTTCAGTGAATGGTGCTGGCTAAACTGTATGTACAATAATTGTAATAGCTCCTCCATACTTACCACTCTGTACAAACCTCAAGTCTAAGTGGATCAAAGATCTCAAAGTAAAACCAAACCAGACACAGTGAATCTGATAGATGTCAAAGTTGGGAAATCATCTTGAATGCATTAGCACAGGAGACAACACAGGAATAAAACACAGATAGTACAGACACCAAGATCAACAAATACAACTCATGAAACTGTAAAACTTCTATAAGGCAAAGGACAAGGTCATTCAAACAAAGTGGCAGCCTACAGAATGGGAAAAGATTTTTCCCAAGAGGACTAATATCCAAAATGCATGAAGAACAAAAACAAACAAACAAACTGTATGTCAAGAAAATAGCCTAATTAAAATATAGGGTATAAGAGAAAACTCAAATGGCTAAGAGACAAAGAAATGTTCAATATCCTTAGCCATTAGGGAAATATACAAATCAAAACTTTGAGATGTCATCTTACAACCATCAGAATGGCTAAGATCAATAGAACAAGGGACACTTTGTACTGACAAGGATGTGTGATGTGGGATGTCACATACAGTATGAATATGTTTTCCTTTCATTGGTTGATGAATAAAGCTGTTTTGGCTTGTGGGAAGTCCACGCAGAGATACAGAAGAAGGAGGATGGATTATGAGACATGTTAGCCAGCTGGCAAGGAAGCGACACATGTAGAAAATGAGGTAACACCACGGCCATGTGACAATATATAGATGGGTAGAAATGGGTTAATTTAAGACATTAGAGCCAGCTAATAATAAGCCTGAACCACTGAGCAAGCAATTATAATTAACATTAAGCCTCTGAGTATTTTATAAGTAGCTGTGGGGGCTGGCAGGTCAGAAAAAACTGGTCCAGTGGGACTGGGAGGAAAAAAGAAAAGTATCCAGCTACAAATGTGGAGTAAGGAGAATGCTTATCCATTGGGAATGCAAACTTGTACAGCCATCATGGAAATCACTGTCCCAGTTCCTAGGGGGAGATGGGGAATCAACCCAACTGTACCACTCTTGGGCATATACCAAAAGGATTCATCCCACCACAGACCCAGTTCCTAGGGGGAGATGGGGAATCTACCCAACTGTACCACTGTTGGGCATATACCAAAAGGATTCATCCCACCACAGACCCAGTTCCTAGGGGGAGATGGGGATCAACCCAACTGTACCACTCTTGGGCATATACCAAAAGGATTCATCCCACCACAGAGACACTTGCTCAATCTTCTTTATCGGTGCTTTACTCATAATAGCCAGACATTGGAAACAACCAAGAAACCCCTCAATAGAGGGACTGGTAAAGAAAATGTGGTGCATTTCACAATGGAGTATTACTCAACCATTAAACAAATGAAATTTGCAAGCAAATGAATGGAACCAAGAAAAGAAAATCATTGTGAATGAGGTAACACAGACCCAGAAAGAGAAATATGGTATGCATTCATTTATATGGAATAATAGTTGTCAAGTCAATGATAACCAAGCTACAATCTGTAGAACCACAGAAGTCAGGTTAGAATAAGAAACTAGGTGGGGCAGATAGATTCCCCTAAAGAAAGGGAAATAGATTAGATAGTTAGGGTTGGATATGGGGGCAGAGAAGACTGGAATGAGAAATCAAGTAGGGAAGAGAGGAGGACTATCGAGGGGAATATGGGGTGAGACCTAAAATTAAGGGCTAAGTGAAGGATGATATAGAAACCTAATACAGTTGAAACTTTCTAAAATATATACACAAATGGAGGTGATCTAAACAAAGTTGCTAAAAAATCAGGGAGACAGAGTCTCAATTAGCTATTCCTTGTCACCAAATGAAGCTTCCAGTACTGGGAGTGGGTTGCATCTAATTGAACTGTTAGCCAGAGGGCTCTCCTAGGAGTCTCCAAACAACACAGGATGCTACCAAGACTATAGGCTACTCTACACAAACAGAAGGTAAAGCCTCTTTCCCGAAGGCAATACAAACACAGCTCCTTGAACATGGAGAGATAGAGCTGGTGCCTACATAGAGCCCTATGGACTAGTGGCTGTGATACTCTGCGCGTGCTACCAAAGGAGAAAGATAAGCCACACAGCTACAAACCCTCCAGTCTGCAATGGTGTCCTTTCTTCCAGATGTGCTAGTGCAATGGTGTCACAAAGCTTGTGGAAATAACCAACCAGTGTCTTATTTGACTTAAGATCCGCTCTATGAGATGACTGACACTGAGGCTAAGATAGCCTAGGGTAAAAGCAAATTATACTGTTCTAGTAAAAGGATGTAATAGTAAAATGACTTCCATTGGTATCCTGCTATACTTGTAATCAGTGGTTTGGTTAGCCATCAACAGAGAAGCTTCCTCTTGCAGCAGATGGGGACAAATACAGAGACCCAAAGCCAGACATGAGAGAGAGAGGGAGAGGGAGAGGGAGAGGGAGAGGGAGAGGGAGAGGGAGAGGGAGAGGGAGAGGGAGAGGGAGAGGGAGAGGGAGAGGGAGAGGGAGAGGGAGAGGGAGAGGGAGAGGGAGAGAGGGAGGGAGAGAGGGAGGGGGAGGGGGGGGGAGGGAGGGAGGGAGGGAGAGAGAGAGAGAGAGAGAGAGAGAGAGAGAGAGAGAGAGAGAGAGAGAGAGAGAGAGAGAGAGAGAGAGTGTTTGGGACACTCAGTTCTGAAGTTTCTAAATGGGATGTCTTCATCAAATTCTCCCCTCAGGGCTGAGGGAACTTTGAGGTGACAAGGAGCCAGAGGAGAGGGAGGGTACCAGGAGAACAAAGCCCTCTGAATCAATATGATCAAAGCTGACTGTTCTTGGAAAATGTGGTGAGTTCATTCTGGCCCACAAAGAGCCATCATTACAGAAGGACTGACTTACAGAGATTGGCTCAGAGTGCTGTGCAAGAGATGATTTCGTTTGTAAACTGTACAGAGTAAGAAGTTTCTAGAAGCCAAGATAAGCATGAGTGTCGTACTTGTTTACAAGTTTCACACTTGTTTGCGTCTCAAAGTACACAATCCAGGTTAAATACAATTCACACAACGAGCAGGTTGACGCTGTGGTTGATTTGTACACACACGGGGAAATTTCTCCTAGGAGCAGTTGACTTAGGGGAGAAAAAGCTCCGTGTTCTGCACTCAAGGTCTGCTAGTGCCACCTTATGGAAATTTAAGGAATTGCAGGCCAGTTTTACTTGTCGGTACAGCCAGCCAAGGGCAGAGCCATAACTCTCTCTGGAAGATTATGTTCCTTTCTTGTAATGTAAGACAGAACACCCAATACAACCAAAGCCCACGTTATATTGTAAAATGTGTTTCGATGAATCCATTCCACAGCCCTATGTAGGAACTCAGTGCAATGCTGACTGACATTTTCCACAATGAATTTCTTTCGTGTGACTCAGTCTCTTGGTGTTTAGGTAAACTAGAGATGCAGGTCTAAATAATTTAAATTTCCCGCCCTCTACTCCATTCTAGTGCTTTATATCTTTCTCCTGTGATAAATTGCTGAAATTTCTCTTTCTCTTTCATTATTCATTTCTTTTGAGATGTGGTCTGATTATGAAGTCAGGGATTTCTAGGCTGGCTTAGAGCTCTCTCTGTAGACCAGGATGGCTTCAAGCTTGTACCAGCCCTCCTGCCTTAGCCTCGCGAGTGCTGGAATTACAGTGTATAAACACCGCAGCTGTGGGGTTCTATTTGTATGGAATAACAATGTTGTCTATCCCATTTGCTTTTCTCTAAGCAAGAAATATGTGCTGTGGCTTAATTCAATAAGCAGGGCAGAGGTGAGACAGGCAGACCTGGCTAGCAAAGAGTGTCACCTAGGAAAAGTGACCAGTGCATGGCCTGCCTGCATGGCAGGCCTGGCTCTGCTTCTGACATTGGCTTTGGGCTTCTGTTCAGTCTCCAGGATTTAATTGCTACTTACTGGAAATGCATTTGAAGACGTGATTATCATATCCTCTCCCATGTAAATTTGTTCTATCATGTCTATATGAACTTCTATCATCTGAGATAAACTATGAAGGCCAGGGTGTTTCTGCCCTACTAATCCCTGGTTTAGTATGGTCTTCGGGCCTACAGTAGACACTTGATAAATCTATGTGCTCTAATCTTGCCAAAGAGGCCTTGAGGGAAGGGCTGCCTTCAACCTCTGTACTTTTCTCCAAGCTTCACTCTGCCACCTTTGAAGTAAGCTTGAGAGAAGAAGACCAATGCTGAATAGCTGAGATAGGGCCTTAACCGACTCATGTCTAAAAACATGTGGTCCCTCCCAACACACACACATACAAAAGGAGCCACCCAACTCACCCAAGAGGACAAAAATGCAGGCCAGGATGGCGATGAGAGCTCCCCGGCTCAAACTGACTGGGAGCATATAGGCCTCTGGGCTGCAGGACATAACGTGGCCATCATCATTACAGCTGCACACTTGGATGGTAAGTGTGCCCGTACTGCTGAGCACTGGCTGTCCGCTGTCAGCTATGAGGATAGGCAGGTAGAAGACACTCTGCTCCTGTTGCCGGAAGCCAGATCTCCTGGTTAGAATCCGAGCAGTATTATCTGAGGGAGTAAGACATTAGGGGATTAAACATGAGAAAAAACAAAATGAGAATGGAGAGGGAAATTGAAGCCCCACAATTGAACTAATTTCTTGGACAGCGCAGAGGAGGGACAGAGGTTAGAAGGTGTGTCAGCTACAGCCATGGTCCATTGGTTTGGCTCAGCACCTGGATTCAGAAACCAACGTTTTCATTTGCTTCCAGGCAAAACCTTAAGGCCTAGAAGAGCCCTTTTGTGAGTGACTTTCTTACCCTTTGTGGCATAAAGTGCCCAGGGCGAACTGTAAGCCTTCAGAGCTAACAGAAGTGTCGCTGGGAAAGTTGACAGCAATGAACAGTCCTTGGTGATTTGTGGGCCCTGTTTATTTCAACTCACAGCTTGCCAAGGTCCTGCATGGCTTTCTGCCTCCAGGAAAGGAAAGCTGAGGAGCCCACACGGGCTGGAGAACATTGCTTATCTTTGCTATTCTGACTGGGATTCATGTCTTTTGCTATTTTCTTTTATGGCCTTCAATTGGCATCACCAGCTTCCTGAAGACCCTGCTCATTTTAACAACGCATTTGAAGCCTCGGTCATATGGCAAGCCTTTTAACTTCTCCTGGCCTGTGGGCTGTCCAGACAGTTATTCTAGAGTCAATAAGTTCTGTGTGCATGGATGTTTTGCTGTGTGCTTGTCTGTATACCGCCTGTGTGCCTGGTGCCAGCAGAGTCCAGAAGAGGGTGTCGAAACTAGAGTTACAGTTGATTGTGAGCTGTCCTGTGGGTGCTGCAAATTCAAACTAGGTCACCTGGAAAGCAACAAGTGCTCTTAACTCCTGAATCACCTTTTCAGCCTCGGTGAAAGGTATTATTTTTTTTCTTGTTTAAAAAATAAGAACTTATTATTTTTCTCTCTATTTAAAAATAAGAATTTTAATTAAGAGATAATTGTACACCTTTATGAAGAATAGCATCTAGCAGGCTTCCCTATTTTCGTTGTTGTGTAGATTTGGTATTGTAACTGTGATGGCAGGTTCTTTCTGGACACTCAGGCAACCCATCATCTTTTGTGTGGGGGATATTTGTGTGTAAGTTTGTTTGTGCACACACATGTGAGGAAGCCAGAGGTTGGTGTGGGTGCTTTCCTTGCTCTCCACTTTACTTTTTGAGAGTCTCTCCCTGAACTTGGCCCTACCTCTCCAGTTGGACAGACTGGCCAGTGAGCTCTGGAAACCACCCGTTTCCCTCCAGCCGAGCTAGGCTTTGAGACGTGCACTGCGGTGTCTGGCTCGTGCATGTGCAAGAAGTCGTTTCCAGACAAAGCCACCTCACTGGCCCTCTGTGCATCATCTCAAACCTGTGTCATTTCCCTGCAATTAGAGCATTAGAAAATCATCTCCTGTAGCCACGTGACCTTACGGACTAAACACTTCTGGGTAACAGAATCTAATCTTTCTTTAGATAAATGGTTGTGTATATTTCTCAAAGTTCTCTGTACGGGCAGGTGTACTGATGTTGATATTTGCCAAACACTATATACCTTTAGATATATGAATTTTGAAGTTTCTATTCTTAAGTTACCTGGCATGCCTTTGAGCTATAAAGCAAATATGGCTTTTGCAACACTGATCATTTCAGCAGAGGAATACTTGAGACGTGTGGCAGGGTGCATGTGAGTAGCACATACAGCAAAACCAGGCTGGATATGGTGGCACAGGCCTGTAATTCTGGAGCTGGGGCAGGGGCTGAGGCCAGGAGGTTCTCCACAGTCAGGGCTGTATAGTGAGGTCCTGCTAGCCAAGCGAACAGGAGAACCTTAAAGCAACGAAAAGTCCATACCAGTAACAGAAAACTTTCTGGGTATGTTTCACGTGGACTAGAATTTCATAACATTTCTAAAAGCTTAAAGCACACTAGGCTAGTTAAGATCTCTGGTACTTTCCCTTCTTGGATGTAATAAAGGACCCGACTTTCCTACACGTTTTAAGTTGGACATAGCAAAATAATTTGCCTTAATTGACAGATAATGAGCAGGAAGGTGCTGGTGTCTGCCTCTCCCTCTTTTTTTGCCATGAAGCCATAGTTGAAAGAACACAAGATTCGTGCTGCCTGGGGCACAGCTGAATGAGGTGGCCAGCTTTCAGGTGCAACTCAAACCTTACTATACTGGTTTTTGTTGTTTTGTTTTTGTTTTTTGTTTTTATGTTTTTTTGTTTTTGTACCAGCTAGGTTTGTTTGTTTGTTTGTTTTTGTTATTATACTCAAGTACAAGTTTTTGTATTTTGTACATGTAGCGTCTCTTTTAGTCGTTGTGACGATTGGTTGTGTTACTTAATGATTCTATCCCTTTGCAGTGAAAGAATTAAAGCCTAGGTCAATTACAATTTCTTTGTAGTCACTACCCTAGATAGTAGCAAAGCTGGTATTTGAGCTCTGATTTCTCAGACTCTAAACCATGCAGTCCTTCCACAATGCCATAGGATTGCTTGTTTAGTGGTGAGTTGGCTGGTTTTATGTCAGCTTTACAGAAGTTAGAGCTGTTTTGGAAGAGGGAACTTTAATTGTGAAAATGCTCCCACCAGATTGGCTTGTGGTGCATTTTCTTGATTGATAGTTGATTTGGGAGGGCCTAGCTCGCTGTGGGCAGTGCCAGCCCTGATCTGGTGGTTCTGGGTGCTGTAAGAGGGCAGGCTCAGGAGTGGTTGGGAGCAGGCCAGTGAGCAGGGGTCCTCCACGGCCATTTCAGTTTGTGTGTCTAGGGCCGTGCCCTGACTTCCTGCCCTGATTTCCCTCAGTGATGGAGTGACCTGAGAGTTGTAGATAAAATAAAATGTCTCTTCTTCAAGTATTTCTCATCATGGTGTTTTATCTCAGCAATAGAAACCCTTAGACAGTGGTTAAACCATTTTCAGATATTTGTAATTGTTTCCTTATTTGACACAGGCTTACTTTCATCTTATTTTCTTGTCAGCGTGAAATGACAGCAATCAGTTATTAGTCGGAGCATTGTATTTGTGCTGGCTGCTTTTGTGTGACAACTTGAAACAAGCTAGAATCATCAGAGGAAGGAGCCTCAGCTGAGCAAATGCCTCGATGAGATCCAGCTGTAAGGCATTTTCTTATTTAATGATCAGTGGGGGAGGGCCAGCCCATGTGGACAGTGCCATATGAGCAAGGTGGTCCTGCATTCTATAAGGTGGTCTGAGGAAGCCATGGGAAGCAAGCCAGTAAGCTCTGCATCAGCTCCTGCCTCTGGGATCCTGCCCTGTGCAAGTTCTTGCCCTGACTCTTCAGTGATGAACAATGTTGCTGAAGCATAAGCCAAATAAACCCTTTCCTCCCCAACTTGCCTTTTGCTCCTGGTGCTTCGTTGTTGCAATAGACACCCTAACTTGGACAATATTAATATGCCTACTTAACGCACAACCAATTTTTTGCATCCCTCACTTGACTTACTGCTAATTAGCCTTTGCAATTTTAATGTTTTTCAAAAATCAAATTTTCTCTAAACAAAACTTGTATTTATTTTTTTTTTCGTTTGCTTTGATTTAGCTTAGAACATAAGGATTTTAAGAAAGGCTGGCATAGTGCTGAAAAAACAACAACACCACAACAGCAATACAACAGAAAACACACCCAGAACTTTATATCGCATGGCTAAGTCTGGCCCTGTTGGGACTGGCGTATGTATGTTAGCCATTTGGAATGTTTTTGTGGAAAGTGATAATCAGGACTTTAATAACTTTTTATTTAACTAATTTATTTTGAAAATAGTATTTTTTTCTAAGGTGACAGAACAGAATGCTCTGGTGTGTGTGTGTGTGTGTGTGTGTGTGTGTGTGTGTGTGTGTGTGTGTGACCACGGGCATGTGCTAAGTTGAGCAACAATTCCTGGTACCGTTATGAAGGCCTTGTGCCTGAGAGATGTGCTCTACCCCTGACCGGCATCCCCATTCTTCCCCCTCACTCTTAATGCTTCCTTACTCTCTGATCTTATGTCATTTGTGTCTGTTAGTGGGCTATGAGAATCCAACTTTACTGGCCATTATAAATACAAATAAAACAAAGATGAGAAAATGATCTGAAAACCTTTAACTTAATATATGCACACACACACACACACACACACACACACACACACACTCCTTTTCATGTTTTGAGACAAAAAACAAAAACAAAACACAAACCAAAAACAAGGCTGTGCCTGATGGTCTGCTCTTATAACCCCAGAACTTGGGAGGCAGATGCAGCAGGACTACTGAGGCCAGTGGGGGTCTGTATAGAAAGTTCCAAGCTAGTGAGTAGGTAATAGTGAGACTTGACTCTGAAATCCAAACCCAAATAAAAAGATAAAGAGAGAAAGAGTGGGGATATCGTTTAGTGGTGGAGAGCTTGCCTAGCATGTGCAAAGCCCTGGGTTTGCCTACTGTTCTCCCTAACCCTTGCTAAAAAGGCTTTACTTTTATTTGTAAAAGTATTTACATTTCTTTAAGTACTTATTAAGTAGTTTTAATATATAATATTTTATTTATAATGTATAGAATATGTAAACATAAAATAAATAATACTTAAAATATAAAAACTATATACTCGTAAGTAATAATATTTATATAGTAAGTAATAATAAAAAAGTACTTGCCATTTATTATAAAAAGTGGGTCTATTTTTAATCACTCTTAGGAAAAGGTATCTCAGGGATAAATTGTCGTCTGGAGATCAGGGTTCACACTTTCTGTTAAAGATGTACCAGCTTCTATTTTGGGAAAGCTTTGAAGAGATGATTCGTCTTCCTTTGCTTCAGTCCTGTTCTGGTAACCAGCCTTCAATATGACATTGCTTCTATGGACAGGTGCCTAAAGCCACCTGTAAGAAACTTGGAGTGTTTTGTTATTGTGTGTGAGTGTGTGTGCATGTGTGCGTGTGTGCATGTGTGTGGGTGCGCATGCACGTGTGTGTATGTATGAGTGTGAGTGTGTGTGCGCGTGTGTGTATGCATGTGAGTATGTGTGAGTGTGTGTGAGTGTGTGAGTGCGTGTGTGTGTGCATGTGAGTGTGTGAGTGTGTGTGTGACAGTGTGTGTGAGTGTATGTGAGTGTGGTTGTGAGAGCGTGTGAGTGTGTGAGTGTGTATGCTTGTGTGTGTGCATGTGTGTGTGAGAGTGTGTGTGTGAGTGTGTGTATGTGACAGTGTGTGAGTGTGTGTGAGTGTGTGTGTGACAGTGTGTGTGTGACAGTGTGTGTGAGTGTGTGTGTGAGTGTGTGTGACAGTGTGTGAGTGTGTGAGTGAGTGTGTATGAGTGTGTGTGAGTGTGTGTGTGTTTGTGTGTGTGTGTGTGTGTGTTTGTGTGTGTGTGTTCTACAAGTATGAGTGAAAAAAGTAACACCTAACTAAAATTTGAGGAAAAGACTTAATGGCCAGCTCTTCTAACCCTAGGATTTCCTTCATGAAGCCAGCCCAGAGGGGGATGAAACTGTTTTTTATAGGGAGGATTTTTCTAAGAAACCGGTAAGTGAATATTCAAAAGTTTGACTCAATAAAATCTTGGGTCGTGTATGGGGAGGGGAGATGTTGGGCAAACTGGTGCATAAGGTGAATACCAGAGTTTGTGTACCCACACAGATGCTCGGTGGGCATGGTGGCCTACTATAATCCCGGTGCTCAGGAGGTACACACAGCACCCCTGGACCAAGCTGGCTAGCTAAGTTAGCTGACTCAACAAGCTCTGGGTTCAAAGGAGAGGTCTTGTCTCCTCAGTATATAAGGTAGAGGCTGATCAAGGAAGAGATCTGTGGGACATGCTCCCAATACCCACTCCAGCTCCAAAGAATCTGGCGCCTTTGTACTTGTACTGGGCACTTGTAGTCTCATTATACATCAAAATCTAAAGGAAGATACCTGATGTCAACCTCTGACACATGCAGCCCCACATATGCCCATACACATCACATACCACACATAAACATGTAGAAATCTCAGGATACTTAATTGTAAGCATTCCTTCCATAGACTTTTTATGGTAATTATGTTTATGAGGTTGTGGCAGTACTTCAAATCTTAAAAATGATGTCTGAGAGGAAAATGAGGCACCTGATCTTGAAATTTTGTTTAGATTGTCACAATGTTACCCTTAAGATGAGGGTGTTGAAGCCCAAAGAAATGAGGACACCCAAGTAAGTGAGTGATGGGAGATGTCATCCTGTAAATATGTTGCTGGTTCGTAACAAGTGAGTGAGTGAGTTGGCAGCAGAATTAACAAGGGATCCATCTGACAGTTAACTGCTTGCTTTCAGCTATCCTGATATTCAGCTGGAGAATAAAAGTCCCTCTTCCTATTTGAGCCGAAAGAATGTGCTATGTCTGTGATTCCCTCTTCCGATGGGTGCTTGTTGGAAAGATCCTAGAAGTCTAATTCCATAGAGATATAGCGGGAAGCAAGCACCTTTTGCAATGGGAACCCCACCTCAGTAGCTTTCTCTGAACCTAAAGTTGTTTGAAGGCAGGTGGAGTGGTGGAGGCTTGGGCAGCAGGAAAATGCAGTTCAGGCCAGTGCAGGTTACATTAGACAAGCTTGTCTTCATAGAAAAAGTGTTTCCGTTCTGTGACTACGTGTGTGCTCTTGCGTTCTGTGACTGCGTGTGTGCTCTTGCGTTCTGTGACTGCGTGTGTGCTCTTGCGTTCTGTGACTGCGTGTGTGCTCTTGTGTTTGCTCTTTGCTACCTTTAGTGTCATTGTTGCCATCATTATTAAAACCCTTTAATTCAACCTTGCCTCTTTTGTTGTGGGGGCTTTATACTCGCCCTCCCTTTTGATCTTTGAGTAGAAATGTTAGTTGGGGTTTGTTTCTTTCTCTGGGCCCTTTTTCCTTAGGCTCTTTCTGTCTTCAGATGTAAACCTAGTTGCTCTGAGTTGGACTAAAGGAGGGAAATTCACCACTGTGCCTTGAAGAGTCTTTCACAGAACAAGCGTGAGTAAGTATTTACCAACTGATGGAGGAAAGAGGATTTGAGAAACGGCAGAGGGCACTCTTTATCTTTGATGGTATAACACAAAACTTTGTAGACTACACGTTAGCATTTATATCACCTTGCTATTAGGAAGAGAGCCTAAAGATTTAAACTGTGTGTGTGTGTGTGTGTGTGTGTGTGTGTGTGTGTGTGTGTGTGTAATATAATAGGTGAAAATACCCAGCCTGAGCAGTAGAAAGATAGCCCCAGGTCCACCGCTTACCTCGGTTGTCCCTGACAGTGAAGTTGGGGTTGTTAGCAGCCTCAGGAGCCAAACTGTAGTAGAAATGCTGACCATTGTGAGGGTCGTCTTGGTCCACGGCACTCACCGTCTGGATGAGCTGAAGGAGGGACATGGGTTCAGGGTGCGTTGGATACAAAGTAAAAGGCAAAGGCTAGGGAAAGCCTAAACTTTGGGTCCAACACTAAGTCATTTTGCCAATGAGGAGATGTCCATGCCATCACACAGTTTAGGATTAATTGAGCATGATCTTGATTTGGAATATGGAATATGTAGCAGGTGAAGAACAAGTGATGCCCACATGTTTCAGGTGCATTACAGTCTCACAGCTTGTCTGGTTGAAGTGCTTTTAAGAGAAGAAATGAAGTAGCACAAGGTCCTGCCTGTCCCCAGGGTGTGTTTATTTGGGGTAAAATGGCTGCAGGAAGCTCTGCGACAAAAATGTTTCTTAGGGGATTTTAAAAAATAACTCTTTATTGACTCATTGGGAATTTCATGTCATGCACCCCATCATCCCAATCCCATATACCTGGTAGAGGTGAGGATGACCAGTGTTGGGCAAGTATAGGAAGAGCTGACGGTTACTATAACAATAATGTAGCCTTAGCTGTGTGCTTCTGAAAGCCTTCAAAACCAGAGCCCATATCATAGGCTAGTATTATGCATATCTTGGGCTGAAGATGACAAATGTATCAGGCTTGTGACACTGGCCCCTAACTCCAAGTCACAGATGAATTGCACTTCAAAGACTTTCACAAAGGACCATTAGAGATGTCCTTAGGAGTGGGGACATCATGGCTCCAAAAGCAGGAGAGATGTGGTTAAGGTGTTTTATTCTTGTCATAGTGCAGCTTCTTTTCTGGAGCCCTCAAGAGAAAAGAGGGCCTTCCTTCATTGTACTACTTAGCCTCCTCTAAATTCATGGCTACATTTAGCTTCTCTTGTCATGGTGTAAATATACATACTGATATTAAGTCATATTTTATAGTAAAAATTATGCTATATTATGTATAATAATCAAAAAGTAAAATAGAAAAACAATCTAAACCACCTGGCCAGAACTTGAAAAGCTCAACCTGCCCATCACAATGTGTTTGCCTCAACACAGTAGCTCTGCTGCCTTGTGTCTTCTCTCTGACCTTGTTAATGTGGTTCTTTACAGCTATTACCATGGATGCTGCCTTGTTCAATAAAGCTTTTATTGCAATTGTTACTAGGTCGGTATTAGTTTAAACCTTAGACTAGAGATTCAATGAACATTAAAGTTCTTAGACTAAGAAAAATCATTAAGAATTGGTGTTGAGGTCAGTTTGGATTTGAGTCACTGAAGGGCTCCTTGATTTACAGAAACAAAGTCATTTTCTTTGGAAAGAAGACAAAGACATATTGGGCTAAGGATGTTGAAATTCGAGTTTCAGTAAGTGTTGGTCTTAGGGACACAGCTTTGTGTAGAGGCTGCAGGGTTGATGTTCCTGGTGTGAGGTAGAAGCGCCATTGCTGTCTGAGCCTGAGTTACCATAAGGTCAGATGTGGAATTCCCAAGCCCCTGATTTCCTTATCAAAATGATCTTGATCCATCTGCTCTATATGAATCCATAGGACCACAGCGTCTGCATGCTCTAAGATGGACATCAAGACTGTTAATGGAGGAAGGGACCATGCAAAAGCAGGATCAGAATAGAGGATGTAGAAGGACAGGTAGAGAAGATGCAGTACCTGACAGATACATTCATATGTGGCTACTGAAAATGGAGTTCTGTGTGTTTCTCAGTCAGGTCATTTGGAAACTGATGAAATACGAGGTTAGGTTTAGAAAGATGCCTTCTGAAGTACGTTTTAGAACTGAGGTTACTTCCATAACTATACTATTCTGTGAGCCAAGGACTTGTTAAAGCACTATTCAGACCACACGTTGGGCTCCAAGTGGTTGTCTTAACAAAAATAAATAATTGGCACCTGATGTAAAGAAGTTGGGAATTCTGTTTTCCAATCCATAGTTTCTGGTGTGGACATGTTATTGATCATGAATTAAGTTATTGTGCTGGTTAGTTTTATGTCAACTTGATGTAAGATTGAGCCATTTGGGAAGAGGAACCCTCAATTGAAAAAAAAATGTCTCCATAAGATTGGCCTATAGGCAAGACTACAGAGCATTTTCTTGATTAATGATTGATATGAGAGATCCCAGAACCTTCTTGGTAGTACCACCCCTGAGCAGTTGGTCCTGGTTTCTACAAGAAAGCAGGTCATGCCAGCCATGAGGAGCAAGCCAGTAAGCAGCTTCCATGGTCTCTGTATTAGCTCATGCCTCCAGGTTCCTCCCCTGCTCAAATTCTTGCCTTGATTTCCCTTGGTAATGGATTATTACCTGGAAATATAGGATGAAATAAAGCCTTTCCTCCCCAAATGACTTTTGGTCATGGCCGTTTATCACAGTGATAGAAAACTTCACTAAGACAGTTAAGGATAAGGGTTACTTCTGAACATCTGGGGTTTGTTTACCTTACCTGTCCTGCTTTGGCATTCTCACAGATAAATGCTTCATAGAATCTGGGGAACTCTGGAGCATTGTCATTCACATCCAAGACTTTGATTGTGACAGCAACACTTCCCACTTGGGAGGGATTGTCTAAAGAGAACATAAGGGACATTGATGGTGAGAGCTCAGTAAGGCAGAAAGGCTTCTTGTCAATCTGGTTTGTCAAGGAATAGGTAAAATACATGGAAATTCTAACATAGGCTGTGTGTTGCTTATTAAGAGTGTGACCACACACTTGCTAGGACAGAAGGAAGAAGCATCTTCTGGGGTGTGACATGGAGAATTATGCAGAAAAGGGCAATACTTAATGGGGAGCAAGTGGTACAAAATGAACGTTAAGGTTTTGACTCCTGCTTGGTTCATACTTTGGTCTACAGAATTAAAAGTCAATTCTATATTCTAGGATGTTAAGGAGCTCATTCCGATAAGGATGCGTGCTTGCAGAACATTAGGCTTAACTTAGGTGGAATAATCCATTCTTTGACTTAAGTTTCAGAACAGTTTCAAGTTACACATGGGGATACATGAAACACTGCACATTTATTTCTCCCTAGGGACCAAAAAGATGTTATAGAATCAAGCTCATTTCACAGCCACGGCGTTGGCTGGGGCAGGAGCCATGGGGGAAATGCGTATTTTGGTTTGAGTCTTTGGAATTGCTAGCTGGAGACAAATTGCTAGCACAGTACCCTTACTCTCTATTTCTCCTGCTTTGATCTGCACCCCAGGGGGACAGCAGCAATTACAAGACAAAAACGTGAAGACTTTTACTAAATCCCAGAATACATTGCTCTTCCGGTTCATCTTTTTTTTCTTACTTTCTCAAAAATATTTATGTTTTGCTGTTTTTTTCCCCCTAAATAATTCTGTATGGATTAGGCTGTCCTAGGGGAAAGGTGATGAGTTAGACATTGGCTCTATGTGAAACCCTGACTGAAGGGTAAGGTTAATGAAAGCAGAAAGAGAGGCAGTGTGTTAGTAACCCCAACATACAGATTAAAACGTACAGAAGCAGAAAGGCTGTGTGACAGAAACTGGGAAACTATCTGTAACTGGGGCCTACAGGGAGGAAGAACAATGTATCCTTGGAGTAAGAACCCACCTGGGCCGCAGATTGCATGTGAGTTAAGTGCACACAGTCGGCAGTGGTTCCTGCTACAGAAAGAAGGAGTGTTCCCAACACAAATACAGCCCTGTCTGGGGTAACTGACAATTTGTAGTTCAGACTCCACAACACTGTGAACTTTGGGAAGGATAGGAAATTCCAGCTGACTCCTCCTCCACCTGCAGACTCCAAAATTAGAGTACTTTGCTATTAAAATATTATTTCTTCTCTTCCTCTTTCCCTTTCTCTTCCTTCTCCTCTCATTAAGCTTTTCTTCCTTTTGCTATACTGTTAGTACTTGATATATATAATATATTATATAAATTATCATATATATTATATTATATATATATATAATTTAAATTTGAAACAAGCTTGTTTTACATGTCAATCTCAGTTTGCTCACCCTCCCATCCTCCCCTGTTTCCTGAACCAACCCCCATACCAAACCCATTCTGATCCCCAGGGAGGGTGAGGCCTTCCATAGGGTGTCTTCAAAGTCTATCATATCATTTGGAGCAGGGTCTAGGCCCTCCCCCATGTGTCTAGGCTAAGAGAGTATCCTTCTATGTGGAATGGGCTCCCAAAGTCCACTTGCATACTAGGGATAAATACTGACCCACTACCAGAGGCCCCAGCATAGGACCAATCCAGATTATTTGTTTTCTTAAAAGTATAGTATTTCCTGTGTGTGTGTGTGAGTGTACCTCCATACCACTGCCCATGTGTGGGGTGAGTTCTGTCCTTTGATCTTCATGTGGGCTCCAGTTTACACTGGTCACCAAGTCTGCAGCAAGCGATCTAACTGCTGAGACCTCTCACCAGCCCATTATTATTTATATTTTTCAAAGAAGCTTTTGTGATTTGCATATCTAGTTTTGTTTGTGTGTTTTTCTTTTTAAAAATTTATTATGCATATGAGTGTGTTTTCTTGCATATAAGTGCACACTATGTGTATGCCTGGTGCCTGTGGAGGTCAGAAGAGTTTGTCAGATCCTCTGGGACTGGAGTTACATATGGTTGTGAGCCATCATGTGGGTTCTAGGATTGGATCCTGGGTGCTCTGAAAGAGTGCTCCTAACTGCTAAGCCAACTCCTAGCTCTCTCTCTAGTGCTTTTATTGTATAATAGTATTTCAAGTATCTTTTTCTAAATTTTTTCCCTTTTTCATTTATTTAACCTCACTGATTTATCTTCCAGCTCCACTTATTTTTTATTCATTATTTTTCTTTTATCTAATTAATTAAAAATTGTTTATGGGGTGATTGGGGTGGGTTTGTGTGAGCATACATGTTTGTGTGAGCCTGATGTGTGTATGGTACACTTGTGTGTGGAGATCACAGGACAACTTTGTAGATTCAGTTCTCTCCTCCTAACTTATGTGGACTCTAGGGGTCAAACTTAGTATTTTGTAGCAAATATCTTTACTGGTGAAGACATTTTGCTAACCTTAACCAAATTACTTTCTAAGTTTATAGCTTACTCTGCTTTATTTTCACTTGCTTGTCTATGGTCATCAGTGATAGAGTAGTTGACTACAACTATTTTGAGAATATGATTGTGTCTGCTTTGGTTTAATCTTGCTATTATTAAAGTGGCCCGTTCTCTTGAGTGGTATTAGAATTGAGCCCCCAAGAACAGACTGCTTTCTAAACCCAATAAACTGGAAAATATATCTATAGAGACAGATGGACAAATCACAAAAGGGAAACACAAATATGCAAAGATGGGTATCATGCCTCTGTCAAAGGTTGTATGTTAATAATTGAATCCACCATATTGAAATGGTTGATATTCCAAACAAAGACTTCATCTGATCAGGGCTTTACAGGAAGAGACAAACAAACAGGCGAATGAGATAAAGAAAGCAGATCAGAGCCTGGATAGAAAAGTACCATGGATGAGGAATTCAGCAAGAAAATAGAAATTCTCAACACAAAACAAAACAAACAAACAAACAACAACAACGACAAAACAAGGAGCCCAGTGTAGTGGCTCACACATTTAATCCCAGCACTCAGGAGTTGGTGACAGGTGGATTTCTATGAGTTCAAGGCTAGCCTGGTCTATGAAATGAGTTCCAGGACAGCTAAGACTTTTTATACAGAGAAATTCTATCTCAAAATTCCCCCACCCTGTGAAAAAAAGACAAACAAATAAATTAATAAACAATTGTTGGAAATGAAAACCCCAATATGTAAAGACTGTGAAAAGAATTACCACTGAACTAGATTAAGCAGAAGAAAGAATAATTGAAGATGAAGTAGAGGAAATACTGTATTCAGTTATATATAATGAAATAAATGAACACAATCACAACTTTCAAGGACTCTCAGACACGGAGAAGAGAGCAACCTGGGAATTTATGATTTGAAAGAGCTGAGATACAATCTAAAGGTATAGGACAACTAGTCAATGAAATTATAGCAGAACATTCCAAGAAATCAAAAGATACTGAGAACACAGAATAGCCATATCCAGAAAGAACCTGCCATCATAGTTACAATACCAAATCTACACAACAAGAAACACTAACTCAAAATATGTAATCAGAGTTATCCCAGACTCTTCATTAAAGATCCCCAAAGCCAGGGAAGCATAAAATGATAATCATTGAGCCTAAAAACTAAATAACTGCCAACCAAGATTCCCAGATTCAATAAAGTTATTGTTTACAAACAAATAGAATGAGCATAATGAGCATAAGCTAATGCAGCTCTTGACCACTAAACCCACCTGTAGAAGATCCCTAAAGGGATATGACATGGGACAGAGAGCTCAGCAAATGATACATTTTGTGAGAGGAGTAAATGAACAGAGATGAGCTGGGAAAGAACCAGTCATGCCCGTCACAGTAAACCAGAAAACCATTAATATTAATAGGAGAGAAAGAAAAGTCAAGAAATAATCAAACCAGTGAGGAAACAGCAATATATATATATATATATATATATATATATATATATATGGAATTCAGAAAATCTTTCTAAAATATAAATGTAGATTGTAAAATATAAATGTAGATTGTTTTTAAAAGATAGAGACTAGCTGATTGGATCAAAAACAAGATATGACTATTTGTTCTTTTCAAGAAACACACCTCATGGGAAAAGGCAACCTGACTGAAAGAATGAATGGATGGAAAAAATATACACCTAACAAATGAAGCCTGAAAGCAACTAGGACTAGCCACACTATACGTTAGGATTAATTAAAAGAGGTAAATAGGCTCACCACCTGTGAGGAAAAAGAAAAATCTTCTTAAGATGCAATTTTTGTGCTAGTTATGGTGGCGAATGCCTTTAATCCCAGTATGTAGGTGACAAAGGCAGGCAGATTTCTCTCAGTTTGAGGGTCGTTTTTTTCTTACTAGTGAGTTCTAGGTCAGGATGGGGCTACCTAGTGAGACTCTGCCTCAAAAATGCCTGTAAATATATATGCCTTGAATATTGGTACACATAATTTTATAAAATAAAAAACATTATTGGGCATAAAAGTTCAGAAATAACAGTGAATGACATCAATATCCCACTGTTATAGATCATCTAGATTAAAAAGAAGAAATCAGAGAAGCTTCAGAGTTAAGCCTCCTCATAGATCAAATGGAACTTGTAACTATCTACATAATATCTTACCCAACATATGTAGACCACACAATCTTTTTAGCAGTCTATGGAACTTTCTCTAAAATCAAGTATGTTACAAGAAAGTTTTAAAAACGAAATAAGCTCAAAGTATTTTATGCTATCAGGTCATAGTGTAATAAAAAAAACTTGAAAATAGCGAAAGAAGCTATAGAAACATGAAAATAAATAATAGATTCCTCAATCGTCATTGGGTTATTGAAGAAATTAGAGAGGAAATTGAAAAAAAAGTCACTAGAATCAAAACAGATTGGAAAGAAAACTTAGCAGAACTTTCAGGACACAGCACAGGTAGTTCTAAGATGGAGCGTCCTAGCTAATCTGCAACAAGAAAAGAGCAACACTAGTTTCATGGTTCTGCTCCTGAGAACTGGTATTGCTGTTGGGAAGGACAGCCTTGCCCCAGGCCTTCTGAGCCATAAACATGTAATGACTCACCTCCGGACTGACACAGAACAATAGCTGAGTATTTACATAAAAACAACAACAAAACAGAACTTATTGGCATGAACTTTAAACCACATCACATGACCATTTATTTGTATAATTTTGTTTTCTCCTCTGGAACATACTGTTTGTTACAAGACCTGGAAACTTTAATACCTGAACATTTTTAACATTGTGGAGACAAATTGTTACTTACTCATTTCCATAGCGAGGACTGTTATATTATGCCAAGAAAACTCTTCTCTGTCTAGTGGTCTTGCTGTCATTAGAGCTCCCGTTGTAATGTCAACATAGAAAAATCTCCCAGGATCACTGCTTCTGTCTATGGAGTATCTGCAAAAATGTGGGGTATGTAATTATTTTCACGTGGATCAACTCGAGAGCTCAGTAAAGGTGACTCAGTCACCCCTGAGTTGTGAACATGTGCAATGCCGTGGCTTTTATCATTTTTAAGAGAAACAAAATAACTTATTTTTTTGTACTACTTCAAGTCTCTTACTTAAAAAACGATGCAATGAACAGAATGCTCAGGACCTTATAGCAGTTTCAATGTACTTAGAAAGCAAACTATACCATTTAAAGATAGAAACTGATTCAAGAGTTTGGAAGTGTCATCAACATCAGCCTCTATTTTTATGTGTTTGAAATTCAACTAAGTTCTTAAATGATGACCTGAAACTTGGGAAAGCAAAGCTGCAGTCACGTGGTTGTGCTCCTTGGAGCTGGAATCACTGTTGTGAAGGGCAGCTTTGCTCCAGGCCCTTCCACTCACAAACATGAATGACTTCACTCCTGACTGACACAGACTCTATTAGCTGAAGTCTCCTTATATAGGATGCTTTTAGCAGGATAGAGCAGGTCTATTTAGGTTGCCAGTTGTAAATAAAACTAAGTTTTGTTCATTTATGGGGGATGACCTTCTGGAAACTGTCATACGACCTTCAAAATCTGAAGGGCATCACAAATCACAAACAGTTGTTCTGTAAAAGAAAGGACATATATATTTTTTTTCAGTCTGAACCGATGTCATTTTATGTAGGAAAAGAAGGGTAGTTATAGGCCCTTACACCAGACAGTTTTAGACCTAAGAGGAAGACTTACATGGCTCATTTTGTTGTTGCTTTATCTTTTGAGTCTTTAGTAATTTGGCTGTCAGAAAGAACTGTAATTCTTGTTCAGTCTGATTTGGCAATCTTATTCCCTCAATTCTCCTGTTCTCCATATTGAGAGATGGAGGAAATCTCATGCACCAGGAAGTTTAAACTAAGACATTTTGATAATCAGCTGCTACTGGAGACCATCACTGAGAATTTCATGTACTCCTTCGTAAAGGTTAGCAACTTCTTTTATTGAGAAATTATGTATTTTAGGATATAGTATAGTATTTCTCTCTATATGTATTTGTGGAATTAAAAAATCAAGCTAGTTAACATACAAATAATTTCACATATTACTTTTTGTGGCAGGAATATTTAGAATCCATTTTCCTACAATTTTTAAATATGCAATACATAATTAACTAGTTACCATCTGTATAATAGATCACCAGATCTTCCTGTCTAACTAGAGCTTTGATTTCCTTGGTCAAACCATTCCCTTTCTCTGTCCATCAACAATGCTGGCCTTAGCCTATGACAAACACCATTTTCTTTCTTTTAATCAATGCAAGCATTTAGAGTCCACATTTATGTAAGATCATGGGGTATTTGCCTTTCTGTGCCTGGCTCATTTCACATAGTATCATGTTCTTTAGATTCATCAGTGTTACTACAAATGACAGAATTTCTTTTTAAAGGCTGAGTGATATTCTCTTGTGTATGTATAAATGCCAGATTAAAAAATCCATTCATCTGTTGATGAGCACTTAGGTTGTTTCACATCTTGGCTCTGTGAATAATGTGGCAGTTAACATGGAAATGAAGATGATGCTTCTACATACCAATTGTAATTCCTTTGGATATATGCCCAGAAATGGGGTGGCTGGATCATATGATAGTTCTAGTATTTTGAATAATCAGTACACTGTTTTGTGAAAATGGCTGAGCTAACTTATATCCTCACCTGCAAGGTAACAAGTTTCCCTTTCCTGAACACCATATTATTTTTCATCTTTTGGGGGAAATAGTCATTTTAATAGGTAAGATGCCATCTTGTTGTGATTTTAACTATTTCCCTGAAGATTAATGAAGATTAGATCCCCCATACATTTGCAAGGCTCTTGTGTGTCTTCTTTTGAAACAGTGTTTAGGTGCTCTGACATATCTGAAAATAAGATGATTTGTTCTGGCATCAAATTACAATACAAACCAAAAGTAATTAAAATGGTTGTAAGCTCATGGAAATAGAGACATTGGTCAAAGGAATAGGGTGAAAGCCTCGAAATAAATGCACAAATGCTGGGGGCACAAAGGTCCTTGTGACTGCAGGGAACCTAGAAATATTAACACCCAGGATTTTTCTTTCATAGGGAAGAATATATTATCTGTTCTTCCGGAAAAACTGGGGTTTGGAGGTGATTAATAGCCTGGTAATCTGCATTATCGATTAGACCATGTCATATCAAGCTCCTATAATCAGGAATAGGGGTGGTTAGTAATCTAAAATGACCCATACATCCAGGGACTCCCCAAGCTTCCACAACTAGAACCAGAAGTGGCTAATAGTCCAAATGACTTCTACAATGTCACTTCTACCAACACTAGGCCAGATCCTCCCTTATGACCTTAAGCTAGTACAGGAAGCCTATCTCTAAACCATTCTTTTTGGAAGAAATGACTTGTACCATGAGACAAGTCTTCATGTAACTATGCTTCCTTGTGTACTGGGGATTGTATTACAACATGAAGTTTTTTTTTTAAAGATTGTGTTGTGTTTTAAATATACTGACAGCAAGCCACATGGCATCAGATTTCCCAAGTCTTTGATCCAGAGTGAGAAGTCAATCTGCTCTAAGTTTTCAGCTTCACCTCTTCAAGGTTTGCTTCCCTGCCTGGACACCTTCAGGGTTCCCCTCACATATATCTATGACCAATTCATTGGATTTTTAAAAAGGTAACAAGAATACATAATGGTGTAAAGAACGGTCCTTGATGACTGTTATTTGGAAAACTGGCTGTCTATGTACAGATGAGCCTTACCTGGCCCATTTTCACAATAATCAGCTCAAATAAAGTAGAAACTTAAGATCAGAAACTAAATATACTAGAAGAAAATTACTTAACATTGATATGGGTCATGATGTCTTGGCTATAACCCCAAAGAAACAGAAGCAGAAAGATCAAACAGAAACAAATGGAACTGCATCAAACTGAAGATTTTGCATAGCAAAGGAAACAATCACAAGATGAAAGATGAAAGTAAACTCAAAGATTGGGAAAAAGAAAAAAAGAGCTCGTGTGTGTTTAACAGCAGTCACTTTGCTGTGTATTTAGCACACAGCTTTTGTTTTTTTTTTTTTAACATTCTCATATCCTTGGAAATGTATCCTAATGATCAGGTAAGCAAACTAAAATTTAGGGAAATTAAGTCACTTTCAACTAAGATTTAAAACCATTTATATGGAGTTATAGTTGTAGGGGTTTTTGTTTTTGGTTGGTTGGTTGGTTGGTTTTCTAGACAGGGCTTCTCTGCATAACAGCCCTAGCTGTCCTGAAACTAGCTCTGTAGACCAGGCTGGCCTCAAACTCACAGAAATCCACACACCTCTACCTTGAGTGCTAGGATTAAAGGCATGAACCACCACTGCCAAGTGTTGTAGTCTTCTTACGGATTGTTTTAAAATAGAGACCGAGGAAAAATATTCAATTCAAAGTTTAATAAAAGTTAACAGAAATGGCAGTCTTAAAGTTGCCAAGGTGGAGGAATTTATTTTTATTTTGAATTGAATGTGTGTGTGTGTGTGTGTGTGTGTGTGTGTGTGTGTGTGTGTGTGTGAGTGTGTGAGTGTGTGTGTGTGTGTTTGTGTGTGTGTGTGAGTGTGTGTGCGTGTATGTGTGCGTGCGTGTGTGAGTGTGTGTGTGTGTGTGTGTGTGTGTGTGTGTGTGTTTACTGGGGAATGTGCATGTGAGCAATTTACTGCCAAGACCAGGACAAGGCATTGGCTCTCCCAGAGCTGGAGTTAACAGGCAGTAGGGAGGTGCCAGATGTGAGTGCTGGGAGCCAAACTTGAGTTCTCTTCAAGAGGAGTGAGCGTTCTTAGCCACTGAAGCGCCTCTCTCCTAAAACTGTAATTTTAATAGCAATAACTTTAAGTGTAGTGTTTTGCACATTGCAGCTTGGTGAGCCATGAAATGAATATGGTTGATTATGATTAGCATTGAAATGAAATGAAATGAGATATATGCATGCCAAATTATCACATGCATTGAGGGCAAATACTGATATAAATGAAGCTATCTGTCATGTATCTATCATCTATGTATCTATCCATCTATCATCTATCTATCTACCATCTATCTAATGATCTGAATGTATATGAAACATTTTGCTTCAACTGTATACTTTTCTGTAGAGATTCATGATTTCTATTCAGAGAGTTAAGATTTAAAGGGGCAGCAGATGAGTAAGAGCCAGAGAAACTGGAGTAACTTCAGTTACAAATTCAGATGAAATAACTTCTCTTTGAACTTACTATGCCTTAAGGAACTTAAGGAAGACAAATAACCTTCCAGCTGTGGTCCCTGTTTAACATTTATTATTTGCTAGACTTGGCTTAAAACATCAAATGTAGTGAGTCACTTATCCTCAAAGTAATACCACTGGTAGGCATCACTATCACTCCTTTTATAGATAATACAATCTGAATACTTATAGGTTAAGTCACTTGTCCAAGGTCATACTCCTGGGAATCTAATCCACGGAGTTCAGCATCAGGGTCTGGCACCTCAGCAACACCTACCAGTGCCTTATTGTCCTATGGATTGTAGAGGATTGCCCAAGAACACAGCTCACCTCTTCACGATGAGGCATGGTAACAAATGGTTAACTTTTAAATAAAAACACCCACGGACATACAAGATTCATTTAAAATGAGCTGGACTGTGCTATTTTCTTCTGAGTATACCTGTGACTTGGCTTCAAAGTTTATCAGCTACTTTAAGAGTTGAACTTTTCTTTTAGGAAATAGAAGTACTGGTTGGCTAATGACAGCCTAATCTTTCAGTTCTTAGATGTGAGAAAAGCCCCACATTTGGTCCATAGAGCGTAACCCGAATGGCAGCTCTCCAGGCTGTAAGCATATTGCTGGGGAGAATAGGTCATGAGGAACCAGAAACATACCTCACCACAGCAAATACCACAGATGGTGTGGGAAATGGGGTGACAGAAATAACCAAGTCACAGGACCCCTGACAGCACTGCCTGGTTGACACAGCAGGAGTCTTCTTTAGGGAGCATCTCTCATCAAGTAGAATCCCCTCTCCAATTTCCCAAGTGAGGGGATAATGGCCTTCATTTCTCTGAATGGGGCACTGGGCCAATTTCCAGGGTGCAGGAGAACCAATTGAAAGTATAGATACAGATGGAAAACAAGGACATTGGGACCTAGACGTGAATCCTATATGTGGTTTCCCTGTTTCCAACTGTAACATCCTCACCTATTTTGAGCAGAATATGCTTAGCACACACATGGAAAGCTGCCTTGAGCAGATAGTACTGACCTTGTTTGCTTGGATGAGGACATTCTCTGTCATGGGTAGGCTTACTGGATTCATACACAGCAGGATGGCACAGGAGGTCAGGCTGTTTCCATACTAGCAGAAGGCACTTTTTGTTGCTAAACTGCTTACTATTCTCCTGACTGGAGTTTATTATTATTATTATTATTATTATTATTATTATTATTATTATTATTATTATTGTATTTATCAATGATAGAAGGGATTTAAGCATTGTAGTGTTCGTATGCAAATAACTAAATTTACAGTACTTGGGGGATTACTAGTGAGTAATGACCAGCGCTTATATCTTAGCACAGTTTCACCCTTTTAGAAAGAATATTATAGAAGTCCTAATAATCTTTTGAAAATGTTAAATGGCCTTTAATCTGTAGTATTTTAACTTTAGGTGATAGGTTGATTTCGGAAGATATTTAGTATGCATTTTGCTTTTTAGTAATCCAAATCATTAAATATTTATAACAACAATGCATGAGTTAGCTACCTAATGTAATATACAAATTATTTTTAAAACAATTTTATTTAAAAATCATTTCTAATGTTTTGTGCTTGTTGGTCTATGTGAGTGTATCTGCACACTTGTGTGCAGGTGTACATATGTGTGTTCATGAAGGGGGTGTCAGATCCATAGGGAACTGGAGTTAGCAAGCATTTGCAGGATGCCTATAGATAAATTGTTTCATGGGTGATGGAGTCTGACCTCTGGTGCTCATGATGACTCAACAAGAACTCTTAACCGCTGGGCCTTCTCTCCAGCTCCTCAAATTAACTTTTATATAAACAATGAGGATTTGCTGTGGAGAGCTATTAGAGGGAAAGTAATCCCAGATATTTTAGTAAGTAAAAGCCACGGAGTTGACTTTTCAATACTTGCCCTTTTGAGGTCTCTGAGAACCTAGGGCCCTCATGTTCTTTGTGGACCTAGAGGCCATTCTGTGCTGTTTGGGATGGCACCAAGTCAAGATCTTTATATCTGCCAGTGTGAACTCTATTATTTGCTACAAAAGTTGGAGGGGAAATTGTGCATGTGACTCCTGTCTTCTTACTATATGTCTGGAACCTTGTGTTTGCCAGTTTTCTGCCTCCCAACAGCCAATGGACATTGCTTTAGCCTCAGTCTGTGTGTCCTTGTATTCGTTCTGTCTAGTCTCTTTGGAACATCCAGGGGCTTCCTCAGAACCCTGTCACACTGATGGATGTCTTCAAAAGGGTCTATCTGGAGTGCCATTTTCTGTTAGCCAGACAGGTTTCCTCATCTTGTTTGTCTCATTTTGCTGCAGTCAAGAATGAATCTTGAACCATGAATGTGTTCTCTCCCCACTGCTCCCACTGAGACATCTTGAGATAATGGATGTAGTATTCAATCCCAGATATATCTTGTGAGGGTGTGTGTGTGTGTGTATGTGTACGTGTGTGTGTGTGTGTGTGTGTGTGTGTGTGTGTGTGTGTGTGTGTATCTGAATGCAATAAGTCTCTTGATTTATTTGTTACTCATTAGTGTCACTTCCAATCAGACCTGTTTCCAGTGGTTATTACACAGAGTTCCACAGACAGAATCTGGGAAATATACTGTCCAGTCCATATTTTATTTTAGAACTTGGATCTGCTTTCATTTATATATATATATGCTTGTTTTGTTTCTCTCCATAAGGTTTTATTCTGTACAATAGTCCCACATTACCTTCTTTGACATGTAAACTAACTACTATCTCTTAAAATAATAGATATATAATTAACAAGTCATCATTATAGGATATATAATCATATTTTTCTGAAAATAGAAATTTATGATACATCTGTTCCATTTTGTTGTTATTGTTATGGGGACATTATGGCTTCACTTATGTTTTCTTACAGCACAGAGACCAAGGTTGAAATATAAATTTATTAAGGTTTTATAATTCAGAAGAACTTGTTTTTTTTAAAAAAAAGAACTAAAATCACTTTTAGCCATTTTGATGCTTGTATATGTAATGTGTTTACTAGTTAGACAGAGGGAGCAGGTTTTCCCCTGGTAGAGTTATTCTCTGGAGAAAACCATTCTTGTTAAACTCCAAAAGCACATTTTCATTAAATACAAAACTGCATCAGATTAGGGAAGCAGCCAGGTGACAGAAAAGGCTTTTGATAAATGGGGGTATGTTCAAAATGTTTTATCTGTACAGAGGATCCAGATTCATTTTATGGTGTGGCTTTCAACAATTAATGTGACAGATGGCCTCAAACAGCCTTGGAATTCTGATTGTTTGTGAATCTGGCTTCATAGGCTTGGCAGTGGCTTGGGGAGGTTTAAGTGTCAACCTATCTACCAGCTGTTTGCACTTGCTTCCTGAGTGGGCTGGAAACAGCTGAGATTCTAAGAGTAATTTTTTAGTCTTGAGTTAGAAGCATCTCAGATGGAATCTTCAATAGAGAAACTTACTTTGGAGGGACAGAGATGGAGGACTGTGTGTCATATGGAGGACTCTCTGGCCAATCTGTCTGTCATCAAAGCCACTGATATTAAACTTAGTCTTTTCCATTTGCTTTGAAAGTGAAATTGTCAAAGGCTAATACAAAAATCAGTAGTCTTTCTATATCTTAGTAATAAACTTTTTGATGAAAAAAAGCAAGGGAAAATTTCCATTCATGGCCACTTAAAAATACCCAGGACTAAAACTAAACTAGGAGAAGTTAAAGATCCTCACCATAAAAACTCTGAAATAATGAGGAAGGAAACTGAAGAAGGAGAAAAATATTCAGATTGGTGGAATTAGTATCCTTAAAATGGTCGTAATACAGGAAGAGATCTGAGACCCTGTGTAAGCCCCATCACAATTTCAATTATGCTCTTCACAGAGCTGTAGAAGCAAATGTTTTGCTGGTTTGTTTGGTTTTGTTTTTTAAGACAGTGGTTTCTCTGTGTAGCCCTGGCTCTCCTAGAACTCACTTTGTAGATCAGACTGTCCTGGAATGCACAGAGACCCACCTGCCTCTGCCTCCTAAAGCAAAATGTTTATGCCCACAGATTGGAGCTGCTGTCAGCTGCTGTGGCAAATACAGGGGCGCATACCAGGTCAAAATGAGAGCACATGATTGTTTCAGCCATAAGAAAGCATCTTTGTGTACTCTCCAAAGCCAAGGAAGCACTAAGGAAAAGGTAGACAGGAGGTTTTTAAGAGCTGGAAGATATGATGAAGTACTGAGCAATGTTGTGCTCTTAAGCATGGTATGGCTATTGCATGCTTGAGTGACAGCAGCTATGATTACTTGCCAAAGATTGAAACTGCCTACATCTTACCATGGAAGAGGGAGGGCTCATGAGGCCACACCCCTCTCTACAAATCAAGAAGCAGTTTAATAATTGTTGGGGTAAGGAGAAACATTTTTATTCAGAGGTTTGACCACTAGTAAGATGCCCATGTTCCAGTAAGCAACTCTCATAAAACTCATCGGGTACCCCCAAACCAGAGAAAACCTCTAACACCAAGTGACTAATGAACTAAGCAAACAAACAAACAAACAACAATACCACAAGAAGTGGGGCTAGTTGGGAAGTAGAAGAGGACCAGTGAGAGGGGAAGAGGGCAAAAGAGGGTACCAGGAAGTGATTCTGATAAAAAACATCATGTACATCTATAAAACATCTCATTGAAGCCTGTTATTATGCAATTATGTATAACATAAGCTAATAAAAGCAAAGACTCATAAATAGGAAAAGCAATACTAAAATGCAGTGTTGGAGGAATCACAATTCCCAATGTTAAATTACACTAAAGAGCCATAGTAACAAAATAATCATGCTAGACCAGTGCAATGCAAAGTAGAACCCAGAAATAAACGCAAACAGCTGTAGTCACCTCACTCATTTTCGAAAAAAGTTGTCAGTATCATATATTGGAAAAAACACAAGCTCTTCAACAAACGATGCTGAGAAAACTGTATTTCTACACACTGAATGATGAAGTTGGAGCTATGTCTCACTCCTTATAAAAATGAGCACCAAATGGATTAAAGATCTTAACATAGGGCCTGAAACTTTGAAACTGCTGGTGGAAAATACTGACAATGTATTTCAAGATACAGGTATAGGAAATCTCATTTTAGAAAGGGATCCAACAACACAGGACATAATTCTGAGAACTGACAAATAAGATTGCATGAAGCCAAGCAGGTTCTGCAAAGCAAAAGAAGCACTCATCATACTGCATGGAAAGGAAAAGTCTGTTCCAACCATACATCAGACAGGAGATCAGCGCCGACAATACACAGAGAACTGCAAAAATTAAACACCGGTGCTCCCTACAAATCATTCAAGTTGGAAAATGGGCTAATAAACTGAACTGACAGTTCTGAAAAGAAGAAATAAATAAAAGTGGGCAATAACTGATTGAAAATGTGCTAATACTCTTAACCATCAGCGAAAACAAATTACAACTGTTTTGAGATTGCATCTCATCTCTAGAAAACAAACAAGAAAAACACTGGTATGGATGCAGGGAAATAAGATTCCTTATTGCAAAGTAGAACCCGGAAATAAACACAAACAGCTGTAGCCACCTCACTCATTTTCGAAAAAAGTTGTCAGTATCATATATTGGAAAAAACACAAGCTTTTCAACAAACGATGCTAAGAAAACTGGATTTCTACATACTGAATGATGAAACTGGAGCTATGTCTCCTTATAAAAATGATTCTACATTGCTGGTAGAAATGGACTCTGCTCCTGCTACTATAGGAGTCGGTGTGGGGGTCCCTTCAAAACCAAAAATAGAACTACCATGTGACCCAGCTGTTTCTCTTCTAGCTATTCACCCAAAGGACTCCACCATGCAGCAGAAATACTTGCACAACCATGTTTATTGCTGCTTAGATTGTGGGACCAGCTTAGACACCTATCCACAGATGAGTAGCTAAAGAGTAAGTGGAATGTTATTCTTCCATGAATAACGAAAATTGAAGTCATGGCATTTTCAGGAAAGTTGTTGGGGTAGGACAGTATGCTATGCAAAATAAACCAGATTCATCGTGTTTTATCAGATGATATGTGGTATTGTGGAGTCCAGATTTAAATTTGTACATGTACACATGCATGCGTGTGTGTGTGTGTGTGTGTGTGTGTGTGTGTGTGTGTGTGTGTATCACGTGAAAATAGAAAGGGGACCAGAGTAAAAAGATATCTTAAGGGAAAGGAAAATGGGGTAATGGAATCCCTGTGATGTGAAAGCATAAAGGATGAATATTTGTGGAGGAAGAAGGGAACCAGAAAAACGGGGTAAAGGTCATTGTGGAGGGAGGTGAATAAGAACGATGTATAAAGACATAAAAATGTCACAGCAAACCCATTTCTTTGTATGCTAATTTAAAGAATGCTAACGAAGCTTGGAAAGAGGAGTGGTGTTGGAGGTTTGGCCTTAGTGTGTGACTGGCTGTTGAGTGTTGGTGGGTCTGCTCTAGGGTCATTTGCGTCTCTGTTCTAGGACCTTTGGTGGTATCTGGGCAACTTTTGGCTTGTTAAAGCTTGGAGGCTGATATGAGCACTTTATGAGTCAAGGCCAGAGAGTCTGGGTTTAGAGCCTTCATTGGCCAAGACAGACCCCCAAATCAGCAAAGACTGACAGAGCCCCAAATGACAGCGACACCCTGATTGAAAATTAAGGGTGTGTGATTTGTACATCTGAGCTAAATGAACATGAGTTTAGGATATAATGACACTTAATTTCTCAATTACATGATGTTGTCATGTTATTTAAACAACAACAACAAAAATCTCAGAAAACAAGTTTCAGAAATGGGATTTAAAATGGAAGAAACAAGGGTAAAAATGCCAGCACTTTCCATAATAAGTAAAGGAAAATTCCAGGAAATAAGGACAAAGTGAAATCTATGGGGAAACCTGATTGAATTGTTGGTCACATCTGGGTCCTTGGCAGAAATGATCTGTATGGTTGTTCCGATTGTTACATCCTCAGGCACTTCCACAAAATAAAAGCCAGGTTCAAACACTGGAGCCTCATCCACATCCTCCACACTGATGTGCACTGTTGTTGTGTCCTGAAATGGACCAAGGTTCAGAAAACGCATCTCTAGGTGAGGATTGGCTCCTTCCACCTTCAGAGTGTAGCTTTTCTTGCTTTCAAAACTCAGGGGCTGAAAGGCAATGAGGAAAAATCGTCAGCAGGTAGCATGCATGTCCAGTCGAAAGGACATGTAATCCTGGTGATTAATTTACAACCCCCAAATTCATTGGAGTGGAAAAAAGAAACAAAGTAAAAATGGGGGGTATTTTGTCTTGTTCTGAAGTTCTTGGTGACAACATCAGATTCCATCATAGGTTAAAAAGGAAAAGATGTGTCTGGTAAACTCAGTTTTCACTAGTTTAACTTTACTCAACATGGTCTGGAAAGAAAGTTTTGGGACCTTTCTTTGTCCCATCTAATTTTAAAAATGAAAATTTTGTTTCCTGAGACCCTCTTCTGTCCCAGGTAGACAAGATGGCTGCTGGTGGCCCTATGTTCAGAGGTGTTTCTCCCTTGAAAAGATGTTGGACAACTAAGACCGAGCTTATGTTCTGTCCTAGGATGTCCATGCAATTAGGCTTTTGATTTTTCTGTTTTCTTCTTATTTTGTTCTCTTTTTTGAGGTGAACTGTTTTTGGGGAGAAATGGGGCTAGTGGGAGTGGAGGAGGGATGAGGGAAGGTGGTGGGGGGGATGAGTATGAGCAAGATAAAATGACATGGAAATGCACACAAATTTCTTAGTGAAACCCATCATTTTGTATGCTAGCTAAAAATTAGTAGATTTTTTTTTCTTGACTTCAAAGCAACAGTGATTCTTTCTAAGGAAATGTGTTACATGCCTCACAAGCATGCTTGGCACACTATGCCACGTCAACCTTTGTATCTGGCTTATCAAAGACGTCCCCTTTTAAATTTCACTTTAACATCCTGTTCAACATCTAACTTTGAGTCCAGAAAGCTCAGAAGACAGGACTAAGGTGATTTGATTGCATAGTGCCTGCTAAGACGCTGGCCCAAATGTAATCTGACTCAAAATCCTTTGACCAGGGCTCAGTGTAAGAAATCCGTTTTGTCTGTTATGATTCCATATTATCAAATATAAAATTGGGAGAGCAGAGAAATGGTTCAGTGGTTAAGAGAGATTGCTGTCTTCCAGAGGACCCACGTTCTGGCCATAGCACCCATGTAGGGAGGGTAATTTTTTTGTTACAAAATTTCTGTGTATATTCTTTCTTTAGATTCAAGGTCAAAAAGCAAAGACTCAATAGGTTTTTATTCCGCCAGTGTGTGGCAAGGCCAAAGATCCAAAATATGTAAAAAAGTATTATTGCATTAAGTAGTGTCACAAGCCTTGTTTCTACGTGTTAGCATTTATATGATGGCATATAAGGGTTTGGTATTACTATCTTTTTCTGGGGGGTAGGTCTTCATTGCAGCTTATACTTTTAGATTACAGTTGTTTTCTTATCAATGTTACATCACAACTGCCAGGTGCTTAGCAGATGATGAGCTCTGTTGTTAGTGCCCATGCAAACCATATGCAGTGACAGGCATTAGCGCTGCCTGTGAGTCTGGATCTGCACAGGCTTGATGATGCAGACACTGGAGTCTGCTGCTCATGAAAATAAAGGGTACCAAAGCACCAGCAGGGAGTGGACCGATAAAGGTGAGGCAAATATGTCCGACTGTGTCTCCAAGAGCTCTTCAGATAATTACAAGTATGGCGCCGCATCACATACAGTTGGAACTTTGTACAGGGTATATGAAATAATGATGACAATTGTAATCCATACCCTATTAGAATTAGAGAAATAGAGAATTTATATGTTTTGTGACCTGCCTCAGAGGAGAAAGGACTCTCTACAATTACTTATTTTTGCTGGCAGATGGAAGCTAAGCCGAAGACTAGAAAATGGCACAATATCATGCTACTACAGAACAAAGAACACTCTGAAAATTACATATTTCAAGCACTTAAGAGACTAAAAATCAATTGACTGATTACTTAAAAGCAAAATGACACATCCTGTGTACCAATCACCATGGTTGTATGAAGACCCAATTCTTTCAATTCAGCTTATCATTTTTTTTTGGAAAAAAATGTGCTTTTTAGACAAATAATAGACCTAAGGGAAATAAATCAAAAGCAAAACTTTTGTTTCAATTTTATATGGCATTATTAATGACAAAGGAAGGTGATGGGTGTAGATCAGACATTTGGGAGTTGTTCCAGACATATGGATTTAACAGTCAATAGCCTTTAAAGTGTTTACCATATGTGACCAGTCCATCGACCCAACTTATTGGTCTTGCTCTTAATTATATTTTCTGGCAGCTCATATGTTCAGAAAAGGAATTTAAACAACCTAAGAAAAATTTTATATAGGTTTTGATTGAACATGGATACTGTTTGGATAATGACAATGAGAGATAGGGTTCTGACTTGCAATGCCCAATCTTTTCCTGATAAGGGAGGTAAAGAAAAAGACATTTTTAGCATATGCACATTGTATCATTAATAAATGTACTGTTTTGTGATTAGTTAATTTTTTTGGATATGTGACTTTTGCATTCAAGAAAAAAATAATTATTTAAATCTTTGGGCATTTTTTTGTGGTTAGTGATGGAGTTGAAACAATATACATAGTAGGAGCCATTTTTAACCCCTTCCCATGTAAAAAATTGGTATAATTTTTAGTCACTCTGTAAAATTAGCATATATTGTTAATTTTTAAAAATAGTAAATTATAATGTTTCGATTATATAAATGTGTTTGAGGATTCTTAAGTCAGTCTTAGCATTTTATACTGTTTGAAGGCATTGTGTACTGGGCGTGAAGATTTCTGTTGGAGGAATTTGGCATATGTCTGTTTGTTTGCTGTGCTGTACTTTTGCTGTTACCCTAACTTGGCTGTCTTTGAATCAGGTAGAAGGTTTCTGGAGTTCAGGCCTTTGGACATTTAGTGTTGATTTGTGAGTGAAGAGGTAGAAAGGGATTCCAGTTTAGTGACTACCAAAGGTCCTAGGGTCTTACCAGCCACACATGCTGCTGTTTGGGTAATGTCCCAGGCAGGTGGAGGGTAGTGTTGAGGGCAAGGGAGCTTACTACCAGAGGCCACCTATGTGGCAGCTTGGATAAGGTCTCTGAGTGGGGTAAGGAGACCTTACCAAGAACAAATTGAGTGTGTGGCTTCTCAGGGAAAGTCTCTGGGCAGGTGGCATACCAAGTGACCACTGGCTCTGTGAGTGGCTGCCTGCTTGGGAAGGGTCATGGGGTGCAGTGGTGGGTAGATTGAGGAGTCTACCACGTGCACCAGCTGTGAGAAGCTGCTTAGGCAAGGTCACCAGCAGGTTAAGATTTGCTTAGAAAAGAGATCAATGTTTTATAAATTAATGTTTTAAATTAGAAATCAATTTGTAAGGTATCACATTAGATTTATTTCTATGTGTAGTATGCATGCATATGTTCATGTGCGTGTGTAGGCGTGTGTCTTTGATTACTATGTTCTATATTTAGTAAAACAAGCTCTCTCACTGGACATGGATCCCCAGGACCCTGTGTCTTTTTAAAATCCTGTGATGGGATTAAACATAGACTGCCACAACTGCCCACATTTTAAGGTGGTTCTGGGGATCTCTGGTCTTCATGCTGATCCAGCTCCTTAGGCCATAAATTCAGTTTTACAAAAGTTCAATCTGGGTTAGCAGATGGCTCAGCCACTACAGTACTTGCCATACAAGGGTGAAGGCCTGAGCTGGGTCCCACGCACCCATGTAAGAGCCAAGTCAATTGCATGTCTCCATCCCTGTGCTAAGGAAACAAAGGCAGGAGGACTTTCAGGGCTCACTAGTCAACTTCTTTCCTCCAGAGGCATCTTCACAAATGCGCATGTGCACAAACACATGCCGCACGTACATACATATGTTGCACACACAAGAAAAAAAGAAATTTAAAATAGGAAAAGTTTACCTCCCATTCATTGAATTGATCTATATGTGCTTTATGGCGTATAGAGAATGAACATTTCCCTTTAGGGAACTTGGTGCCTTGAGGTGGAACAAAGAAGTTTTATGTTTGATAAAACTTTCCCAAGTTTCATTTGCATTTATGGGGCTTCAAAAAGCAATTAAAAACTGCTATGTTTTATTTATTGATTCATAATAATATTATAGCTTGCTTTGCTATTTATGGTAAACTGATGTAAAGATGTGAGACTCAAATATTGATTAAGTCATTAACAACATTAGAGCATCAAGCTATAGCAGTTTTAAGTGGCTAAGTAGAAGTGGCTTATTTGCAATATATTTTTAATAACCTTTTCTATAAAGTGATGCCACAGCCAGTGTTCTGGCATGTAAGCCCAAGCAATGAGAGGCATTTATTAAGCTAATGAGGAAGGGTTATTTTAAAGTTGTGTGTGTGTGTGTGTGTGTGTGTGTGTGTGTGTGTGTGTGTGTGTGTGTGTGATGCAATGTGTCTGAGTATGACTTTCCCCATGCCATGTTGCAGTGGAGGTTAAAAGGAAAGCTTTTGGGAGCTGACTGTCTTCTAGAAATGTGGGCTCTAGGTTGTCAGACTTTTGTGGAAATTCCTTTTACCTGCTGAGCCATCTCACTAGTCCAGGAAAGAGACTTTTATCAGGGGACTTAAAACATATCCTAATACATATCCACCCTTTACTAGCATTTCACGTGCAAAGTACACTTGAAAACAATTTGGAAAAGGAAATTGGATTACCTTCTTCACAGTTATGATGCCAACTTGGAAATTTGGATCTGTATTAATATCAAAAGTATCTGCACCATCTCCATCCACAATAGTATATTTCATCTCTGCATTGATCCCTTCATCCAAGTCCTTGGCAAACACTCTCCCCACAGTGGAGCTAATTGGAGCTGATTCCAGCACACTCATCTGATAATGCTCTGTGAAGAAAGCGGGAACATTCATTCTTGATAATCTGCCACTAAAAACATGTCTTGTTATCACACGGTATCAGGCATGCCATGCAAAACTTTTTCTTTGTTTCATAAGTCAAAGCTGAAGCAGCCCTCAAGCCTATGGACTGTGCTGAATGTTCAATAGGAAGGAGTCTAATAGTTCTACTGAGCCCAAGAGTAAGACAGGGTAACAATGAAATGCTCATTCTTCGGTCAGCGTAGGAAGAAGCACGTTTCTCCTTTGCTTTTTGTATGCCACATGAATGGGGATATTTCTCCAAATGTCATGTTTTGCCTGGGAAGCATTGGCTCACAAAGCACATTTATTCTATCAAATTTCAAATACTCTAATTTTTATTTATATCCTGGCCTGTGTGCTGTGGTCCCATCTCTGTGGCCAATGGTCCAGAGTGGATGGAGACGGGTAAGCACAGAGGAGAAACAGAGAAAGCCCTTTGAGCTCCCCATGTGGTCCATCAGCATGATTTTCATAGCTGAGACTCTGCATGGGCATTTTGTTCTAGTTCTAAAGCCAAACACCCAAACCAGATCCCACACATAGAAGAACCTCAGTGTTGGCAATGTCTTCCTTTTTGAGTTGATGCTCTGACTCATAATTAATCTTTTTTTTTTGTTTATTTTCACCTCTGTGAAGTTGTGTATTTGAGAACTAACATTTTTTAGGACTCATCTTTTTGATATCCTTGCTTTATTAGTCACAGGCTGGTTGGCTAACAAAAATCACACACATTTTTAGTATGGTTGTGGTCTCATTTTAAATTAATTAATTTGTGTGTGTGTATGTGTGTGTGACTACATGAGTTTGTGTGCATCATGTGCATTCAGGGTACAGAGGACATCAGATCCCGTGGAGCTGGAGTTACAGAGATGGGTTGTGAGTGGCTTGACGTGGTATTAGGACCTGAACCTGGGTTTTCCGCAAGAACAGGAAGCATACTTAACTATTGGGCCATCTCTATACCCCTCTTTTTTATTATATATAGTAAACTATAAGGAAGCACAGGAGATGATATCTCAGCAGGATTCTGGGAGACTGACAGCTTACTGTACTCCATGTTCCACAGGAGAAGAAGCAATGTTTGTGCCTTGTAAGTATGAGCCACGGATTCTGTACTGTGCCATGCTAAGTTCTCAATGGATTACATATTTTCCCCCAGAAATTTTAGGAAAAATGTGCATCCACCTATAATCTTTTCCACAGAAGGAAAGCTTTGTTATCAGTTTGAGCACAGTTATAATTTTAGCGTGTATTAGAATTTCTACTTGGTATTAGAAATCGTATCTTGAGATCATAGTATTATTTTACATGTAGTTTAGTCAAAGGTGATAAAGCTCGTTCAACATAAAAGAGTAGGCACGACATTTTGTCAACATCCCACAGCTAGTTATGCAAACATTTGTTAAAAAGAAGCTAAATGGAATTTCCACTATAGGGAATAGAAAGAATAGCAGAGTAGAAGCATTTAATTCAAGGTGAGTTTAAGGAAAAATGGAATAATTCAAATTTAGCTTTCTCAGATAAATGGAGAAATATTTAAAGATGAGTTAATTTCTTTTGAAAAGTGCAAAAGTACTATATTGTAGTGGAAACAGGGTTAATGGGTGAATGTTTAGAAACATAAATTATTTCATATGGCTCCGTTTTGTCTTCTATGAAATACATTCTGTTTTTCATTCCATCCTAAGGTTTTGATTATCATTAAATTTGAAACAGAGACTACTCAAGGTGGATGTGTTAGAATGGTGTTAGCATTTTGATTTGGGGGTAAGACTAAAGGCCCAGTCATTGTGTTGTTCCACGTTCTGGAGAAACTTCCGTATTTGCAGGGACATGAGACTTGAGTACACATGTTTGGATCTCTAAACGTTTGAGCTCTGTGATACCTTGGATCTTTTGCTCCTCCACCTATCTTCGTCAGGGATATCCATTTAGTGTCAAATTTGAAAAGTCCAGTAATTCAAAATATTCAGCTACCCACAGTGTTCATATAGTGTGCACAATATTTGACATTTGGGAACTAAAATGAAACCCAGGATCAGTAGCATTGCACCAATCACTCCATATGGAAGTTCACAACTATTCCTTGATGAATTGCATCCTGATTGGTGGAGTAGTCATCTTAGTAACTTCCTAATTTGTGTTGCTTGTAAAATACTTGCCTGATATCCTGCCATTTTTATTTCATAAATGGCCATGGTGACTTTGTGTATACCAGTTGCACATGACTATTTGAATCTTCTTTATTTATGTGATTGAAATAACAACAAGTCATTTTGATCTGGCTAGTTCAAAATGCAAGCTATTCAGCTAATAGTCTGGCTTCATTCTGTTTATAGTTCAGGTGTGTGTGTGTGTGTGTGTGTGTGTGTGTGTGTGCACGCGCATGTGTGCGCTCTCTTGTGTGCATGTGTGTATACTTGCACGTAGTAGCCAGAAGTAAACTGTGTGTTGTTCCTTAGGTGTCTCTCGCCATGTTTTGAGAGAGGGCTTCTCATTTTTCTGGAACTTTCCAATTACGTTAAGAAGGTTGAGCAGGGAGTCACAGGGATGCACTCTTCTCTAACACCCCAGCATGGGGATTACAAATGAGTACCAGCTTTCCTGGCATGTAGTTACCCCCAAGCCCCATTTTCATTTCTGCTTTTGTTTGTTTCCCCTTTTCCTGGGTAACTGTTCAACGTGAAATTGTACCTGCTGTCTTGACTTCTCACTTTTCAAAGTCACATCTCCACTCCTTAAGGACAGCCAACCTGATTGTTTTCTTGTCACTTCATATTCAAATCTGAATTTCCCCTGCCTGCCACCATTTCTGTTATGCATCCTCTTTTCTGTCAGCAGTTCAGCCCTGCTCCCCGCACCCAGATTAAAAAGTGTTGTTGGCATGGACTCAACCCTCAGCTGTGGTCCCTCTAGCCGAGGGTCCATGATTTTTATTTATTCCTGTGCGCTCTCTCTCTCTCTCTCTCTCTCTCTCTCTCTCTCTCTCTCTCTCTCTCTCTCTCTCTCTCTCTCTCTCCCTCTCTCTATATATGTGTGTGTGTGTGTGTGTGTATGTGTATACACTTAGATATCATAAGATATATATATACATATCCTTATATATCATAGGATATATATGTGTGTATATATATATGTGTGTATATATATAAATATACACACACACACACAGAGATACCACACACACACACACACACACACACACACACACACACACACACACGCATACATATATTTTTATTGCATTCAACTTCCAACTCGTAGGGCCTCTGATGTGGCAAAGATTTTGTTGGCTTTGCACAGGACTGTATATTGCATCCCTGGACAGTATCTTAAATTGATAGTGCTTGAATGAATGTGGCCTCTTTATCTTGGCATGCTCCCTTTTCTGCCAGTGCCAATCCTTTCTAGTCTCCAGTTTTCTGTTTAAGTCTCATTAAGTGAAAACTTCATTCATTTTTACTTGTTGAGACCAAGAAGAAAACTCACGTGCAATTTCACAAACCGTTCCATGACACATTACTTAGTCTTTCCAAGGTGCAGCATGAATCAACATAGGAACCTACTTAATTCACACCATTTATGAACTTCCAAGTGGCGCACCAAACACTTCTCATTGACTGCTCCTCTATGAGCAGGACACGCGCTCCTTGGGTGGATTTGAAGCTTGAGAGGCAGGGTTGGTACCTTGTGTCCCCATGCCTGGTGTCCTTATAGGTTATGTACTACTTGTCACCTACTTGTATATTGCTTGGTTAATGTGTTCAGATGGTGGCCTGCCATCAGTGTGCAGCTACAGTGTGGCTGTTTCAGGAAATGTGTTGTGGACTCTTTCCCATTGTGAAACTTACCTTCGATGCGCACTTGATGGAGAGTTAGTACTTTAAAACAAATCTTACGCATTATGGTGATTCATGGCCCATGAAAGTTTAACCGTATCTGACAAATCTTATTCGTAGTATTCAATATTGTACAGGTGGGTGATGGGGCTACCAGGTTCAAAAAAATGGGGAAAAAAAGTCTAAGAAGATTTAACAGGAATGAAATAGTGAAAATAAAAGGGCTGAGCATTGATTCAGTGCTGGGAAGATTGCTGTAACACAGGAAGGTATAAATAAATGATTTTTAATACAATCTGACCTTACAGCTGAATCTCAGTAAAGGGTGGGTCCCTCTGGTCTGATTGGTCTGGTTGGTACTTACTCTGGGGAAAGCGGGGTGGGTTATCATTGACATCTGAGAGGGTGATGTTGACTGTTGTGGTCCCAGCTAATCCTCCAAGCTGTCCTCCCATGTCCTTGGCTTGGATAATCACTTCATAGTATTCTTTGGCTTCTCTGTCCATGTTCATGAGTGCTGTTCTGATTACACCTGCAGGATAGGAGTTGTTTATAAAAAGCAAAACCACAAAGCTAGTTTTCTGAGGATTGGTCTGTAATTGTCTCCCTTGTGTGTTGTTAATCTCTAACACCGAGTTGCACATCGCCTGTGTTTATTAAACTCGTGGTTAAAATCCCATCTTTAGGAAGGCACTATGTGAATCAAAGGGCCAAGAAATAGGCACCCATCAGGAAGACTCCCGAGGCTGCATCCATGGCAACATTGCTGAGACAGAACAGAAGGTGGCAGCAGTGGTTTTCTTATAGACTCCAGGAAGAGTAGTCTATGGTGATTGTAGACTGTTCTGTCTTCACCTGGGTGTTGAGTACAGAAAACAAAGCTTTGTATGTCTACAAATCTGTAATTTTAGATAATTCCTCTGCTCCTTCAGCTTTCAGCACTAGAGCCCTCGCAGTGAGAACGACTCTTTAGACACTGACTCCTAATATGGTTTCCCTGCTTCCCTTATGCCTGGAAGTAGGGATGAAACTCGATTAGATGCCCCCTTTGTTTACATTCTCTGCTTGATTTGCATCATCTGCTTACTTCTGTGCTCCACTGAGTTCCTTAAGCACAGAGGGTCAGAGAGACTCAATGTGTATTGTTTATTTTTACCGTACACAAAAAAATTAACTTCCTCATACAGTTCCGAGTAGAAGCAGCTTGGAGGGTGTGGTAACCAGATTTCATCTAAGAAGAGGGGTCTAAAGGAGATTCAGAGTAATGTAGATTCTGATCTCCTTTTTAAACCTTCGGCTTAGAAAATGTGGCTTTCATATACTTGAGGGGAAGGTTAAAGGCTTTACTGTTATAGGTTTCTGATGCAGCCTGTGGTTAAACTGGCGTTTTGCATGGAAACTCAAGCATGTGGGGACAGCACTCTCCCTGAGTTTCCTCCTATGATGTATGTAGCAGGTCACTGATACGATTCTAAAATGAAATGTGCAGCATTTTCTTCTTGTAAATGCCTCCTGGACAAAGCAATGGCAATCTTTTCATGTATTTTTGACCTTAACACTATAGATGGCCCTCATGGGCATTGTCAGAATAATGTAAACTACTTCTGAGGATACAAAGGACATGCGACCCTGTTCCTGCCTGTAGTTTTCTTCCCTGCAGACAACCCTTCATTCTTTCTCCCCTCCCTAAAAGTGGGATTACTGAAGTTTCTGTTTTATTGACTTCTCTAACTGTGATCTTTTTTCTTTCCTTCCACTAATTTATACTCTTTCACTTTCTACCTTTATGTTACCATTTTCTGAATGCCTGGCTACCTTGAGGATAGACAGGAAAAAAATTCTCTCAGGTTAGTAATGATAGAGATGTATTTCTTTTCTTTCAAATAAAAAGGTGACTTTGACTGTTCCCCAGTGACTTTACCTTTGTGATTGTTTCTTCTCTTGGGGCTGTTTTCCCTGTGCAAAATGGGACCAGTAATCCTTCCTATATATTTTACTTGGGAGGTTAAACATGGTAATGTGTATGAAAGTGCTTAGAGAAGGAGAAATCCGGCACAAATGTAAGACAACAATGATGCACACAGAGGTTACTCTGCCCAATACAGTGATTTCCCTTGGCGGGATAAAGCACATGAATCCTGTAATCAAAGCTGCTGGAAACAAGCAAAGCCCCCAGGCTCTGCAGTCTCTCCTTTTCTGCCATGTTACTTCTTATCCAACTCCTGCAGCAGCCTTTTGCTTAGCAAGGGTTGGCCCAGAAGATTTAACATCACAGGAACTGGTTAGCACTCAGCTTCCCACTCTCCTCATCTGAATGAATCCTGATGGTCAGTGGAAGGCTCTGGGATTACAGCTATAGAAGAAGCCCAGCTGACGGGGCAAACTTCCTTGGTCTTGCTGGAGTTATAGAAGACCTTCAACTTTGGTCAGTATATAGAGACATGGGAGTTTGGGGGAGGGAGTGAGGAGACTCCTCTGTAGACAGGTCTTTTGTGTTTCTCAGCGCACACACACTGTCTCATGCCCCTGACTGTTATAATGTGCTCTCCCAATCTTAGACATTATGACAGTCTTCTCCGGGTAATACTAGAGAACCCTTGAAAAGAAGAGTTGGGTCTGCCCTAAGTAGGAAACATGAGGATTATTGAATAAGCAATCACCTCTGAATTGACTCTTGTACTATGTACCTGTTTTGGAGTCCACAGAAAAATATGGCTGGCCCTGGAGAATGCTGTACACTACCCGGGCACTGTTGCCATAGGTTGGGTCATCAGCATCTGTGGCTGTCACTTGGATAACAGAGGTACCTGAGGGAGAGAAGTGGAAGAAATCTGTTCAAGCCCAGTTATAAAGAGCCAGTATAATCCTTAACGGTCAGCCTTAAAGCATTTTGCAGATGTTTTGCTTGCTTCTCTGGGAGAGTTCCCTGTCTAGATCAGCTTCTATAACTTCTATCTTGTTATTCAATGAGGATGACAGTTATTTGTGTTTAAGTTTTAGTACCCAGTGAAAGCAACACTGCCTATGTGGTCTCCTTTGTTCATTGGTAACAGACGGTGTTTACATTAAACAATCAGATATGAGCTATCAGCCATCTAATTCATAATTTATTCTTAAGGAATTATGATTGGAAGACACTGGAAGACTTATTATTGCTTAATGTGGCTGCTTCCAATATCTACAAAGCTTCCTACATGCTGAAGGAGTGGTGGTCATTTTGGTTTCAGTTTTATGTTTTCTGCACATTTTCTTCTCTGTGTACATAGTAGGGTCTCCTACAATGCATCCACTGTTTGTAAGAAATCAGCGCATCCCCACCTTACCTACTGGAGACATTTCTGGCACAGTGGCAAGGTAAGGTCCATCCAGAAACTTGGGCTCATTGTCATTGATATCTTGGATTTTGATGATGAACTCTGACTCTGGCTCCATTGGCCGGCCTGTCCGCCTATCTAGGGCTTGAGCTCTTAAAGTGTATTGGGCTCTTTCCTCCCGGTCCAGCCTCTGAATGGCATGGATGTCTCCAGTAGTGTCGTCAATAGTAAACACGATGCCTGCTCCTTCTCCTGAAAGGATGTATTTGATGGATCCATCTCCCCTGTCCATATCTGAGTGAAGCTGGGGACAAAAGCATTGGAATGTCATTATGGATTTTCACAAGTATTGGGAATAAATTGTCTTTACTTTTGTATGGATAAGACGTCCCCTTACATAGGAATGTTCTTTCTACCTCAGTGCTTAGAAAATATTTCTGTAAAGAGATAACTAACTAACAGGAATAGGTTAACTTCTGGAATGCCATAAATTTTATGACAGTTAAAATTGGCTTAAAAGATGATGAAGTGACTCATGACACCACTAAGACCAAGGACCACAAGATGCCTGATGATTTACATTTCATTCCTGGGACCCCATGATGGAAGGAGAGAACAAACTTCTAAAAAGTGCCCTTTGCCTTCTACACATGTGCCCATGTATGTAAACACATACACACACACACACACACACACACACACACACACACACACACACACACACACTAAAACTTATAGGTAAAGGCCATTATATATAGGAAATAGAATGTGACTTTCACGGACTCCTGCAAAACTTGAAGTTCCAAGACCCCTACCTCCTTGTTTCCTAGATAGGACTGTGTTGGATTCAGGTATTCAGGTATCAAGTGAGCTTTAAGTGCTGATTGTGTGTGTGTGTGTGTGTGTGTGTGTGACAACAGCACCCGTCTTTTTGGCAGGACTCATTCTTGGATTTAATTGAGTGACTAAAATCTATGTGTGGATGGCTACACTAGGTACTTGCTTTTCTGCTTATCTGACTGTATTTTTCTTAGACTTTTAAAAAATTATTTTATTTTTATGTGTATGTGTGTTTTGCCTATGTCTGTGTTTCTGCACTGCTTATATGCCTGCAAAGACCAGAAAGGAGCTTCAGATATACTAGAACTGATGTTACAGGTGCCTGTGAGCCACTGAGTGTACTAATAATCAAACCAGTGTCTTTGGAAGAGCAGCTGGAGTTCTTAGCCATTGTGCTATCTTTCCAGCCCCATATTCTCATACTCTTTTGTAATGATTTCTCCAAAGATATCTGGGAGCACCATTTTATCTCAGCCTAGAAATATATCTGTCTTTATTATTGTGCATGGACAGCAAGAATGCTGAGAGTTTTGTTATCCTTTAGGCCTCTCTCAAAAGAATCAGCAAAATCATTAAGTTTGGCGAGCACTGCTAACTCTGCTGCTGCCTATGTTTCAGCACCAAAGACTTAATCATAAAGCAGACAACAAGTGTTAGGCTAAATGCTGTAAGCCCAATAGATGTGAATATGGCCTGTGTCAATTACCAGCTAAGTGGCCTTGTCATGAGTAAATATACTGTCTGTAACCCCCAATTTTCTCATATTATAAATGGAGAATAGCATCTATTCTCAGGCTTACTGGGATCATTAGAGATTAATGTATGTAAAGTACAGAGCAATGTTCCTTTCTCATAGTGGGAAAGCTATAAAAGGGGACAATTATGGTGATGGCATACCTGCTGAAAGAAAGGGATATTAACATACCCAGCTCTTATCTGCTCTCTCCAACCCTTCAGGAGTAAATCCTAGCTAGAGCTAGAGACCTTGTCATGATGCAGAACACAGTAGTTTGGGCCTCTGAAGCCTTGGAGATGCCCTGGTGCTGCTGCTCTGAGGAGTAATGTGGAGGGACACTCAGGGCACATCTGAAATGTAGTCACAGTCTCCTCAGGCAGGGATGGCTGTAGAGGTTGGAATTGGTTTTGAGCTAATCTCAAACTTATTCCTGGCCAAGTCATGCTGCCTAGGGAATGAAAGTGTGTCTTATCTACAATAGGGAAATAAAAGAATAAAATCACCCCCAAAATGCTTTGGATTTCTTTCTGCTCAAAAGTATTCTATATAGAATATGACAGCATCACATTTCTTTATTCCGTATACACTATTATCACTAACATCTTCTTTTTATTCAGTTTAAAGAGCACACGAAAAAAGCCCAGCTCTTATTGTGTAGAAGTAAAAGGCATTTACTTTGGAACTGGGCACAAAGAAACGAAGACTATTCCCAATGGAAATATGCTCCCCAGCACCATGGAACTGGAGGGAAAAAGAGAAAAGTTTCAGGAGTTTCTTAAATAAAAATTAAAAAAACTGTACATATGTATATTTACACATATATAACTATAAGGCTTGTGGCCTTTGGCATGCAATAAAACAGGTTAAGTTATGATAAGTAATATTGGTCACAGAGCTCGACACGTTAAGTACACTGATACCATCACAGGCCAAATGTAAGTGGCTTGCCTTTAGAGCAGGCATAATAAACAACACAAATCAGAGCTCACAGTGCTGAGGGGCAACCATGCTTCCTAAGGTTGATGAGGCTGGCTAACATCAAATGGAGTCAGTGTTGAAGCTCAAATCCCTTCTCTTCTTCCCTTCTTACAAGAAGATACTGAGCAACCTGTGTCGACACTTCTCTGGAGGTGAAGGCTATGCAGTCATCCTCACATGTGCCCTGGCCTGTAGCAGATTATACAGGTTCAGGCTAAAGCTTTGGCAGGAACCTTATGTGACCATTACTTTCTTTTAAGGGTTAATATCTTTCAGGTTGCTTCTGGGTGTCCTGGCTAGCTTTGTTGTCAACTTCACACCCCGAGAAGAAAGAACCTCAGTTGAAGAACTGTCTCCATCAGATAACCTATAGACATATCTCTGGGGACATTTTCTTGATTGCTGATTCTTGCAGGATGACCCAGCCAGCCACTAGAGGTACCATGCCGTGGAGGTGGTGGGCCAGGGCTATATAAGAAAAGTAACTGAACGGGAGCTGGAGAACAAGCTTGTAAGCAGCTTTCCTCCATGACTAATGCCTCTGCTCTTCACTGGGTTTCTGCCTTGACTTCCCACAATGAAGGATTGGTACCTGAAAGCATAATATGGGATACATTTTCCTCATGTGATTTCTTTGGATTGATCATGGTGTTTTATCATAGCAACAGAAAGCAGACTAGCATATACAGTGACAGGAGAAGGGCTCCTACAGGGACGTAGGAAGGACCTTGCATGAACAGGAAACATATTACCTATAAAATGGGCTGACGGAAGTGATGTTTTGAGGAATATAATTGTACGTCTTCAAGAGCCTCTCAGGAGACAAGTCCTCTACCAGTTAGTTATTTTAATAACAGTGAAAGATGAGGAGACCCTGGGGTATCAGATCTGCAGTGACTCTGGGAAATGACCAAGGAATCTCCCAACAGGAGTAACAGGTTAGGGGGAGAAGTTAGGCGTTTCCAGCATTTAATGTGGGAGGTCCCCTTCAGGCTGGGCCTGAAAGAGAAGAGTATTGCTTAGGTATGGTTTTAGGGGCATGGATGAGCCCTCCCAACTAAGTAAGTCTGGGAACTACCTTCTCTGAGATGAGAGTTATTTTGGGTAGTGTCAGTATTCCTGAGGGGGCCTGATAGGGATGAGAGTTTGTAGAAACCTCCAAGCTAGAACAAGTCTCACCTCCCTCTAGCCTCCTACATTTTTTTGGTACAATCCAGTTGGGAAAAGAGAACTCCCAGATCCATCACAATGCATATCTTAGACAGGTGACTATGGAGGTGAGGGACATTTCAGGAAACTTAAAGTCAACAAAGAAATGTACATGAATAATTTGGGTTTTTGAGCCACAGAATATCCATTGTAAAAATTGCAAAAGAGGACATGCAAAGTTCTTCTCTAAGGAACTTGGAAAATTGGTATTAAAATGTTTTACCTTTATTCATATTTATTCCAGCTAACACTAAGTGAACTTCAGTTACAGCACTTAAGTACATTCTGGGAAGACATCGTTCCTCTAGAAATCTTATAGACAGATAAATGGATATCTCTTATACCTACAAATCCAGCCCTTAAGATATTAACCAGTATAGGAATGAATGCTGGGAAGTACATGACAAAAAAAAAACTCAATTGATTTAGGATTTTGGGAACAGGTGTTTCTCAGAGCCTTTGGCAGTGAAGTTTCTGCATGCTCAGTGATATTCTGGAAAGGCACTGAGTGCTTCTAATTGTGGTTAGACAGTGGCCCTGTAATCCTTAGCCTCTGTATTTGACTAGTCATTACAGGCCCCTGCCCAAGTGGATCTATCCGTACTCCTCCTTGTGTGTGTCAATATAACAGAGCTTTACCTGGACACTGCAATATTCCTGGGAAGCCTGGTGGGGATTTTACAAGGCCATACAGATTAAAGCTGACCACTGTTGCCATATTCCTTCCTGAAATAAGCAAACACTCGGCAGGCTCCCTAGACAGACACTGTCCAGGGCTTTAGGTGACAAGTTGACTGCCTCTGCTGTAAAGAGAATGAAAGATGGATAGATGCTCTTTCAAATAGAGGGGGAAGGTAGGTGGATGAATGAATGTTTAAGTACCTGTGTGCAGAGTGATACAGCAGTATGGTGTAAACCCTAGTGTGCTGACTGGGACAAGTGACTCGTGAGGCATGTGGATGTGTCCTGGGGATGGGGGAGCATGCTTATGCTTACTCTTAGAGGCTATAGCACATTTATATACTGCCCAGCATCAGTGAGTGTTGAGCAAGCGAGTTGTTAGGTTCTTGATACTACTGTACTTGTCCCCTGTTACCATGGCTAAATTTTAAGTTGCTGGCCAGCTATTTTCAGAGTTCAGGAAAAGAAAACCCATGACTGTGAGGCAAAAGTGAGTGCTATGGAGAGTTGCACTTTTCTTATCACTAGTGAAACCTGGATGGTTAATGGAATCCATTCCCCCGAAGCCTAGTTCCTTAGGTTACATTTACCTCATAGCCTTTATAATGGTCTGCTTCCTGTGAATGTGGCTGAACGTACTGGGGTAGTTCACTACAATATTAATTGGCATTTGCCTTCTGTGCTCTTGTTTTAGACTTTTGTACTGAGTCTGGGAGGTAATATGGACAAGATTGTGAAGTAGCACTCCAATTTCTGTTTTCTAAGAGAGGCAGGACAGCCCTAAATTATATTAGTATATGCAATAATTACTGAATATTAGTATGTTATTTTCTTAAATGTGTTTTAGTAATAAACACAGATACCTACTGTTTTACAACTATCAAGGTGCTGGATGTGTTCAAAATTGAATAGACTGAAGAAATGTTCATTATATAAGTAATGTTTAGGGTAGACCCTGGGGAATTTGAATGCCCCTTTAGAGAGGTAGCCCTAGGATGTACCTGTGAGGACAGTAACATAAACACACACCTGAGTGTTAAGTGATGGGTAGAAGCCAGAAGAAGACACACCTTGGCCCTGATCTCTGCAAGTGTGAGAGGGTCTGATGATGTTATTGAATCACATGTTGATTCAGAAGGTTGGCATACTGGAGTAGGTGCTTTCAAGGGACAAATGTCCCCAGAGGAACCATTCCCCAGGGAGACTAGGTGGTGCCTACTCAGTTAATCTGACCTCAAGGAGCAGAGAATCATGTGAATGAAGAAACACAGAGAGGAATAAGTGAATCCCAAAGCAACAGGCAAGGAAATACTGCTATCTGTGGTGACTAATTTTACAGAAAGGATAAAGAAGATGAAAGAAAACCTGAAGGCTGAGGATTTTGTAGCAGCATTAGACATTAGACATGCCATAGAGGTGCCTTGCTCTCTGAATGAACTCTGAAACGCTATTGTTACCATTAAGCACTCAAGCCACAATGAGTAAAGGTACTGGGCTAAGTACTTTATGTGCTTCAGTTTATGGAATCCTTACCATATATACTGTGAGATGGTTATTTGTTTACCCATTTACTATCACTAAACATCTGTTTACCCAGCTTTTATGTGTCAAGTTACAATGGTAGTGTTGAGGATAAAATGAGAACAATGAAAGTTCTTGCTCTCATGGAACTTCTCCTTTAGTTAGAAGCTTCAGATACTAAACAAGTAACTCAAAAATACTGTAGGCTGTGATAACTGCTGTGAAACAGCATTAGTAAGAGACTTAAAATTATTTGTTATTTTATATGTGCCTTTTACTGTATGTCTATGCAGTGCCTGAATAGGTATCAGATCGCCCAGAGTTGGAGTTATGGGTATTCATGAACCACCTAATACGGGACTAGGAACTGAGCTTGGATCCTCTGGGAAGAGCATCCCCCAGACACAGGTGGTGATAGACTCTTACATAGGGTTCTGCCCTAGAGAAGGGTCCAGGAAAGCTTAGGGTCCATAGGAGCACAGGCAGAGGTAGCGGTACACACTGTGGAAGAATGAAGGGGGATGAATGGCATTTCACTGTAGGGGAATTATCCATTAATACCTTGTGAATTGTGGGGACTCTGAAAAGCCATGTTGCTAGAACATAAGAACCAAACAGAGAATAGCATGTGCCTGCAAGGCCCTCAGAGGCAGGTGGGTCAGCAGGCTACAGGGGAACACTTGTACGGCCTTCTTCTACTTCAATGCAAAGACATGGAAGAGACTTTAGATTGAGTGGTGGGTGATGTAATTGGATTGCCTTTTCACAAAGGTCACATGGCATGTGTTGAAAATGCAGGTGGACATGAAGAGAGTGGTTGGGAAACCAGGCAGGCATTTACTCAGGTGAAAGATACTGGTGGAGGTATAGACTGGAGAGATGAAGGGTTTGGGATTAATTTCAGCACAGGAACAACAGAATTTTATGTGGAGAGAAGGCAGAGTGCTAAGAGAAAAAGATGCTGTTAAATTGTTGGGGTGTGTGCATGTGCTTCTACTGTAATGTTTACGTATATGTGTGCATATACACATGTGTGCAAAAGTGGCCATACATATTTATACATTGCATGATATAGTACTTTGTTTGAGACAAGGAGTCTTCTATGTTGTTGGTCACTGTGTATGCTAGGATGGCTGGGCACCTATTTTCACAGAGTCTCCTGTTTCTGTCTCCATCAGGCTGTAGGGGCACTGGGATTGCAAATGTACTTCATTGGATTTACACGGGTTCCGGGGACTCTAGCTAAGGCCTTACATTGCAGATACTTCATCCCCAGAGCCATTCTCCTTCCAGACAAGAACGATTGGGGAAGAGAAATTTGAAAAGGCAAGAGTTGCTTATGAGATATACTACATTTACTTAGGTCCATGGATCATAAACACAAAGATACCACATACTCCCTAGGATTTATGAATCCAAGCCTTATAGAGTTGTTTTAGACAGAGATGGAGCTTTTGTTTTTATTGACCCAGAGATGACTGTAAAGACCACAGGCATGAGGATGGAGAGAGTACCAGGAGTTAGGAGTACTTGTTGGTCTTGTAGAGTACCCAGGTTCAGTTTCCAGCACCCAACAGACAGCTCATGCTCTCTTATAACTCCAGTTCTGGGGGATCTGACACCCTTTTCTGGTCTCTGTAGGCACTGCACACATACCATGCACATGAATACAGCCAGGCACATGCTCTTCCTATCCACATAAAATAAAAACTAGCAAATCTTGAGGGACATTAAACTTTGTCCTAACAACCATTTCATAGTCTCAAAGCAGAGTAAGGGAGAAACCAAGGCAAAAGAGGTTTTCCAATGCAGTAGATAAACTTTTAAGGCAAAGAAAAGAACAGCACACAAGCAAACGCAGCAAGTCTGCAAGGAGAAATGTGTGGGCAGAGGTGGTGAGGGGTGAAGCAAATCAGTTTATTTGTGATGGTGTCAGCTGGCACAAGGCCAACAGTTGAACCTGAACCAGTATTGTGATGGACACTGATGCTGAAATAGTTCAGAAGGAGATTGGTAGTGCCCAAGGCTATGGCTGGGAATTTTCATAAAACGAAGCCACTAAGCGAGCAGTACAGAAGTTCTGAGCAGTGGTGGAAACAGCATCATAATTGTGACAGGAACAGGGATGGGTACCTGGCCTGGGAAGGGGACAAGAAGGGGCTGGCTCGGCAGGGCAGTTTGTTCTTACTAGTTTTGGAGAGAGTCTGAGTTTACTTCTCATCATGTTTACAACTGGCTGTAACTTCAGCTGCAGGGGATTCAATGCTCTCTCTGGCTTACTGCATTCAGACAAGCTCACCCACCCACCCACTTCCTCCCCCCCCCCCAAGCAAATCTTAACCATTAAAAAATCTTTAAAAGGTAAGGGAGTAGATAACTGTTGAGTTATTGAACACTTTGGTTCAAAGTGTTCCCTGGACACTCCTGGCAGGACTGGGTATAGTCCTGCCGTGTGTTTGTATCTGGAACATATGCTTATAGCTTGGGTGCTAAACATGTGTTTCAGTTATCATTTGAATGAATTATTTATCTTCTAATTAATCTTTTGTCTCCCTTTCTCTCTCCCTTGGCTGATTTCATAAGATGGTGTCTGATTAACATCCAAATAAGGCAAACAGAAGAGAAAGCTAGGATTATAAATGAAATGATGATAGATAAATTAAGGAACTTTGAGAATGTGGTTTATAAATATATTAATTGATTGTCTCTAACCCCAAAACAGTCATACTTAGACATTTTGAAGGAAGGATGTTTTGTCCTTGTGTTGTTGATTTTCACTAAACTTAGGTCTCAAGCTAGACCAATAGAAATGCTTTAGAAATGTGCATGTGCATGCACGCAACGCGCGCGCGCACACACACACACACACACACACACACACACACACACACACACACACACACGGTTGTGTTTTTTCCCACTGAATAGAGGCATAGCAAAGGAGTCTTCTCTCTGACTTTGTCTCCCAAAGCAGAGCTGTTTTTAGCTAGTGGTCAACTAACAACTAAAGGCCCATTAGCATCTTGGGCCTCAGATGTGGGCTAGGCAATCATTCCTATTCAGTTCACATTAATATCCAATTTTGTCATCAGATGTCCTGGAAATTTCTCTTTCTACTGGACATAACTTACCTTGCCAACATACAAAGGGTCAGTCCCAGTATACTCTTCCAGCACGAAAAATTGATTCCAAACCCAGCTCCTCTTGCTTCGCTGATGTGACTGTGCCCTGTCTGAGAAGACTGTTTCTAGTTCGACTCCTGGCATTGCAGTACTGGAGAGAACGGTGGTTGTAAGGTCCATCAGCGCCCAGAAGTACAAGGATGTGCCAAGTCCAAGCCGGCTCTTTGCATTGCTCATTCTACCCGGAGTCCACATGGGCTTGCAAGGATTCCACAAGTCAAGTAGGAGGCAAGCACTAGAGTTGAGTACTTTCCAGATCCAACAAGCCACACCACAGGTTATTGGAAACTCATGCCTTTCCAAAGGAGGTCCCCATTCACGTCAATCTGCTTGGAGCTGAAGGCCTGTAAAGTTAGGGAAGACACTGTCAGGGCATTCCTTCCGGGGGACCGCTTGCAAGTTTTCCAGAATGTTTGGTTTTCTGCTCAGTCAGTCAGCTGGTTATCCCTTAAGAAATGTCTCCTTACAAGTAATATTTGATTATAAAAGACAATGCATCTTGCTACAATCAGCCAAAAACATTTGGATCTGGATTCTGAGACAATAAAACCAGTAAACAAACAAACAAACAAACAAACAAACAAACAAAGCCATCCTTCTCAGTAGTAGCTTACTTTTAGGGCTAGACTGTGGTATTGATTGGATTGAAAACTTAGTATGTTCTTTAAAATCAGAAAACCTCCTGAACTCTTCAGAATAGCATTCGCTTCTAAAATTTGTATCTACCGACTAACATTTTCATTAGCTCAACTGCTTTTCTTGACTTATTAAAAAGAGAAAAAAAATAGCGTTCTTTTTCTTTTGCTACTGACAGTTACCTTATACCTGTCCCTGCTATTGATGATACTATGAATCTTGGGCTTCATTTTTAAGCAGCCATGGACCATTCTGACTTTAATCATTCTCCAAACTCAGGAGAATCAAGTTGCACACTCTACTGCTTCCGCTGTGGAGTGCTGATAGGGGCTGCTAATGTGACCTTTCTAGGATGTGAATGGCCAGTTAATCATTATATCCTTCACAGGGGACTTTAAAGTGCCATTAGTCATATGCCGCCGTGAGTAAGCTAAGAGTTGATCTAATAGATTTCCTTTCCTGACCCGAAAGACTCATTTAGGCAAAGGATTGTTAACTTCTACCTGGAAAACACCTTCATCAGTCACATTTCTTCTGTGGCTGTGAGTCAGCCTTAACCTGTGACCTCACTCCTGGGCTCTGACCTCATCAACCTTTTCTTCCCTTCCATGACTGGGTTTGATGAGGTTGTAGCATTGCACTCAGGCTACTCATCAGAGGAATGGAAGTGTTTTCCATTTTCACTGATAACTTGAAAAACCGCTGCCATGCCTGAGAACAAGTGTGTGCTTCAGATCAGTTCAACAGCTGAGCAGCGACCCTTATTCTGCGAGTGATTCAGAAAGAGCGCACTGATGCTAACTCACGCCCCTCTTTCCACCTGCCATCTCCAGGGCAGGTTTTAGCATCCTCTCTAATGCCACTGAGATGCACAAAATGATTTCATAGTATCATTCATACATACAGTGTCATTTCAGTCAGGGAGAAGTTACATAAGTGAGAGGTGATAAAGAGGAGAAGGCTGGGAAACTGGTTTTGTAACAGAACAGGGTGGCTGTGCCTCTTCTGAGTTTTGACTATAAAAGACAGTCGTGTGGTATGGAAAACACGAGCTATGTGTGCCTTATTTAGGCTGATTCACTCGTGGTAGGAACTGAGTTCCCAGATAGTAGCAGTTCCTTCTCTCCATGGATTCAGCAACAGAAACTAGATACTCCTTTTTTTCTAGTCCCTGTCTAAGGGGAGGTGTCTCAGAAGGAGGATCTTCAATGTGGGAGCAGACTAATGGAAAAGATTGCCGAGGCCCAGATATGCTGTCTTGGGGACATATATGGAAAGTAGAGGGTTATAACCCCACAAAACTGATAGCTGGATTACCATGCTTGGCAAACCATAAAAAAATAGGAATGGTCCATGCATTGTCTAGACACTGGAGCACTTAGAATTTCCCCAAGACAAACAGTTTCATTTAGACAGTTCAGTTTCTGGTTCTCTCTTTGCCTCTGACTTGTCTACCTCAAGTTATCAGGACAGTGATAGAGCTCTGCTGACTGACTGTGAGTGTCCCCTATTTACTTTCCTTATCTGTTAAGCAGGGACAGGAATTCTCCTGTCTGCTCAGCAGGGCTCTTGAGGAGATGATGGGATAATGCAGGCTAATGACAAAAATGACCGCTGGCATTTCTTGAATCACATAAATTGCCTGGGCCATGTGTGAAAATAATGAAGACAAGCATAAAACATATTTCATGGGTACAACTGGGAACAAAATCCTCCAAGGTTTGTAACATAGATCACCACACTGATCTCTAATATGTGGTGAGTACTATTTGATAGAAGATTCTGGCTCAGCCAGTTCAATTCTATAGTAACTATTCATGGCTTTTCCTTCTGAAGATATTGAATAAAGGGACAACTACTAGAAAACTCTAACGATAGAGGTCTTTTATAGATAGTATTATCAACATATAATGTGCTTTATGTGTGTGCATATATGTGCATTTTGGCTAATGTCTGTACTTCAAACAAGATTTCTCCCTAGTGCCCTTATTACTGATTTTTCTCTTGCTTTGGACACATGTGTCTGCATGTTTAAAGGTCCTGACTGTGCTCCCACAGATCATGGACAGAGCAAGATTGAGGGAATGTTGTGGGAGTTTAAAGTAAGCATTATATTCTCCCATCTCTCATTAACCAATTAAGCTCTCCTGTCCTTACCTGAATGTATGATCTGAAGAGTTCAAGAAAAAAAAATCCAGTGGAAGTGTTTGATGGATATTTTGTAGGCAGTTCGGTTGCCTCAGCTTTTATCTCCCCCTCTTGCCTACTTGGTGCCCCTACAAATGAGTAAAAGTTTTGATTTTCTCTCCTTTCACTGCATATGCACAAAAGTGACTGTGGGGTATCCAGGGTGTGTGACTATGAAAGCAGGTAGTCCCTGGGCGCTCCCAAATTCAGTCAATAAAGATTTCCATGTGTATAGACTCCTCTGTGTTAAGGAACTGGGTAGTGACAGATGATGGAAAGCATATTGTTTCTGTTTCCTAGGGGTGAAACACAAGACACACACTCCCTGCCGAAATTTTCAGAAACTAAAAACCAGGCTGCACAATAGTAATACTTGCTCTTATCACAACTAGAGTTGTTTTCTACAAAAGAATGGAAAACCAGTCATATTAGACGTATTCACCATTTTGCTATTAGAAATAATATGGTTTCCACATACATATTTTTCGAAAAGAAAATGAATAGATTGCTTGTTTGAGGCTACTTACTGTTCGTGTAAATGAAGATGCTGACATGAATATCTATACACAGGTCTGCTTTTAGAATACCCATGCCACATGAGAGCTACATTAGTGGAAATTGACTTCTGTGTTTAATGAATCTTTAGAAAGTTCCCCACCACATACTCTTCTGAAAGAAAGCAAACAGCTTGGTAATGAACACAGTAGGAGGAAATTAAAGTTGTGCTTGAAGTGCGTTCTCAGTGAATTGTTTATTTCGTTACTTAAATTCGTTTGTGATATTTAAAATGTAGATGGGAGGGTGGTTACTGCTTTCTTCTTGAAATGAACTGGCTTTATGGTTTTCCTTTGATTTCTCTCCTCATTATTCCAGTCTTCCTGAGCTTTTCAGGGAAATGGCAGTGCTGCTCAGAGAACCCCCAATGAGGTCTCTGCAGACGTTGCTGACTGTTAAGAGAGGGTGTGTGGGCACTGATTTGGTGGTGTGATGCCTTGAGTGAAGAGGTTACGGATGTGTCAAAGGTGGTATCTGCTAAAGTATCTAAAATTTTCATTTTTATTGTTTGTAAACTTAAAAAAAAATCATATAAGCTTCAGGCAGTCAGCTTGGATCCACATTTTGCAGGTCAAATGGATTCCAGATAAGAATCCCAAAGTTTCTCCACCTGCCTGTCCTGAGGGTGGGATCCCTCTCTCTTTCCTGGTCTTGGGATTCCCCTCCTCACACTACTAGGACCAAGGGCCTGGGAGTTTTGAATGTATACCAAAGATATATTTCCCATAAACTCCTTAACTTTACTTTCTGTCTAATGCACATTGGTCCCAGCAGATTTATAATCAACTAAGGATTGCAAACTATTCCAAACTTACCAGCCTTTGGTCCCTCTAATGGAATTTTCAATCAGCTTGGGCTTCTACATCCCAGAGGACTCCAAAGCAGCTAACCTTGGGTGGTAATCTAGCCTCACAAACTGCTCCAGAATGGCCTGCACTTTCCTACCCCAGATTGTTCCGTATGCCTGGACAGCTAGGGAAACAGCCTGCTCCTCTGAGCTTGGCCAGCATTCCAGCTTTCTTGGGTACCCAACAACAATGCCACAGTGTCAGTTGGAAGTCAAAGAAAAGACGGAATTGCTCCTCATCATTTATTATCAACAAAAAGGCTGGGGTCTTAGGTCTCAAACCTGGGACAAATGGCTAACTAAGGTTAGTTGTATCAAAGTGGACCCGATAACCATGTTCTCCCAGTGTTCCTCAGTGCCTACCTGTTACAGGGTATGGCAGGCATACCATGTCCCTACCTTAAACTTCTCCAGTTGACAGGCAGGGCTTTTTCTCTCCCCCCAGTTGCCCTTCCCTACATAATTTAGCCATTTTGGTGTCCTAGCCCCCTTTCTCCTTTTCATCTATGCTTCATCCTCCTGGCTCTTTCCCTCCTCTCTCTCCTCATGTGCCTGACTCAAGGTCATGTTCAGCTGGACTCTACTAGATGACCCTGCCTTTGTCTATGTTCTTCCTTTTATCTACAGTAAACTTCCTCCTCTACCATACCAATGAGCAGTCATGTCCTTCCTTCACTATTTCTTTTTCATTATTCAATCTCGCTGTTTTTAGGTTTCCAAACTTCTTTAAAAACCACTCTGACTCATGAGTTTCAAAAATGCTCTTGAAAGCAAACAAGGGAAGAGGAACTTCATGGAGATCTTAGAGCTCACAATGAAACATGACAGTATGCCATAAGGTGCCTCTCAATAAATCAGGATGTAGCACAGAGTCCCACCCTGTTCCCTGTCTCAATCAAGGGTCTCTTGAGAGGCTGAGGAGTCAGGTTCTTTTAGTATAAACTACAGGATTTCCAGAAAATGACATGTGTGGTCCTTGGGACAGATATAACTGAAATGCTCATATGGTGATAATATATTTAACCACAATATACAAACAATAGCTCCTTAATGGAATTCCACAAAGAAAATATTTTCAGTAAGTTTGTCAATCATATTTGGACATTCCTCAATCTGTTTGCCACCTTGGGAATCCATTTGGAGAAGGATGGATGGCATGATTTTAAATACTGAGAAAAGAGAGAGTTGTGTGCCCAGAAGTCACTTCCAGTATCTGTAGGGGATTCGCTCATACCTTTCTCTACCAATAGCCATTAGGTACCAGCATCCATGACATTGAACTCAACAACCTACTTCAAGTCCTCTGTTATTGAACCTGCAATCTCCCCCTTTATTAAAACAATCTTTTTTTTTTCATTCAATATATCCTGATTAGTTACCCCCTCTACTCCTTCCAGTTCCTCTCCCCCTCCCATTCGATCTTCTCCTGTTCTGTCTCTCATTATAAAAGAACAGGCTTCTAAGAGACAGAAACAAAACAATACAAAAGATAAAACACAGCCCACCTCATCACAGTTGTTCAAGGCTACCCCACAAAAGGAAAGGAGTCCCAGAGAAGGCACAAGAATCAGAGACCTATCCATTCACATACTCAGGAGTACCACAAGCCATGATACATACACAGAGGACCTGGTGCAGATCTGTGTAGGCCCTGGGCTTGCTGCTTTAGTCTCTGTGTGTTCATATGAGGTCTGCTCAGTTGATTTAGAGGGTGAATCCCTTAATTTTTAATGGATACAGGACTTCCATGGTAAAGATTTACTGGAATTTTAATTCTATTATCACCCCTATAGTCCTTTCCCGCCCCACAACACCTCATTTTCTCCAATTAACATTTCTAAGACAGGCTGGGTCTTAAAACCAGTGTATGGACATATTTTCCTCTTTTACCCCTCAAGGAAATGGTTAGTAAACTGATGGTGTATACAGAATTGAGGCTTTGGCATTAAAAAAAAATGAACAGAAGAAGAAACAAGCAGATACCCAGTTTCCCCTGGAATTTCTCAGGGTGGGTAGGGCATGCTTACATCTTCTGAGTTTGGTTACACATTATGTAAGTACTCCTGGTGTTGGTTCAGACTATTGTCAATTCTCTTTCTCTTATCAGGCTTCTAGCTTTCTTCATTTTCCCTATAGCCAAACCAGTCTATGCAAGTGTGACTAAGAAGTTCTCACACAGACCTGTGGGATTTATGTGGCAGAGAGAAGGCATAGGAGAGCTTACTGAAAGTTAGGGGTGCACTCTGATTTTATACAAGAATGTGAAGCTGAGGCTATGTGGTAGTTTGAATGAAAATGGCCCCATAGGGACTGGCACTCTCTGGTAATGTGTCGTTGTTGCTGGAGGTAAGTAATTAGGGGTGGCCTTTTAGGTCTTAGAAGCTCAATCCAGCTTTAGTATGTTTCCATCTCTTCCTGCTGTGTGCAGGTCAAGATGTAGAACCTTTAGCTCCTTCTCCAGCAACATGTCTGCCTTCATGCCACCAGGCTGCCCACCATGTTACTAATGAACTAAACCTGTGAACTCTAAGCCAGCCCTAATGTTCTCCTTTATGAGAGTTAAATGTTAAAATGTTATTTTCCTTTATGAGAATTTCTATGGTCATGGTGTCTTTTCATAGCAGTAGAAAGTTGCGGGATATTTGTACACTGTGAAAATGTGTTTCTGTGATTGGTGTAATAAAACTCTGACCAGCCAAGAGCTAGGCAGGAGGTATATGCAGGACTTCTAGACTGGGAGAGAATGCTGGGAAGAAGAAGAAGAAGTAACCAGCCAGACAAAGAGGAAACAGGAAGTACAAGATGGAAAAGAGGTGATGCCATGTGATGAAATGTAGAGTAATATAAGGGGGTTAATTTATCAGAGCTAGTTAGGAACAAGCCTAAGCTATAGGCTGAGCTTTGAAGTCATTGAGTCATTATTATGGGCTGTCAGCCAAGGAGAAACTATGTCTACAATAGAATCTGTAACTAAAATGGAAGTTGGTACCAGTGGCTGGGATATTGCTATGATAGGCCAGATCATGCTTTTGTTTGGAGGAATGATATGGATGGACTTTGTGATTTTGAATTAGAAAAATAGTTGAATGCTTTAAGTGAGGCTTAATGGGCCATCCTTGTAGGAACTTGAAAGATGGTGGTGCTGAGGGTGATTTGAACTGTGGGGGACTAGATCAAGAGGTTTCAGAGGAAAAGAATATTTGTAATATTTGTATATGACCTAGAGATGATTCTTGGTTTTGTGGTTTTTTTTTTTTTTTGCTAAGAATGCTACTTTTTTCTCTTGCTTGCAAAGCCTGCATGAGGATAAACTGAAGAGTTTTGGATTAACGGCATCAGCAGGAAAAAAAAATTCAGAGCAGCCTAGTATTGACTCTGTTGTGTGGTTATTATTGTTCACTATTATGAAAAGGAGCAAGCTGAGCAAGGAAAAATACAAAGTGTACAGTTGAAGGAGAAAAGGGTCTTCAGGAAGTGGAAAGGAGCCAATCCTGTGTTCAAAGAGATGAGCAGACAAACAGATTGAAGAAAACCCTGATGTTAGATGGAATAAAGATGGTGGTGGCCTCAGGGCAAGACCCCAGCCAGCCAAGCTTCCAGTGTGTGAAAAGGAATTAAAGAAAAGTTTAGGGTCTGGTTTGGTAGCACACACTTTTAATCCTAGCACTGTGGTGGCAGAAGCAGGCAGATCTGAGTTTGAGGCCAGCTTGGTCTACAGAGCAAGTTTCAGGACAGCCCAGCCTAGACAGAGAAGGAAAACGTTGGAAAGAGGAAGCTGGGGAAGATGTGTTTTAGCCCCAGTGGCAGCAGAATTTGGCAGCATTAGCCTCATGTTTCTGGCTTCAGAGTCAATGATAGGAGGAAGGGGTTACAGAATGTCTCCCTGCAACTAAGGAAAACTGCTGAGGTCAGGCACATGGCAGGGGTGTCCCTGCATGAAGCTGTGAAGGTGAAGTCTGGATTGTGTTGGAGACCCCAAGATGATGGAGATTCCAGGGCTGTGGGGTACCTGTCAAGATAAGCTGCCAACTGGGAGTAGAACCAGCAAAAGAGAAGGAAGTGTGTTGTAGTCAGCAAAGCTGTAAGGGGTTGGAGATGTGAAGAGTGCTTTGGCCTCAGATGTTGAATTGGGAGTTTGCTCAGCTGGTTTTCAGATTTGTTTTGGTCCTCACTATGCTCCATCTCCATGATTTTGGAATAGTAATATACATCCTGTGCCATTATATTTCCTTTTTGAATTTATGGGGGATTACATCATATGAATCTTAGAAGAGACTTTGAACTTTGCAAACAATGTTGACATATAGACTCTGGGGACTTTTGAAGTTGGACTAAATGCATTTTGCTTATATAGCTGTAAGTCTATGGTAGCCAGGGAATGAAATGTGATAGTTTGAATGAAAATGGCCCATAGACTCATGGGGTCAGGCACTATAGGCAGATGTGGTCTTGCTGGAGTAGATGTGACATGGATGGAGGAGATATGTCACTGGGGGCAGACTCTGAGATGTCAGAAGTTCAAGCCAGCCCTAGTGTGTGTCAGTGTCTTTCTGCTCGCCAAAGGTCAAGGTGCATAACTCCAAGCTCCTTCTCCAACACCATGTCTGCCTACATGCTACCATGCTTCTCACAATGATGACATTGGACTAAACCTCTGAACTGCAAGCTAGTCCCAGTAAAGTGTTACCCTTTATTAGAGTTCCTGTGGTCATGGCATTTCTAACTAAAACAGTATGTGAGTGTGTACTTGAATGCTCGGTGGCTGGGGTGGAGGGAGGTGGGTGGGTATCAGGAATAGAGAAACAGAAGAACGGCAAGCTTGAATTATTTAACTAAGAGCTGGATTGAAAGCTGTAGTTGGCCCCATTGTAAAAGCACATTGATCTAGCCCCTCTCCCTTGGTCATGAATAATGGCATTCCCACTTCTGGAATCCTGCAGCTAGTGTTCATGCCCAAGCCATCCCAGCTTTTCGTCTACATCATAAACAGTTAATGCAGTTGAGGGTACCCTTCCTCTCTTTCAGTGCCTATAAGCCCAGCAAACAGATTTCTGCTGGTCCTTGCACACTCAGTAGCCAGTAAGTGTTTTACTCCTCATGGAGTCAAGAAGTTTTGACCTTCTTTACCCTTCCTTCCTTTGCCTTTCACTTGTAATCAAGCTAACGAAACTGCATCCCAGTCCATGGGCAATTTCTCTGACTATAGCCAGACAAGAATAATCATTTTTGATTTTTGATACTTGTCCCACATGCTCAGTAATGTCTCATCTTATTAAACAATTGTAATTGTGTTAAGTTTGTGATTGTTTATTAAAAACATGTACTTAGAATGTAATTATTGATTAAAATTTCTTGAAAAGGAGTTGAGGACATTTATGGTAGCACATGTCAGTAATTCCAGCACTCTGAGGGCAGAGGCAGGAGAATCACCACAGGTATATGGCCAGCCTGGTCTATGTAGTGAGTTCAGGGTTACATAAAGTCTGAATAAAAGAAAATAAAAAAGCAAAGAAAAAAGTTTCAAGCAGCTGGCCTACTCAGTGTCTCCCTCTGCTCTTTGCCTTTGAGGACATTCTTGTTTCACTGTGAGGCTGTGACAAATACAGTGGTCAAAAGGCACTTAGTAGAGGGGTTTCTTCTAGGCTACAGTGACAGTCCATCTTTGGAAATTCAGGACAAGGACTCAAGCAGGATATTAGGGACAGTTCCACACGGCGTCACTTCCAACCAAGGAACTAACTTCACCGCCAAAGAAGCACAACAGAAATGGTGGTGGTTGCTGCTTGCTGGCTAGCATGAAGGCTGCCTTATACTTGGCTTTTAGATTCAGCTCCAGCCTACCTCCCCAGGGAATGATGCTGTCCATAGTGGACTGGGCCCTGCGACATAAATTAATAATCCCAACAGTCCCCCACGGACAGTTCCACAGGCCAGCCTGATCTGGGCTGTCCCTCATTGAACCGCCCTACTCAGGTGACTCTAAGCTGTGTCACAGTTAACGTTATTGTGGAGGGGCCATAACAATTTACCGGTAGGGAAAAGAATTTGAAGCGCAGATAAGTTCATTATCTAATTGAAGTTTGTTCATTTGTGTTTTGAGATAGAGTCTCACCATGGACCCAGAGCATGCCTGATATCCCTGCAGGATACTAAGAACCTAGAGCGTGGGAGTTACAGGCAAGGACCACCACTGCTGACTCAAGATTAAGATGTAAGACTTTACTATAGAATACATTTACTCAGATAATGAATGACTAGCCCGAAGAAGAAGAAGAAGAAGAAGAAGAAGAAGAAGAAGAAGAAGAAGAAGAAGAAGAAGAAGAAGAAGAAGAAGAAGAAGAAGAAAACCAGACTCACAGCTTAGTATTTGTATAATTTTGAGCAATGACCTAAACTCCCTGAGTCTGAGTTTGTCATATACAGATGAAATAGTCATGGACTTTCTTAGAAGGCCTTTGAACTAAGAAAATAAGTGTGATGTTCCTGTCATAGTGTCTGACAGATGGTGGTTAAGCTTGTGTCTGAAAACCATGGTGAAAATCAATGGTTTTTGGCTGTTAAGAAGTTAACAGTTAGGGGGAGGAGCTGCCATTAATACTAGAGGGAGAAAAAATAGAGATAAAACCAGACACAGCAGCATTATTAGCAGAAATGCCAGTGTTGCAGGCATCAGCAGCATCATGAACAACAGGTGACATCAGAGAGTGCTTCTCTTCTGCCAGGCTGTGCTATGACATTTACATTCATCTTGTCATTTCGTCTTTCAAGACCTCTGTGGATACATTTTCCTTTCCCTGCTCTTCAAAGAAACCAACAGTGGTGTACAGGGGTCAATTTTACAGACTTGCAAACAGACACTGCTGGTGATCCACAGCTAGGAAAAGGATGAGCTGGGATCCTTCTTCGGGAGTTGCTCCCAGCATGCTCAGCCCATCATGTACTTATCACAGATCTGACTATGACAAGGGCTACAGGTTCTTGGATGCAAAATGCTTGGCCTGTCAGAAAAAGGAGATGTGATTTTTATGAGAAACAGAAGGTTCTGGGGGAGCTTATGACTGGGTATTGAAGGACACAGGTGGACATTTCAGGTAAAGAAAACTCTGAGCCAGACGTGTTGTTTAAGGTGTCAAGAGAAGAATAGTATAATTTCTTAGAGCACAGAGCACATTTTAGTGAGTAATGAGCACTTGGAAGACGGCTTTTTGGGCAAAGCACTTACTGTGCAATCCTGAGGTGTTCAGATCCTCAGTATACTCATAAATGAGGGTGGACATGGCAGTCTGTCTGTAACTCTAGTGTGGGAGGGGAAAGTGGGTTTCCTGGAACAAGCTGTCTAGCTAGAATGGGTGAATTAGTGACCTTCAGGCTCCATGAGACACCTACCTAGGTAATTAAAGTAGAGAGCAATTGACCTCTGGCCTCCGTATGAACCCACACGTGTACACAAGAGCACATATACATATATGCTGTGTACCACACACATGCATCAACAAATAAGTAAATAAGAATGTAATGAGATATGCTGCAGGAAATCAGGCACACGCCACTACTGTTGGAAATGGATTGATGTGTTTCCAACATATGGATCTGTTTATAGTGAACAAGCCAAGGTTCTGACATGCCAACACTACAGTGAGCAAAAACTGTGGAAAGGCTATTGGCTAGGAGGCAAGAGAACCAGCTGGAAGGCCAGGAGAAGCTAGGAAGGGCATCTTTAGACACCGGTCCTGCAGTAGGGAGGGCTGGAGGATACAAACAAAATAGTTAGATACTCAGAGAGACACACTCTCCTGGACTTTCCCACTAAAGGCCAGTGTGGAAGAAGATACCTGTATCTCTGTGCTGGTCTATGGCAGGGGTGGAGTCATTCATTAGTGACAGGATAATACATTTGGATTTAGACTTCAGGATAAAAGACTCTTCATTTCTTGCCTGATTGTTATTATTATTAATTTTTTTGAAATCACTATTTTATTAGAAAAATATACAGTCATTTTACTCAATAGGGGCTGAAAGGAAGCAGTCAATATAAACAGTGTGAATCCCTAACAAAATACCAACGCAACAAGACAAACAAATGAAAGAACAAAATTTCAAACCACAACAAAGAAAACCAAAAAAAAAAAAAAACCCCAAAGCAAACAACATCCATCCAAAACCCAAGCAAAAAGTTACTCAGAGCCATATTCTTTTGCTGCAGATTTCACATCAGTCTACAGCCTTGGACACATGGTAGAAAGTTGCTTGATTAAAGAGGCAAGAACTTTCTCTCTCTAGTCCAAAATGCCAAAGCAGCTTTGGGCATAAATCTCTTAGAGCACACCTCGGCTCTCCCTGAGCTCTAGCCTTGACCCAGCTTGGCTGCCTGTGTGACAAGTGGCTTCCTTAGGGGTACCTTGCTGAAATTTCGGCTTCACCTTAGCCAGACACTTTGGACTTGCTTGTTCAATGCTGTACCTTCTATGCATTCTCTCTCTCATACTGGAACAGTATTTAGCTCTCCTTTCTCTAGTATGCAAGAAATGACGCAGAAACAACTATTGATGTCTCTAAGAAGAAAAACAATGACCTACTCCCTAAAGAAAATGAAACAAAGGGTGGACAAGTGTCTCAGTGCCTGAAATTGCTTGCTGCTAAGCCTGGCAACTTGAGCTGGATAACCCTGGACCCAAAAGGCTGTGACAGAACAGACTCCCACGCACTGTAGGCCCTCTGACTATTAACTGTGGCATGCATCTGCATATCCACACTTAGAAGTGCCCCACCCACCTGGGCATGTCTGCATGCATATATGTAATAAGAATTAAAAAAAACAAACAAAAAGTAAATAAAAATAAAGCTTTAATTGGTGTTTGTTATTTACTTGTTGAAGTGAAATAAAAATGTCCAATGTATGATTTTAGAAAAGTTTTTTTGTGGAATATGATACATATTCTAGAATCTTGGTTTAAGGTCAGGCTTAGCTCTGCCACTCCAAGTAAGAGTTAAGTAGTTTCCTTAATGTTGTAAACCTGGATGGAGTCTAATGACCTTTAAAAGGCTGTTGCAGGTTATCATGGCCTAATCTTATAGGTTCTTCTTCTTATTATTTTAAAATTATTTCTTCCTAGTGTTTCTCTCTCTGTTGTCTTCTTAAATCTCTTTGTATGTTCTCACTCACAGCTTTATTCTGTATTGTAATCACTTATCTGTTTTTTTAAATATATACTACATGATCTTGTTAATATAGGTAATATTCTTTATTCATGTACCATTGACAATGCTATATTGGATACAAACAAAATAGTGCCAATGAATCTTTGAACTGCAAAAATGTATTTAACAGTTTGGTATTATTTCTGCCTTCAATTTTCTAATCCAATAAAATTTGTATTTCCATGTTCATTTATGTATTTACATTTATCTTGTATTGCTGGCGATGGAACCCAGGGCCTTGCACTTGCTTGACATATGCTCCATCACTGAGCTAGCTGTCCAGCCTTTTAACACCAGTTCTTACCAGGACAATTGTGCATATCTTAAGGGGCAAAAGTAACCAAAGGCAGTGCAACATTAGCACAAGACAAGGCAAGGAAGCCAAGAGCTTTGGCAATCGATTCCTTGCCTCTGATCAGAAATGTATAAGGCCGTTAGTGTGATAAGGGATTTGGAATGGCAGTAAGTATTTCATGAAGGTTAAAGACTGTTGCAGAAATGCTTGGGAATCCTCCACAGGAGCTGGTGTTGGAAATATCACAGCAGCCCAAGATTCTGTGCTGTCTAATCCTGGTGTTTCTTGTCCTGCCGGGTCCCACTGCCCTTCTTAGCCTCAAATGAACACATGGATGCTGCTATATTAATTATAAAACTACTGGCTGATGGCTGGGGCTTCTTATTGGCTAGCTCTGTCTTAATTATTAACCCACAACTACTAATCTGTATTGCCTTATCTTGCCAGAGAATGCCTGGCGTGTCCTATCCTCCTGGTCTCTACATGACATCTCCTCATGGAATCTCTCTGCCTACCTTTCCCAGAATTCTAGTCTTGTAACCCGCATAACTTCCTGCCTCTACTGACCAAACAGCGTTTTATTCATCAACTGATAAGAGAAACATATATACGGAAGAACATTCCTCCATCAATTGTCTTTATTGTTAATTGATGTAGAGGGATTCATCCTACTGTGGGTGACTTATATCTTAAGCAGGTAGGTAGTCTGAGGTTGTGTAAGAATGATAAATGAGCATGAGTTTGAGTGACTTAGCAAGTAGAATTCCTCCATGGGTTCTGCTTCAAGTTTGTGCTTGAGTTTCTATCCTGATTGCCCTCACTGATGGACTGTAGATCAGAAGTGCAAGCAAATGTATCCATTCTCCCCCATACTGCTTTATGAACTCCCCCATATTTCTTATGGCAGGAAAATGAAACCACAACACCTTATTTTCAATATTTTTCCTTTTGATATCACTGTGTCTTGAATATGTCTCCCCAAAACATATCCAGCAATATGAATAAGAAAAGTTACTGATTGACCTACAGGCTGATGCAGTTATAACCTGTCAATAAAAGTATCAGACAACAAACTCAAGGAGTAATGATTGCAAAATGTCTTCATTTTCTGGGATATTTTTATTCTCAGTGCTGGTCTTTATCTTGGCAATTAAAACCACCTTTCAAGTATATAAAGGGGTCTTAATGTGGATTCTGATCATGTGAGTTGGAGTTCCTTCCAACTCCAAAATGTGGTTTAATTAACTCCTGATAGGATATTGAGTATAGAGACATTTTTACCCTTCTTTGGCAATTGTCCTGTTAAAAAATTAATCTAAATAAGTTTTGTAGAGAGCCGTGTAGTGCCACGCCTTAAAGTGGCACTGGCTTCTACCTTACACCTTCCTGCTGGTGTAGACTCTGGGTAAACAAGCCCTTAATTGGTTAAATCTGTTCAGCCTGTCTGCTTCCACATTAGAGTAGCCTATCTGCAGGGTCCACATGGCTCACTGGGGTTGGTTAGCTCAAGGGTATTTAAGCCTGTGCAGGTGTCCCCTCGCTCTCTCTCCCTGCGGGGCAGAAGCAACATGTTTAAAGGATCCTGATCAAAACTGCATGAAGATCTACCCGGAGTCGCGTCTTCCTTGCTGGCGAGGGCAGGCGCGTACAGATGGCGGCCCGTACCGGGAATTTTTCAGATCAGAACTTCTTGCAGTCAGGGCAGCGCTGGAATGTTCCCAAGGTAAGTTGGGACAAAATTAAGGCCCTCGGTAAAGAGGCAATGAGGTTTCCGGTTAGGAGCTATAAAGTCCCAGGTAAGTTGGGACCGAGTTAAAGACTGCAGGAAAAAAGCGGCAATAAAGTCTCAGGCATTGAGTGAGTGGTTGTAACAAACTAAAAGTAAAGTATTTAAGATGGGGACTTCCTAGTCCAATTTTTCTGGCTCTTCGGGAGCTACTTTTGTCAAAGAAACTTAAAGAAAAGCACACTAGAAAGATTCCTGAGTGAATGCGATGCCATTGCACCTTGGTTCACAGTTTCAGGAGACATCAAGGTAACGAGCTGGGCTGAGGAAGAATTGAGCCCTCAGAAAAGGAGTTCAGAAACAATCCCCTAAGGGGCAAAGGGGGAAGGGAGAGGAGAAATGGAGATGTGGAGAGGGGAGGGACCCTCCTGGAACAATGCCTTCGGGGCCTTCTCCTGATCACAGTGAGGAAGGGCGGGGCCCAGGTACAGGGTTCCTTTTGCCCTGAGGTCAGGAAAGCCATACAAAATGACTTAAATCTTGAACAAGTAAATCAGATTGCCATAAAAGCATGGTAGTCATTACCCAATAAGGGGAGGTGAATGGTAACCTCACTAAGATACTACAAGGCCCCATAAAACCATTTTCAGATTCTGTGGCCTGTTTGGTAGAAGCTGCAGAGAGAGATTTTGGCATTACAGCAGCCACAGTTGCAACTATCTCTTTTGAAGTTGTGGATTCAGTCACAGCTGCCGTGGCTATGAGTACATCGGTGCAGACAGCCTGTAAGCTAAATGAGATGTCCAAGAATGTGGCTACGGCCTTGGATGCTCAATTCACAATTGGTGCTCAACTAAAAGGAGGCTTAATAATTGTAAACCAAAGAATTGATCTGGTGCAGGATCAAATAGATACCTTGTGGCAGCTGGCCCAATTGGGATGTGAAATGAAATATCCAGGCTTGTGTATTACCAGCATTCAGTATGAGAACTTTACACATGCTGCTAATTTGTCGAAACAGTTGTCTAGCTATCTTTTAGGAAACTGGTCTGCTGACTTTGATGACCTGATGGTACAGCTGCTAGTGATCATCATTGCAGTGAATTCAATACGTGTGGATTCAAGACTGGCTGCAGGATTGCACTCACACACACATACATACACTCACACATATACACACATTCACACACACATACACACTCATACACATACACACATATACACACTCACACATATACAACCACACACATACACACATACACACACACACACTCACATATACATACATACACACACACATCATGTGTTCCCGTTGCCATGGATCATCTGAAAGAGTGGGCGGGAATGGGAGCCATGGCTATACTCTTGTTGCTTATCTCCTTCTTGGGCCTGTGGTACCTTTGCAAGATGAGGTTTGCAGGTTCGTACCAGTTTTGTCAAATGACCCAAGATAAAATGACCCCGAATGATATTCTTTTAAGAGAAGTTGGAGTGGCCAGAACCATGAGAAGTGAGAACTGTATGTGTGAAAGCTTTCCTGGTCATTTGAAGCTCAATAGAATCCAGCCTGGTTTGGGTCACAAGGTTATCAACTAGCACAGGGACCAAATTAAGGGCTGAAAGTCCAACAAGGGACAATGGAAGAGAGATCTGGGCCACTAGGGCTCCATGATTTTAACTTGTTCTGGATCTTTTTGGCACTAAGCCCATTTTCTGACTGTTATTACAAAACAAGTCACATTCAAACCTGAAACTCCAAACAGAAATTACCATCTTATTACTTCTTGTGGTTTCGTTGGGTCATGAATCTGGGTGTGTCTTGCTTGAATGACTCTAGTGTGGGCTTGCATGGCTGTCTGCAGCCAAATGGTACCTGAATCTGGAGCTTTGGGGTCTGTTATAGTTGAGGCTTCTTGGGCATCTCCCCCCCTCTCTTTCTCCTTCCCTCCATTCGGTCTTATTTAGAACTATAAATAGTATGATTTTCACAGGTACTGATTTGGGATTCTTCATAGCATGATGGCTTCTGGGAAGACACTGAGATTAAGGATTTCATGCGAGTGTGCACAGTGCCTTCACGTCCATCGCATTCCGCTGGACATGAGCCCTTAGAAAACTCAGGGCTAAGGTGAGGAAAAGAGACTCCAACTCTCAATGAAGGCATGCAAAGGTTTCAGAGGAGTTTGTGAGAGGCAAATGTTGTTGCAAACTTCAGAAAACATATTCCGCCACACATGGGCTATAAGTCAGGCTATTCAGGATCAAGAGTTCAATGCAGAAGAATTTCCTGTAATTTTAAAATAATAATGCTAATTTTCACAAAGAAAAGGCAGATTCTTGCATTGACAAGAATAGGACATAATTATGTTAGATTGGTCTAATTTCTGTGTTGTGTTGTGACAGAGATGGGTGTACATGAAGGAGTTCTTTGCTAGCTTTCATTCAGGCATGACAAATGAGAAATTATGAGATCTGACTCCAGCTCTGAGGGACTGAAGAGTTGCTCTCAGTGGCTCTCTTTCTATAGTGTGACAGCCAGAAGCAGCAGAAAAGAGTAAGTTTGTCCCAAATACTTCATAGTCACTTACATCTAAGGACATGGAAAGCCATGCTTCCTACACATTGAGAATTTACTAGAGTAAAACAAGTAAAGGCAATTAGAGGAAACCATGTGGCCTGTGCTTTAGAACTGGGTCTTTGGGAAGTACCAAGAGATTAACAGAGTAATGATAAATCCAGTAAAACCCAGTAAGTAACCTCTGTAAAACAGAACTCATTTGTGATGGATGGTTAGTATTGGCTACCAATTTGATCTAGAATTAGCCAGATTAGGTTGGTCTCTGGGCATGCCCATGAGGGATTAGCTATATTAGTTTATTAGTTGAGCTGGAAGACCCACCTTTACTGTGACCATGCTAAGGGTTGGAGTCCTAGACTGGTTAAAAAGGAGAGAGTGAGTGGAATGTTCATCATTCTCTGCTTCCTGACTGAGGACACAATGTGACTAGTTGCTTCATCCTCCTGAGACTCTGTGTTTTCTACTTATACCTCTTCTAGCCAAAGTAAACCCCTGCCCTCCAGTTGTTTTGTTTAGGTATATCTTACCACAGCAGTGAGAAAAGTAACCATTACATCATTGTACAAATACAAGAGTGGTGCTTCATACTAGACATCATTTCTTTCCCATTGGACTCCTTTTGTTGTTTGGTTGTTTGTTGTTGTTGTTCTGTGACCCCCTGATTCTATTTACACAGCCTGAGGAGTGGCAATTTCAGCCAACCAAGTAGAAATATAGAAATTAGAATTTGATTCATGCTGTTCCCATCTCTGATTACTTAGACCTGACACATTCTGTCAAGGATACCCTCTAAGTCTCTATCAGAGGTGTCTTTTGTCTCTATCTCTGCCTGACAGTAACTCTTGTGTTTTAAGTTTTTCTTTAATTACACTTACTGTGTGTGTGTGTGTCTGTGTACAAATCTGTGCACACACAACATCCATCCATGCCATTCGGATTGAACTCAGGTTGTCAGGCCCGGTAGCCAGCACCTGTACCATCTCTCTGGCCATGTTTTACACCTCAGACTTGAGCGCTATGAGCTTTCTCATTAGTGTCTCTGCCTAATCTGTTCTTCTTTATTGGCTACTCATTGTCCACAAGTTCTCTAATGGCTCCTCATTTCACAGCTGATCAAATCTGAGTTCCTTGACCAGGCAATAAAGGGACCGTGCAATGTGACTCCTAGAATCAGCCATTGTCTCTCACCTCCTGTTCTTGCTCTGCCCCCTTCCTGGTTATAGGGAGGGATCCCCTGGGCATACTACCAACTATTTTAACACCTGCAGTCTTGCTTAGCCCCCTCTTGTCTTGGCAATGTCTCTTCCACAGAACATTTGTTTATCCCCAGGCCTATGTTCTGTTCCCTATGACACTGTCCCTTGTCTCAGCACGCCCACATGTGTGATTTGCCTTCCCTACTAGCTTGTGAATTCCCGATGACAACATCGGGCACCCCCACTCCATCGTCAGAATTAGTAGGCTATCAGCGCCAAACGAGAATGTAATACGACAGGGAATAGATTAAAAAACGAAGTGAACAGTAATTTGGCAATATAAATTGCCATTTCGGAGAAACCCTTGCCATTTCCATAGCAGTAGAGAAAGAGGTGCATTTGGGGACCAGTAGTGGGACAGTGAGACTGGGATGCTCTCCATTGTGTCAACCTCTGCACACAACTTACCTGGGCTTGGGGACAGTAGGAGCTTGAAATCCTGGAGACGAAACCCAAGCAACCCAGAAAAAGAGAGAAAAGGCTGAGATGCAATTCAGTAGCGATGCCCATTAGTTTTTCAAAACAGCCTCACAGAACAGACAAGTTTTAGGCAGCAGGAACAAGACCTCCTCAGAGCAGTGGATATTTAGAAGACAGCTTTTCTATGAAGCACTGTTGACTCAGGGAGATGAAGAAGCATCCTGCCCTTTCCTGGGCAGGGGGTGACAGTAGCTGCACTGACTGGAGGGAAGTTTTCCACCAACTGAAGAGGAGGCTGGTCATAGGCAAGTGATGGAGATACAGAGGCCTCAGGTGCTCCTCAACCCCAGGAGCCAAGGGTGTGCTCACAGCAGTCAGGACTGATAACATTTCACTCACATTTTCTCAGGAGAAATGTTGAATTTCAAGCTTGCAGCAAAAAAAGAATTATCCATCCTTTTAAAAATCTCAGTCATAATTAGTTTTGCCCTTGCTATAAAGTGTCAGTTAAACAGAAAAAAATTTCCCCTAACAACCTGATGATTGAAGACAGTGCGTACACCACACGGGCAAGGACAGGATTGCTAGCTCCTTGGAGTGGAATGGTGATTGTTATTAGGGAATTACAGTCAGCTTTGATGCTGGCATTTTCTCCCTTTCTGATATGTAAATACCGTATAATAGTGCCACAAAGATGTTCAATGTTACCCAGTGGAAGCTGCACTGGCAGTTAAAGTTCCCATGCACTGATTATGCCAGGAAAAGAACTGGGCTTTCTTTGGAATAGAAAATATGAAAAAGTTTGTTGATTGTCTTGTCTCCTTACAGTCCTTTTCATCTCGCCTATAGGAAGGCATCACTCAGGAAACTGGCAGAAGCATAGATTTTGTTATCAGACTCTACGGCTAAGAACCATTTAACGGGAACGAAAGCCCTTGATCCACTTTAGGGAGAAAGATTTTGCGAGTGTTCCTCTGCTAATTGTTAAAAGTAAATAGAGGTTAAAGAATGAAGCAAAAATGAGAGCCTTATTAATGGGAAATACATCCTGATAAGTCAAATAGATTCCAGTCTGAGTAGTCAGGTCAAATAATGGAACTGGCTAGTAGCTTTAAATTTGAATTAAAGAAAGAGGTAAAAATCCATTTCTACAAGTTGTTCCAAAATAAGGCATTTACTAGTCTGATTATACTCTGTATGATAAAGTATGCCTTGCCACAGAACCCTGTTTGGAGAAGAGTTTAATCAGATGCCTTTGATAGTGTTGAGTGAAAGCTACTTTGGACTCAGAAAAATCAAAGAGAAGAAATCGCTGCTACTGCAGAGTTTTAATCCACACTGGTGGCCTGTGCTCTTGGTGCCTGCACCCCACACTAAGCTGCTCTCAAACACAAGCATGACCTGACCGGTGAATCTCAGGCTTGGCTTCAGAATCCCATGAGAAAAATCTGTTTTGGTTAACAACCATGTTTCTTATCCGGCTCAATTTTTAGTCAATGACAGATTGCATCAAGGTAAAGACATAAAGATCGTCTCTGGCAGGAATTTAAATAGACTCCAGTGACTACAATTAGCAACCACCCAATAATAATTTTAATTATTAATTAAATTAATTAATTTCAAATTGCTTTGTTTGACTTCAAAGGAACCAAAGGCCACTGAAACTGAAAAGCTTCTGTCGGGCAAAGGATGCAGTCAATCAGACAAAACAACAGCTTACAGAATGGGAAAAGATCTTCAGCAACCCCACATCTGACAAAGGACTGATATCCAAAATATATAAAGAACTCAAGAAAGCAAACACATTTGTTACTCAAGACACTCTCTATTTCACTGACTAATCTTGAATAGTTTGTGAATTTTGTCATAGAAATCACTGATGGGATGAAAATTTGAGTAACTTACTTTTTCTTCCATAAAGTGAATTTGTTCTAATTTTCCAGTTTCCCCAAGGTTGTTGTGGAGTTCATCTCCTGCTGCCGGTTCCCACTGGATGTCAGAGCAACTTGGGGTAGTCCTTCCCTTGCCAGTTTAAAATTAGTCTTTAAATTGTAGTCAACTCTGAGAGATTCTTTTGGAAGCAGGGAATTTAGTGCAGTGACTTCTAAGAGGGCAGGCTTCGCTTTCCTGCAGTCTGGGTGGGTTTGTGATTTAGACCCAGCTAGCCACCAAGCAGCTGATGCAACCTTACAGACTTGAGAATGGAACTAGGACAAAGGACATCACTTCTGGGAGGTGGTCATCAGCAAATGATGGATGGAGGTGGGAGGGAGCAGGGCATGCAAGCAAAGGGAGCTGGCAGTTGTCCTTGTCTAGAGAGGGGAAGGACAAAAGATGCTGGCCTTGAACCGTTGAAGCCTCAGGGGATTTCTTAACACAATCCAACTGCTAAGGACTATTGACAGCATTGTACAGTAAGGGCTAAAGTTCTTTGGGCATGATGACCTCACAGACAGCTGAAAAATTATCTACTGTAGACACCTATAAGATACTGATGTATTTCAGAAAGATAACAGAGTAGACTAACAAATTACATGTCTTTTCCACTTACCATTACTTAGTGTTTCCAGTAAGTAAATGTAGTTTCTTAGCTGAACTGCTCTTTTAAATTATTGTTAATTAAATAATACTCCCTGAGAAATCTATCATTACCAGCAGCCAGGAATGGGCTTGTTGAGCTTGCCTGAGGCTGCTAATGCTCCAACAAACAGTCTCTTAATTGCCATAAGATTAATTTCAGTGGGGATTATCGTTCACTTTTCCCCAAGAATCTTATAGAGTGCTATGTATCTGAACCTTTTCCTTTTTGCTTCTGTGTGGGGAACTGTGTAAGGCCAGAGGGATCTTTCATTCATTCATTCATTCATTCATTCATTCATTCATTCATTCATCCATTCTCTAATGACTCAGCCACTGTGTAATTTATTTTTTATAGTTGAAAGAGTATGTGTTATTGAATCTGTAATCTCATCCTGTTTCCATTATGGCCAAAGGAAAGCAACTGAGAACAGATTTTAAAATTGACACCCCCCCCCCAGTTCATTTTCTTATCTTTAAAATAAGTGACTTTTGTTTGGAGAAGTCACTTGGGATCTCTTTAAGATGTCACTGTGAGATTACTCCTTGGCAGTTGTCAGTTGTTTTTCTAGAAGACAGTAGAGTGGACAGACAATGACCACTGGGTGTGGTTGAAAGTGTGAAAGATAAGGGCCTCAGGCTCCAGAGAAGAGTGTGTTCCCAGGCCTAGGATTGGACATGGCCTTATCTGCAAACACCTCCCTTCTGCTGGGAGCACAGAGGGAAAAGTCACCCTTAAAGCCTCCATATGCCATTTCAAAAAGAGCGCTATTCCAGCCTTTTCCTAAATGACCTCGTTTTCGTCAAAATGTAATGTATTTCTTTCACCTTTTGATGGGTACTTGGGTTTTTTTATTTTTAATAAAGTTATATACTTGTTTCAGAGGAATTACATTTTAGAATGCATTCCGGTGGTATTTTATCCTAACAGTTTAATTTGGTTGAATTAATGTGCAGCTGTGCCTGAGTGGGGAGGGAGTGGTGATGGTGGAGAGAGAGGGAGGGAGGGAGGGAGAAGGAGGAAGGGAGAGAGAGCAAGAGTGGAAAGAGGGGGGGGAGAGGGAGAGAGAGGGAGGGGAGTGGGGGAGGGGAGACAGAGAGAGGGAGGGAGAAAAAGAGAGAGCCAAACTCCAAGTATAACTCCCAGGATCACATTTCAGAATCGTAACAGTAACTCCCTCATCTTTTTTTTTTTAATCATAAAAGGATAATTTAGCTGCATAGTTTGAGAGCATATATAAGACAGTATCAACATTATATAAATGATTTACTTTCCTATGTTCACAATTGTTGCCTGCCTTTCTGGCAACATTTTGACCTTATCCCATTTGAATTCAGGTTTGCTTGACAGAATTTCAACCTCCCTGTAGCCTCTCAGGTTCCTCTCTCTGCTTCCTATTAAGACACGAGTGGACAAGCATCTCTGTGTGTTTGTAGATATGTGCCTGGGGACCCTGGAAGAAAAGCAGCATCTTCTTCCAAACCGTGGATGCCTGCATGTCCTTCTGCACCCAAGGGCAGGGTATGCATCACAGCAAGAACTTCGTGATAATTGACGTAACTCAGCACATCTCTCCTTCCTGCTTTCAGTTAGAAAGCATACAGACTAAGAGAACAGGCCATTCTTGACCAGTGACAAGGCAGTATAGAAACAGATTGATGCATCCCTGTCCAGCTGCACTGTAGATGACAGTTGGAGGGTGGACTATTTGCAGGCCTAGTGAGCCATGGTCTCTGTCATCACTGAGCTAACTCAGCCTTGTCCCCATATGCCCCGAATATCTGAATATCCAGCCGAAAAACACATAGTTATCCAGCAAAGGAGCACAAAGTAATGCATTGGGCTGGTGCTTGTGTTGTTTGAATTTAATTAAGACAAGCAAAAATAAAACTCAAATGCTTTCCACCAGGTAGCAGTGAGAAAAACAATCTTTGGTAAGGACTCTGACTCTAGACCAAAGGAACTTACGTAGTCACTTAGAGTTGATTCTCTCTCTCTCTCTCTCTCTCTCTCTCACACACACACACACACACACACACACACACACACACCTACCTACACCTGCTTGGTAATACTTATATATATGTGTACTTATGGGTATTATGGGTATGTGGTTGCCCTTTTTGTAATATATGAGGTATATATCATGAATATATGAAGGAGCCACAATTCATGTATCTGGAAGCCAGAGGTTGATGTGGGGATGTCTTCCTTAATGACTTTCCATTTATTTTCGAGTTATGGTCTCTCTGAAGAACTCAAAGCTCAGCGTTTGGGCCAGGCTAGCCAGCCAGTAAGCTTGTTTTGATTTCCATTGCAGATATTTGAAGTCATGTCAGCTTTTCATGTGGGGCATCACCATCTAAGCTCAAGTCCTCATGCTGGGCACGGGGTACTGAGCATGTCCTGGACCCTAGCTACCTGTTTCCTTTCACTAATTTTGTATGTATACCGGGTAGCTGGAAACAGTAATGCACCTATGCAAATGTAAGCACAGGGAGCTGTATCAGTTTGGGTGGTTTCCTCTTTGACATCCATACACATCTATGTTCTAAAGATTGCTTCTTATCTACAACATGCCACAGGCTCCCTTCCAGAATTCTCCCACTTCAGTGAAAGATTGCATCAGCATGAGGGTCACATGTGCAAATGTGACTGTGCACTGTGTCACTCCAGGATGACTGGGAGGGGAGTGGAGGGGAGGGGAAAGGAAGCTAGGCTTCTGCCCAACTGGGCAGCAAGCCCATATCAGAACTGCTAAGGCAGCCGGCCAGACCACCTGTCTGCATGACAGCCAGTCTGTGTTTTTAAAGTAGTGTTATTTAGATAAATATTTGGAAGTGTACGTAAGTGTTAGTTCCCATTCAACAGGAGTGAGGTTTGCTCAGCTGCTTCCAGAGTGATGGGGACAGACAAGACAGGGCTCCAGCCAACCAAAGGCTCTCCATCTGCCCTCTGCTTGGCTTGCAAGTAGCCAGCCATACCAACGGTTTAGCTTTGTTCTTTTTTTCTCTTTTCTTTTCTGTTGTTGTTCTGATCTGAAGCAGAGGCTGACATGAAACAAACATGGCATTTCCTTTTGAAAATTGAATTCTGAAATTGGCTTCATCTTTCCAGAAGCACAGCCCTGTTGTTGTTTCTCCCAGCTCTGTGAATGTCATAACGACTTTGCATCTAAAGCCCCAGGTTTGGAGGCAATTACCAGTTTTCTTGGGACTTTTACCCCCTCAGAGGGATGAGGTGTTTGGTTTGGGGTGGTCTGCTGCGATTGTTTGAAGGGGAGTGGTTTTCTCTCTGTAGAAGTCATGAAGGAAAATAGGGGATCAAATTAATACTATTTTCTTTCTTACCCTTTTATTAGCTTATTTTAAGGGGATGTTGCAAAATGGGGAGTCATTCAAACCTGGCTTCTTGAGGAATTCCATCAGTGTCGCCCATAAGCACACACACTCACGCACACACGCACGCACGCACGCACGCACACACGCACGCATCCTACACATACAAGCTGAAAAGGAGCGTCCTCACAATGTCCTTAGCATATGTTGAAGTCTCGGACCCTTGTAAGCTGTAAGGAAACTGGGCAGTTTGGGAAGAAGGGAGGATCTGAGGACCCTGGCTGCCCTTAGGGCTGCAGTCTCGTCCAGAGTGAATGCTCTGAGCTCACTCAGTTTCACTTGTGATCCACAGAGTGCTCGTCAGATGACACGGCTCTTACAAACACAGTTGAGTCAGTATTGATTAATGATGAGAGTCGTGGCAAGGAAGGGACATGAACTTGGTTTGACGTGCAGCTTTTTTTTTTTTAACTTTCTTTCAAAATTTATTCTTTATCCTTTCACATCATGTATTCTGATCACATTCATTTTCCAGCCACTCACATCCATCCTCTGCCCTTGCAACTTCTCCCCTCCACTCCAAATAAAACGATGTAAAAATTAAGATTAAAAACAGGGAAAAATGAAAACAAAAAGAGGAATAAAGGGAAAATCTCATGGAAGCTGTCGTGTGACATAGCGGGTCCCATAATAAACCCCTCTGTCCATCTTCATGTACAGGTATTCATTGCAATGAGTCATTGGTTTGTCCCAGGCCCGTGGTCTCTGCTATGCCATCGCCCTCACTGGAACTCTTCCTAGAACTATCCATTGCTGCTATATCCTCCCCCATACCTGTGCTCTAGGGGGTAGATGTTGGGATGGGCTAACAAACAACCCTGGTTCTGGGTCTGGGTTGCAGGGTTGGTCAGGCAGCCTTCAGCTGGATTGCTATGTTATAACCTCCACTTCCTTCACAGGCTTCATGGTCACAGGCAAATATTTCATTTTTTTCACACCTGCACAATGGAAGTAATGAGCCATGCCCCAAGTCATTGCGTACACTCCGTGTCTAGATCACCGCCACACTCCAAGTGTTCATTGAGCTTTGTTAGTGGTAGAAAGGCAGGCACCCAAGGCTCTGGCTTAAGGGGTACTCCAGCTTGGGCCCTACTGTTGTGGTTGGAAGAAAGTGAATTAATTTTTCCTGTGGCTCAGAGTTTTTCAATACACAGAAGTGTACGGTTGTTACATGTGTGAAATTATCTCACAACCTGCTAAAGCCCAGTGTAGTGTGTAGAACACCGTAGATGTAGTGGAAACTTCAGCCTACCCCAGTATAGGAAATACAATAACCCAATGTTGTAAGCCAGGATTCACAACTTTCTCCATAATTGTCTAGATCTTTCTGTCATGTGTTTGGGTCTTCCAAATTAGAATTTCATGGCAGGTATTGGTCAACAGTGGTGGTTTTTTCTGTAAGCTTTGTATTTGGTGGGTAGGAATAGGAAATTGAATATCTTTCGCACTAGGCTATAACGTTTTATCTTGACTGTCACATGAATACTATCTCCGACTTTCTTTTAAGAAACGAAAACCCTAAATGCCACAAACTTGTTCTCCACTGTGACTTTAATGTTCTCAGGAGGACAGGGGGCAAAGTTGTGCCTTGTGTGCGTGCTTCTCCGGTGACAGACTTTGCAGAAGAATCCTGGTGAGACAGTCTGATGAACATAACAGCACTGTTTCTGTGATGGACTCACCACTGTGTACAGAGACGCAGAGGCAGCATCACCACTGTGTACAGAGACGCAGAGGCAGCATCACCACTGTGTACAGAGACGCAGAGGCAGCATCAGACACTTGTTGGGGGGTTCTTACTCAGCAGTATCTTTGCCTTGCTAAAGGATGGTCTCCTGTAGTCTTGTTGCTAACAATGGATTCTGCCTCTTGTCCAAGTCAAAGCAGGTTTTGGAATGGGTGAAACTGGCACACTCATTGGGGATTATGGTGTCTGTGCTTTGCAGAATAAGAGTGGAGGAGTGGAGTAAATAGCGGGAGGGGTCAAGGGATGCAGATCTCACTGCCCCAGCTTCTAGGCCGTTGAGAGGCTGAGTTGAGCCTCCTGCCTCAGAGGGCTAGGAATTGCTTTGGCCACTGTGCTCAAAGTCAGCATGAGAGAGCATAGGCTCCCTGAAATCAAAGCTTGAGCAATGGAGATCTATGGAAAGTATTGTCTCAAGATTTCCATAGAATTGATCCCTCTTCCCAACCCCTGGGTTGTTTCGAACACCTATATTAATGAGTTGAATTGAGCAAGGTAGACATAAGAAAACAGCGATGACATCACAAACAACATATTCTGCTACTGTATGTGGCCAGAACATCAGGCCATGTTAAGACAATTTTATTTAAAGGAAATGTACAGTGTGTACTATTGTAAAGAAATAAGTTTCCGTTGTAAATGATAGAAAAGAACTTTGAGCATTCATGGCATAGAGGAGGTGGTTATTGTTGTTTGAAAGGGAACTCTGAAATCACTTAGAATTATTTACCTCATAAATATTACATCTGCATCTATTTTTAAAAATGTAATGATTACTATTCATGCAGTGGCAATAAACTGCAAGTTTCTGCTAATAGATATGCATACTTTTAGATTTATATTGCTTGTATGTGCACTATACCTGCTTCCCAGGACATAGTCTATATATATCTGATGGTTCCCAAAGGTTTCTGGAGAATGAGGTTTGAGGATATTGAGGAGTTTGTCTTCACACGCATGGGTGCATGCATGCGTGCATACATGCATGTGTGTACTTGTGAATGAGTGCATGTGTGCATGTCCATAGTGTGTCTGAGGTGGTCAGAGGACAACTTATGAAAGTCCTTTCCCTCCTTCCTAAAATTTGAACTCAGATTGTCTAAGCCATCTGGCTAGCCTTACATGGTTAATTTTAAAGCAAGCTATTAACATTTACTTGGTGAATTTATGATTTTCTAGTCTAGGTCATTCTTTCTTAGAGTTAAAAATTACTTTATTTGTAAGATACTACAGTTAAAATTTATTTGTTGATTAAAATATCTATTCATTTTTGCCACCCTGTAATTCTAGCCAACTACAGGGTTCTTACTATCATAATTTCTAGTTTTTTCTTTAGTGTGTTTGGAAATATGTGCTAAAGGCCCACACAGTTATGATGTGGGCAACATGGCTGTCTTAATTGGAAAGGATGACTGCGGGCTGAGGATCATGGCTCAGTTAGTGAAATATTTGCTGTGCAAATCTGAGGCTCTAAGGGTGTATATCCAGCAAGTATGTGAAAATCCAGATTGACTGTGTATGCAGATGATCCTAGCCCCAGGGCAGAGAGTACCAGTGGATGCTTGGAACCCAGTGACCATCATCAGCCTTACTCAACCAACATGGTCCTGAATCAGATCTGTCAGCCTTGCTCAACCAGTTGGTCCTGATTCAGTCAAGTATTTTGTCTCAAAAACAAGGTGAAGGGCAATTGGAGAAGATACTCAATGCCAACCTGTGGCTTCTAACCCCACAAGCATGCACACACACTTGCACATGCCCACATGAACAGAAATGGTGACTTTCATTCTCATAAGTCAAATTAGGAAATTCAGGGGCCAGGGAATGTTTGCAGTGAGTAGTTCTAATGCTGGTTTTTGTTTTGCTTTTTTTTTTTTTTTTTATTTGCTCTTAATGGCTGCAGAAATATGTATGGTGCTAATCTTTTTTTGAGAATGACCTTATTTTCTATTTACATTTCAATTAAAATAGTATCAAGTGATACTCTTGGATAACCAGGCCACCGAGTTTATCTCCTAACCCTGTGAATTCTGTGATGAGAACTTTGGCCTAAGGAGATGACTTGGCCAGTAGGTCTGCCACCCAAGCATGGGGGCCTGGATATGAATTCCTGTATCCATGCTGAAAACGGCGTTGTGGCTTCCATCTGCAATCCCAGTGCCAGGAGGCAGGGACAGGTGGACTATTCAAGCTCCTTGGCCACCAGCTAGTCTGGATGAATTGATGAGTTAGTTTCAGGGAAACTCTCAGTCTCCAAAAAGATTGTAACCAATTGGGGAAGACAACCAACATTGACCTCTAGCCTCTACCAGCACAAGAACATGTACAACTGCATGCAGACATGCACACAACTACGTGGACATGTAGATGATTACACACACATACACACACTCCCCAGGTTTGACCTAGAGAATTGATTGACAGTGTTATATGTTACACAGGTTACTTTGCATTGATAGAGTCCATGTGTGGATATTGCTATTTTCTGACATTAGTTATGAGCCAAGATGATTGTTATATAGTAGGAAATGCAGTAGAATATTTATTTTAAATTATTGTTTATGCCTTCCTGGGTTTAAAATGTAAGAACACTTCCCACCTGGTCCATGATGGAGAATTCTACCTGTTTTTTTCACAAGCTGAATGTCAACTTCAGCTCTGGGATTGTTCCTTAATGTCTGCTTTCAAGTTTGAGGGGTTTGGCTATTTTTCAATCTGATGCTAATGTTTTCTTCTAGTCTCCGATATTGGTAAGTGGGTGTGGTTGCTTTCAGCTTCTTATGGCTTTGAGTGACAGCCCACATTCACTTCCAGCCAGTGTTTTGATCAATGATTTTGAATGAAGCATTGCCCTGGCAGGGACCCATCAGCTCCTATAGTGAGCACCGGGTTCTGACTGGAAGGCTGAATCAAGGCAGCCAGAAACAGATGGAAGAGGAGGCTCCTGGAGATTTCTTGTTTTTTGCTGGCAGTGACAAAGGAAGGTTTCTTTATTTTTATTTTTTACTGTTTTAAATGGGGGCAGAGGAAAAACATGTATAAATGAGGTAGGTTTGTGGAAAAAGTCCAGGCCAGAGAGAGGTGAATCCACTGGGGCTTAGATAGAAGGAACTATTCAGACTCCAAAAAGTTATTATACTGCTTTTCTCTCAGATGTGCCTATTTTCTTTATAAAGTTATGAACGGATAGCCATGCTACATAAGCAAAAATTACTCTGAGCTTACATAATGCGTATAATGATGTTATCAATAAAATTAAAAACCAAAATTACCATAGTGGTACGTATTTAATTATGCACACACTTCTCACTGAGCTACACAATGGTAATGGCCAAAGAATCATACAAACACTGTAGCTCCTGTTCTTTTTAATAGGGCTGGGAACTAATATTTATTGAATCTCTAATATCTGCTGGGCTCCATGCTGGCTGCTTTACATATGTTAATGTCTTTCATATCAAGGAGTCTCTGGGGTCTGTGTTGGTGGAGAAGGGAAGGGTTATATTGCAGGGGTCTTCCTGAGGATTGATAACTAACTCTCTTTCTCTCTTGGCAGGGTACCCATTTCATCCCTGATCTTTGGCTTTGGAGTTTGCATTTCTTTTAAAGTAATTTTTTTATTATTTTTAAAAGATTTAGTTTATTATCTTGAGTGCTTGTGTGTGCTTATACACAAGTGACTATGGGTGTTTACAGAGGCTAGAGGGGTGCACCAAAACCCCTAAAGCTGGAACTACATGTGGTTGTGAGCCACCAAGAAACCAAACTCTGGTCCTATGTAAGAGAAACAAGAGATGTCGGCCACTGCTGCACATCTACAGCCCAAAGTTTTAATTAAAATTTCCCTGAGGTACTGAGTATTGAACCTAGGACATTGCATATGTGAGACAAGCACTGTACCACTGAGCTACAACTCATGCTATCTGAGTAGGTACGGCCTCTTTCTTCCACACCCTGTCTCATACACATGTCACTAGAGGGAGAGGGTCGGCCAGGCAGCCCACACTCCAGTGTTTGAGTGGGAACGTTCAGTACAAGGAGGCAGAATCAAAGCAAGTCCTTTGAATTTTGAAGGAATATGATAAAAAGACCTTTGACAGCTCCAGCGTGGGTCTTGTCTGCTCATAAAGGTGATGGTAGGAAGTCAAGAGTCCTCTCACCCACCCTTTCCATACTTCCCAAGCAGGCTTATTGCAAGTTCCTGGCATCTCATAATTGGGGGCTAGGGAATTGACAAAAGTCTGATAATAATTATGACTCCACTCCCAGGAACATGTTTGTAATTAACCCAGAGCTCTATTGGTTCCTAGGATGATAGACAGGTGTCAATTAGGTTGGAGCTCTATTGGTTCCTAGGATGATAGACAGGTGTCAATTAGGTTGGAGCTCTATTGGTTCCTAGGATGATAGACAGTTGTCAAGGCCAATTGGCGAAAGTTAGAAGGTGAAATTGCTCACAATGAACAGAAAAGGAGCCAATCAGGATGAAGGAAGTGAGAGCAGCACATGGGGAAGATGGAAGGTTCCATCTGGGAAGTTGGTGATCTGTTTAAACTTGCACATATCTGGAACCACAAGGACAGTTTACTATGTTCAGTCAAGAATGGTGTGTAGCTTAGTATGCATTATGCTTTCCAACAATTCACATGTTATCTAAGAATGACTCATGTCACAGTAAGTTATTAGTAGTATTTATAGAGTAAATGACTTTGGCACTAAGGTCTCTATCTCTTTGCCTTGATGAAGCTTTGGAACTTAACTCTATCTTGCTTCCTTGAGCCCCAGGCCAGTCAGGCAGAAGTGTTGCTGTCAAACCTATGGTCCTTCACGTACCAGGACAGCCCTCCACCATCATACTCTACCGCCCACTCCTACTGTTTGAAAATCTGATCTTGGAATGCAGCCCACGCTAGCCTCAGACTTGAGAGCCTCCCGCCTTCACTTCTGGAGGGCTGGGCTTGTGGGACATGACCACCCTGCCCACTTACAGTCTCAAGTTGTTAGTTCCTCTTATTGGTTGCCATCACAGGCAACCTAGACACGCCTTTGTTTTTGTTTTTTTCTAATAGAAATTTTATGAAATACTAGCTTACTTTAGCTTGACTAACAACCACTCCTTGTTTTGTACGGGCAAATGGAACAGAAAGAGAATAAAGTTGGATATTTTGGTAAAGTTTTAGGCCACATCTTGTCACTGGGAAAATTGCTAATCAGGGATGCTAGTCCCTCCTAGGACAAGACTGTCCTCTTATTGTCCTTATTATCTTTCTACATGGTTATCTATGATCCTCTTGTGCTTACCCAATGAAGTCTCTACAGAATCTTAAAGGACAGAATTCAGGGCACAGCTGGCTAGCTGAACAAACGGAGGCTTCTGGACCAAAGAGTAAAAGGACTACATGGCAACGCCACACCCCTCTTCTTTAACCTGCCATAATCATCTCTACTCTTGTGCTCTTAAATATCTTTTCTTTCTTCTTTTTTTTTAACGGCATTTTTTTTTTCCTAAAAAGCATGAAGCAGATTGATCAAATCTGGTGAAGTGGTGTTGAGAACCTGACTGCATGGTTGCAAGCATGGAAAGCATCCTGGTGTCTGAGGTAAGGGTTAGCAGTTTTTAAGACTGACTCTTCAACCTTAGGATCTGATGCTATCTCCAGATAGATTGTCTCAGAATTTGAACTGCGTTAAAGAGCCCTAGCTGGTGTCCCCTGCAGAAGAGATGGTTGGCATGCAGTGAGGAGCAGAGGAAACAGAATGACCTGTCCTGCAGGTGAAACCAAGTATAGGCGTTCCCCTTTATTTAAACATGGTTACACTACTGTTTATATCTGCTGCTTCGGTTAAATTACATGTCTTTTGTGTTCTTGTATACTTATTTTTGCCATTTGACTTAGTTGAAATTTAGCATAAAATCTGTTGTTTTGAACCCAGCGTCGGGAAGACAAGTTACAGGGTACCCAGAAGAAAGAGCTTATTCCAAATTGGCTCTGCCATGGGCATTTTGGAGCAGAATTATAACAAGGTCACCTGTGTTTGTTTATTTACTTCCCCAAATGTTTTCTTGACTGGAAAATGCCCGTGGAATTTCAAACTCAAAATTCTAATCCCATTCAGTGAGCTGTGAGCTCAGTCTGTGCAAGACCTGCTTTGGCCTGCCAAATGGAAAGTGTCTGGGTAGAAACGGGAATTTAGGTCATTGCTTTTGAAACCAGTGTGTCCTCTAGAAGAAAAGAAATCCAATCCAATAACATCACACGGGGAAGAAAGTAAAGGAGTCCAAGGAGAGCTTTTCTTTGCCACAGTCAGCTGGGATGGAGTGAGCAATACTTTGTCCTCCTTCTGTTCTCCCCTGCTCCAGGTCTGAGTAAGAGTTGATTTCAGTCTTTAAAATCACAGTCTTCCACTACAGTATCCCACAGCATCACCCTCCTGTGAGGTGAAGGGCTGCCACATTCCTAGGCACTCCCTGGGGTTAAAATGGGGTTCTCTCTTCATTCCACTGAGGTTGTAGGGTGGTGTTGCTGAGTCCCTCAGACTTCATGTGCAAAACCTACAGATTCTTCTGAACATGCAGGTTTTCATTAGGTCAGTGCTAGCCTGGGACGGGCCCTCAGTGTTTGCATTTCCACGAAGCAGTTCGAGCTCACAAAGTGCTGTCAGATGGCGGCGGCTGTGGTGAGCACACAGGGCTAGCGAGATTACTGTAGTTCAGGCCTATTTGCTTGCTTAGTCCTTCTGTCTATACTTGCTCATTTCTGGACGCTGGGGTTTGGTCCCCAGGCTCTGTGTTAAACACTCGCTCCTCAGCTGTTGGTGCTATTTTGGGAGGCTGTGAAACCTTTAAAAGCCAAGGCCCAGCTGGGGGAAGTGAGTCACTGGAGTTGATCCTTTAGGTTCAGAGCGTGGCCCAGGCCGCATTTCCTGCCTGTTCTCTGCTTTCTGGTCCAGTGAGGTGCAAGCAAGCAGCCACACAGGCACAGCATACAGCTGCTCCTTCTGCCATCTGTTTGAGCTGCAGTGAACTGTACCCTCAACCCTGGAACCAAAATAAACCTTCTTCCTTCAGGTTGCCTCTTGTCACAAATTAGGTCACAACAACAAGGAAAGTGATTCTGGCTATTTCCCACGGGGGGCTGGGCTGCTGGGATTTCCTTTGAATACTAGTCACTCACCCCGGGATGTCACACTTCCTGTGTCCTTCTCCTTCAGATGCGTCTTCTCTTAAGTACGCACAGAACCTCCCTGCTGCACAGAACACATTTGTGACTGACTCAAGGGAAGGAGGACATCTCTCTCCACTGACCTGCACTTCATTGGAAGTGATAGAATTTCATTGGTCTTTATTTAGCAGTGGGGCGGTGGATTGAGGCATATTTAATTTTCAGCTTCCTAAATGCTTTAAATGAAAAAGATTATGGTAGCACTGCTGAAGATGTTCTATCCAGAGCAGCACTTAAGACCAATAGATACAACGTTCCACTTAGGAGCCATCTTGATACAATTAACTAGCAGCTATTAAAAGGAACTTTCTTAAAACACTTAAAGTTGTAAACCTATTCAGAAATAGATCTGTACTTCTCCAGTAAATTCAAACAAGGAACAGAGTCATTTGAGAGCATAATAAAAGAAACCAACAAGCCGAAAGCCAGCTCCCCACGGGTGAGATTGAAAGCTACACATCTATGTACTTTCTGCAATTAACATAAAATATACTTAAATTTGGAAGGTTTACTCTGCCATCACCTTCCCACACAACAAACACAATTTCCAGGCTAATTTGCCTTCCTTACTTCAGATGTATTTCCAAGCCTGCCTTCTGCTCTTAGATGCTTATGCACGGTGTACCTTCAAGGTAAATTCCTGTATATGGACCCCTCAGCATCTGCCCAATCCTGAAGGAACCATAGGGTCTATTAGCACTGAGCTTTGTGGCCGGATTTCTCCATCCTGAGGGAGGCTGTCCTGCTGTATGCAGAACCTAAGAGCGCTATAGAGAGCTATAGAGCTGCTTGTCTCTCATTTGGCAGAGCTGAGTCCTAGCCAGCTGCCTTTGAAAGAGAAAGAAAAGATACCATCTAAGATGTTTTTGATTCGAACTATTATTGTGAGTTTTTTTTTCTCTCTTTTGGCTTTTTGAACTCTTTGGGGGAGGCCTGCTACCCAGCTCCCAAATGAACCACACACGCAGGCTTATTCTTAGTTACAAGTGCTAGTTATGAGTACCTGGCCTTAGCTTGGCTTGTTTCTTGCCAGTTTTCCTTAACTTTTATTATCCAGTCTACCTTTTGCCTCTGGGCTTTTCCTGTTCTCTTGTTTCTGTAACTCTTACCCTCACTGCATGGATTGCTGTGTAGCTGGATGACTAGTCCCTGAGTTCCTCCTCCCTCCTTCTCTCCTTGCTCCTCCTCTCCCTCCATTCTCCTTCTACTTACACTCTCTGCCTGCCAGCCCCACCTGTCCTTCCTCCTGCCTCGCTCTTGGCTGTTTATTGGGACCTCCAGGTGTCTTAGACAGGCACAGTAACCCAGCTTCACAGAGTTAAACAAATGCAGTAGAAACAAAAGCCACACAGCTGAAAATAATCTATAACCATTGTGGATCACTTTCTCACCAGATAATTGCAAGCAGTGAATCTAGCATGTTTGGATCCTGGGCCTACTGACTCATGAAAAACTTTCAGTGTGGGAGCTTTGTTTCGAATATATATATGTGTGTGTGTGTGTGTGTGTGTGTGTGTGTGTGTGTGTGTGTGTGTGAGTGTGAGTGTGAGTGTGTGTGTGTGTGTGTTTCTCTCTTCAAGTACGGGAAACCTTATTTTGAAATGAAGCAAACAATAGGTGATGTGTTACTTCTATATACAGCCTCTTACAGTGAGGTAGAAGAGAGCAATAGGAGAGTGAGAAACAGATTTGGAAATAAAAGACATGGGGGAGGCAGGGGAGGTCCTCAGAGCAGGGGGACACAATAGATTAAACATCGGTTGTGCTCTATATGTGCAATCCTTTGATGTGTTTGTGAGATGAACTCCTTTACTTATAAAAGAAGTCAGCTAAGAATCCAGACTGCTTACTGTAGAATTTACATTTTAAAATTAGATGTAAGAGAGATGAGAGGCAGCCATGGTGTGAGGTCACCCAGAAGCTGGCAGTTGGTTGCCATGGCAATGGAGTCTCCAGGCCTACTTAGAGCAGAGCCTGGAGAGGCTTAGCTTCAAGTTTGTAGAGGAGGGCCTGGCTCTAGAATACCCCAGTTCCTCCCAGAGGATTAAGGTCATACAACATATTTTATATGTGCACTGTCTATTTTAGAACAGCTACTAAGAGGAGAGAAAACTCAAGACAATCTTTCATTATTTTATTTATGTAAACAAATCCGTGCATTAGATGTCACACGTAAATATTCATGTCATGGGGTCAAAGGGCAGACGGCATCAAGACGTGATACTGACAGCTCGAGGAAACTGAGCCCTCCAGGAATGAGTACATGGTTGAATAGGAAGTAGCTTTGCCACCTTTTCTGTGCCTCAACTTCCTTTTCTAAGAGAGTGTAATATGAGCACTGGCTTAAAGGCTTGTTTCTTTAAATGAGATAGTATGGTAATCAGGTAGAACAGTGTCAGTGAAACTTCAGCATGCTACATCGTCTACTGTTACTTGCATTGTTGGGAAGGACTAAGAACTCAAGTGTTCTAGTTTCACATCTGCCACTCATCTTAGTGCACTGTGGTTGGACAACTATGGAGGCGGGAGGGAATGAACATGGATTGGTTACTCCTACCTCTAGACTGACCCTTCCTCCAAGTCAAAGCTACGTGCTGTAGTGGAAAAGAGATGTTTGAAGGGGAGCGATGTCTGTGTAGGAGCATCCCTGGCTGGAAAATGTTCTCCCAGAAGTGGTTCCTTATGTGGACTACATATGTTCTTTAGAGTTTGTACATTGACATTCTCATCACAATCTGATAGTTTTAGACCATGGGACTCAGGGAGAGAATTAGGTCACAAGGGTTGGAGAATAAGACTAATGACTTTGGGAGAATAAACTTGTATAGATGTGGTGGTTCAAGATGCCCACCCCCAGTAGTTGATAGACTGAGGCAGGAAAATTGCCATGAGTTCAGTTCAGCCTGGGTAAACAATGAAATCCTATCTTGAACCCCACCCCCACACACAAACAATAAAAACCTTGGTGAGGGGATTTCTCTTTCAGACAAGAGAGGATACAACCAGAAGGCTGTAGACTGTGTGTCCTTGTCACACATAGCAGACCTGCTGGTTCTTTGGTTTTGGCCTTTGGGCCTTCACAACCGAGAAGCAAATGTTTGTTTTTTCAGCCATTCTGATTTACTACTGAGGCATCTTGGTATCCCAAATAGATTGGTTAGCTAGGGAATCTTTCTGTTGTTAATATGTTTCCATTAGAGACTGTCTCTTATCCAAATCTAGGTTTTGTATTATTTTTCTTTTTTTCTTTCTAAAATTGTCTTGCTCTCAAGATATCTCCTCCCAAACTCTGTCTTTGTGAGTTTTCAATAGTTATGAAATTACATATTCTGTTGAGCCATGAATAGTTTTAGTATTTTAGGCATAAAAACAGCATTATGCTTAGAATTCCTTGAAGCACTGGAAGAGTTCTGGTTTCTAGGTTTTATTTTTTCAAAGTTTTTTTTTTTATTTGTTTATTCTGAACAATAGATCTGATACAGAGGTGGATGAGGCATGACCCTTTAAAGCGGTTAATGATGGCCAAAATGAAAGGTTAATTAGCTTACCTATCAGTGACATTAATGCTTCCACATTTTAAACACCAAATATAAGAAGTGAATCCTAGACGACTATTACAACTGCAGGCCTGGGAAGACCTAGGCATTTTATTTCCCAGATCCTGTGGAGGATGTGGAACATCCAGGTCAAACTGGAAAAAGAATGCTCAGTAGTTGAATGGTTAAATACCTTGTGCTACACTTAGACCATGAAATACTATACCACAACGAAGGAAATTAATATATGCAATAACCTATGAATTTCCAGAAAGCTATATCAAGTAAAAAGAGGCCATTTCCCAAAGTTACATGCTTTGCAATTCCTTCAGCATGATACTCATGAAACAAAAATATTCTCCAAGAGGTAAAATTAGCCATTACTAAGGCCTGGGGAGGGGGAGGAGTGGAGCAAAGGAGGCTATAGCTTCAGAAAGGCAGTAGGAGGGATCCATATGGTAGTGGAGAATTTCAACATTTTAATGATATCATTGTCAACATTCTGGTTGAGCAATTGTGAAATAGTTACCAACAAAGGGAGATGGGGAAAGGGTGCCACTGTCATTACATTCTTTCTTATAAACTTAATTAATTATGTACAATTATGCCAATATTGAGTTGAATTTTTCAAAGACATAAGTCAGAACTTAAGAAAGGTCTGTTTTATATTACTAAAATTTCTTATATGAGTTTTTTTTTAAATGAGCAGGAACATTTCTGAAATAGAGAATGATATTGTAAGATAGTGTCTGAATTCTGACAAAGCAATTGTGAAGGCAAAAAAAACCTAAGTGGGTTCTTTGTCTAATTTTTGTCAGGGTCAAGAAAGAGTTAACAGAGCTGTCAAGTAGTAGGGAAAATACAAGTACAGGACTGGTGCGTATTTGAGACCAATATTATTTTCATAGCCTACAATATAAGAAGCTTAAAGTATTAGAGAACCCATATTTATATCTGCTTGTGCATAGTATAGATAAATAGATTTCTGCTTTTATTGGTAATATTATGCAACTTTGGTTGGCATTTGAGAACTCATAACATCACGCTTACTTTTCCTTTCTATAGAAGTAGGAATTTAAACAAAAAATACAACTGAGTTCTAGGTAGGATAAAAACAGACTTTATGAGGATGATAAGAAATAAACTGCAGTTCATTCTTGCTAGAGTTGGTTTGCAGCTCTTTAAATGGTAGTTTTTGCAGCAAGACTTTGTAATAATTCAAAGCAGTGGCAAAGCACCTGTGATATATAATAATTTTAATAATGTACAGTTTTTTGTGTAATACACATAAAGACACAAGTGCCTGTTTCTGAAGAATAGAAAGGCATGGGCACATATAAATGAAATAATAAGACTGTGAAAAGAAATATGAAGTGAGAGTTGACGTACGGCAGTGCTATCAGGAGGGAAGCAAGTTTTTCTCATAGTTCACCTAGAATAGCTAAAGGTTAGAAATGCATGAGCATTATATGCTCTTCCAGTGCTAAAAGCATTTTAAAGTTATGATGCATTACTAAGACAAGGGGGCTGCAGTGGTGGCTCAGCAGTAAAAAAGCACAGAATCCCCCTGACTTAGGTTCCCAGCACCCTTGTGGGGCAATTGACAACTACCTGTAACTCCGTACATAGGGTATCTGATGCCCCCTTTTGGACTCCATAGGCAACTGCACTCAGATGCACATACACCTCAACAATACACGTAATTTAAAATGAAATGCATCTTTAAGACGTATATATTTTGTTTTATGAGTATAAATCTTTTTACCTGTATGCATATATGTCACCCACATGCATGTTTGGTGCCCATTGAGGTCAGAAGATGGCATCCAATCCTGTGGAACTGGAGCCATGGATGGTTGTGACCCATAGTGTGGGTATTGGGAACTGAACTTGGGTCTTCTGCAAGATCAGCAAGTGCTCTTAGCTGCTGAGCTATCTCTAAAGCCTTCTCCAATTAAATAAAACACATCTTTAAAAGTATGAAAAATTAAGTGAAAAAGAATATACATTCTAGAAACAGTTAACTATGTGGGGAAACCTTAGAATGTAGACATGAGGCAACACAGTTTTTATGAAAGGGAAGTTCCTGAAATTAAGATGCCTATGCATTGGTATGGTACAAGGTATCTCAAAAAAAATACTCAGGACTCATCAGTGTAAATAAAAGTAACTCCATGTAGTCAATTAATTCTACTATGGAATTAATAGTTAACAATCATCTTATTTACTTAATTAGTTTTTATTATTAAGTCTTACTTGCGCTTTATTGTGGTTAAACTATAGCAAACTTGTGCAAACAGAACTCATCATCAAGACAAATTAAGAGGTGAGCACTTGATGGTGTCCACAGTGAAAATATTCCCACCAAAAAGCAATCTTAAGATGTCAACATGGTCACCACCTGTGGTTAAATAATATTCAAGATAATCCCTACTAATAGTATACCCATCGCCTCTATATGGTAGCCATATCTGACTTCAGGAACATAAATGATATTGAAATGTAGTAGTACACTTAGAGGTTTTTGCCTTTGTTTTTAACCTAATTCATTTCTTTGCACATTTACATGCAAGATATACAGACTAACAAGTAAAATGTTCAGTATCAGGAACTCTTGGAATTGTTGGCTAATGAGGATCCACACCTTTCGAAACATTTCAGGGTATTGCTGTTGGGTACCCTCTAGAACTTGCCCTGTTGCTAAAAACATATACTAGAATGATAAGACTGAGAGAAATCAATCTGATAATGGCATGAAAGATTCATCCCTACTGGCTGGTTTTCATAGTGCTGGAAGGTACAATTTACACTTGTGGAGGAGGAAAGAAATAATCAATCTTCCTAGCTATATACTCTGTGAACAACAGTAATGACAAGCCTGGTTTAAAAAAATGCCCACTGGAGCAATATTGGCACTAATGTCATGGTGGCACTACCACTTTCTGGTTGGTTTTAAGGACACAATATGAAACCTGTATATGATACTATTATTTAAGCAAAAAATTTGTGGCCAACTGGGTGATAGGCCCTAGGGGAGAGTCTATTATTATTATTCTGCTAACTGGACATAGTATTGTTACCTCCAAAGATTAGTGTGCTCCTTTGCTGTTACTCTAGATGGTGATTAACACACAGAAACACACCTGGTGCAGAGACAAGGAGACTGTGGAATGCTCAGCTCTAAATTGGACATCATATATATCACACTCACTCTTTCCAAAGCTCAGGAATCATTGCAGAGAGGATGGAAAGATTCTAAGAGCCAGAAGCAGTGCATGGCTTTAAGGAAACTGTGCTTTCTGGACAAAGCAGGGCAGTCAACACGTATGAACTTATTGTAGTTGTGACAGCATGCCCAGGACCAGCACAATCTCAAGTGAGACAAAAATCCCAACATGGGTAGGGTGAAGTGAAGTCTCACTTCTAGCTAGAGTTATCGGCAGTTGATTCTACTGAGAAAAGGAGATCAATCATGTTCTACTGGAAGGCACACACCTAGTAGTATATGGGCAGCACTATTTAGACCCTATGGTAAAGAAGTAGGATTGATCTGGAAGGTATTGGGAGGAGGGGATGAATTTGATCAAAATGCATTATATGAAATTCTCAAATAGTTAAATTTTTAAAAAAGAAGTATTTATATTAATAGAGTTAAACATGTTAAACATAAAATAAAAGGTACATTTTACAACTGGCTCCCAACATTTATGAAAAAGTTGCTGCTACCTTTACTACGCTAACATGTCATGACTACAAGGCAGAAACAAAAGTAAAAGATTTGAAACTTCATGAAATACTTAAAATTATAAACAGAGTTTTAAAAGCTAAATTAAAATAGCTGCCTGGAAGTTAAAAAGTTTTAATTATTGTTAGCTGTAAAGAAAAGATGCTAATGATGCTGAAACATACCTTCAAGTTGTGTTGTGCATATTAAATGAAATAACATAGTTGATAGCTAGAACATATTTGAATTAATTTCAAACACACTGGAATTTAATATGAAGAAATCATACAAGATTATCTTGTGTATTTTATACCATATCACTTCTAGAATCCAGATAACAGAAGACTGAATATGAGATTCTTGATTTTAATTCATTGAAAAACCAAAACTCTTATTCATTTATCCAGCATATTTTTCTATTTCAAGATTTGGACTGTCTCCCTAAATAGCACAAATATTTTTATATAGTTTTACTTCCAGAAATCTCCATGGGATCAGCTTAATATTTTTACGATTCTATTAATTCCAAACAATTTGTACTGTCTTTATATTCTCTGCAAATGGAAGCAATGCTATTTTAAATAATTTATATTGCTGAGTTCCCTACCATGTATCCATCTGGACAATGTATTATTCTGTCTATGTGGCTACTGGATGCAAACATGCTACCTGTTCTTTTAATTCAAATGTCATTAACAATGTAAGGATTAGGGCAAAATGTATGTGTTAATGACGTATTTTAATTTAACACGTGGCGGGGAAAGGATGAGTGACAGATTGTAGCCAGTCACAGATAAGGGAAGAGCCTATTCTTTAGGAGTGTTTAAGTCACATGCAAATAGCAAAAGGGTTTTTTTCTCTTCCCTGACAGAGTAAATTCATTTAGTTAAAGGTCACCTTTATGCTTTGTACTTATCACCATGAAGGCTGCATTCTGTATTTCATTTATTTTTTTTTTTTTGTGAACAAGATGTTGATTTTAAGTAAAAGACATTAGTGCTGGAATTAATGAGGTAGTTATTGGTTTGAGTGGTAGTAAAGGTAGAGAGTTTGAGTTCATGTTTCCCTTTAACAGGAAAAGTGTTCTGTGGATATGGTTCTCCTTTTGGAACAAAAAAAGCATATAAATAAGACCATGACGTTGGAAGTCATTGGCTGCTTCTCTAAGTACCTGGAGTCAAGGTGTCCATCTGGTGTCATCAGAAAGAGAAGGCAGTATGTGTGCACAGCAGTCCTTCATCACTCAAGGAACTGCTATGGCGACTTAAGGTGGATTTCAGTCACCGAGAAATTTAAATTTAATTCAGAGATTTAAAGCCAAGGTTAATCCTTTCAGTAATAATGCCTAGCATTTTCTTAAACACTACAAGAAAGTTTATGAATGATAGTAAAGTCTGCAGATTTGGCAGGATGGGGAGGAAAGGTGGTTATGTAAAAAGATTTCACATACTCCATATTATTATCGTTTCAATAAGAAATGTCTCCCACAGGCTCATTGTTGAAGGTTTGGTTTCCAGGTGACACTATTTTGGAAGGTTCTGGAAACTCTAGGAGGTGGTGCAAGTTTGGGGAAGAAAGTCACTTTCATTGATTTCTTCTCACTCCCCCACTACGGTAGATAGTGTGTGTCTCTGCTATCTACCATAAAGTGAGTAATCTCTCTCTCACGCATCCATGTTATAGTGTTCAACCTCACTATGGGTCAACAGACCTCCAGACTGTGGACATAAACCTTTCAACTTGTAAGCCATAATACATTTTTTCCTCATTCAAGCATTTAACCATCTAATGATATACTTTTGTAAAAACAAAATGCTTTTGTTCAGTAAGAATTAGTGGACTGACCCATGGAGCTCTGCTAAGGACAAGTTCATGTTGATAAGCTTGAGCTAAACATTAAACAATGTCTACTACTCCTGTCTGCCATTAACACACTGTCAGATAGGGAAGTTTATGTAACTTTCACCTTTACCCTTTCCTTCACTTATTTCTATATCCCTTAGCATTACTGGGCTTTTCTATTCTGATTAATTGAAAGGTATCCAACTCACCCAATGCATTTTTGTTTAGTCATGGACACTTTTGAGGCTTGTATTATTCAGTCCATCTATTTCCAAAAGTACTGAGAGAAGGAGAAAGTTATTTTAAGAGCTCCAAAGTGCTTATGATACCATGATTTTCATGGGAGGTATGGCTGTGTGAGGACTGAACTTTCTTAGCTTCCCCTCAAGCCTGAGCAAGGCTTAGCTTTTTTTTAGTGTAATTCTGCTCTTGATCTCCTTTTCTTCTCTTTGAGGTTAGATGAGCTAAGACAAACACCCTTTTCTCTGCTTTGGATATATGATCTGAGTCAGTGTCCTGCAGTAACAGGAGAGGGAGAGATCCCTTTTACTTTGCAGATGAGAAAGCTGAAGTTGACAGTGGTGAAGTTGTAGAGCTAGTAGTCGTGCAATCTGTGGTTAGCACCAGGATTGAGTCCTTCCCAGGTGCAGAGGATCAGGCAACTATTATGAGAAGCAGACATCTGTTATTGAGGACAAATGTTGCTGTGGGAGGAGGGAGGCGCATGTTAAAGGGGCAGGGATTATAGGGCAGATCAGGTGAGTGTGACAGGCTACATTTACATGCATGGGGAGGTTGAAAATGTGGCTGCAGCCAGTCTGGGCCCAGGAAACAGGGTCATGATGTAAACTTGTCACTTTTTCACGTTATCTTTCCAGTGTAAACAGTGGGTTTAGTTCACCAAACATATGCGGTTTATTTAGATGCCTGCTTGTCCCATAAACAATGGATGTTGTTCACATGTTTTGGTTGCTCCATCATCAACTTCCATTATGGAGACAAATACATGATATGGTTGTGACAAGTGCCCTTTCCTTTCGATAGTCTCTTATATTTGTGAAGTCATGCTTTCCAGCTTGTCCCCTCTTCTCTAATATTAGGGTCTTCTGTTTTCTCTCTTACCTCTTGCTGTTTCTCAGGAATCCACCCTTAACATACATGTAAATCTACCACATTTAGAGGTTACAAACCCCATCCAGTATATTTAGCTAACTCATATGTAATGATCTGTAATCTTCAGTTCTCTTTAAATTTCTTACCTGAGCATGAGACTTGTATGCACAAATCTCCCCACTTCTGTAACGCAATGTCTGCATCTCCTTGAAAACTCTGTTTAGTAGTCTCACTAGAATCCTGGATTTATAAAATTTATATGATCCAACTGAACACAGTAGGCCTCTGTGTCCAAGTATTATGACCACCTGTCTCCTTCTATTCTTTACAAAGGCAGGCTATAGCACTTTCAGAAGGCATGTTGCAGTTCCATGGCTTAAGAAGTATTTAGCTCTACTGTGTATCCTTCCTAGATAAAACTAATGTCATTAACAATGATCCTCATGGTTGAGAAGAAACTCCCGTGCAGGCTTCCATCAGAATCTGAGCCCTCTTGTGGAGAGAAGAGTTAATGGGTTCACACCCAGGCAGCGTGCTTCTCTGTGTTACGGTTGCTCATATATTTGCACTTGGTTTGGATTTTGGGGTTAAATTCCTGTTACTTTGACTATGTCCTTGTCGAATTGAGTGGAGAGAGGGACAAACACACTTCTGTATATAAAGAAATAAAAAAAAAACCTTAAAGCAGAATCAAGTAGGCAAGCATATCAAATGATATCAACAGAGAGAGGAGAATGAGAACTGAGGGAATGTTAACAGAGGTGATGGAGAAAGGGGCTTATACCTTTTAATTGACTAATTATTATTTGTGTGTGTGTGTATAGTGCATGTGAGTGCAGGTGCACATGTCACGGCACACATGGAGGGCAGAGGACAGCTGTGTGGAGTAGTTCTCTCATCTCACCTGAACTTGGCTTTTGAGGATTGAATTTAAGCTGAGAGATTTTGCTCTGAGCCATTTTGCTGGCTCCTAATTTGTAAACACTGAGTACTTAATTTGAGACAAAATTGTGGGAAAGACAAGCTATGAGACCATTAAAAAAGGATTAGATACCTGTGATGGTTTGAATGTAAATTACTGGCAGAGAAAATGGCACTTATTAGGAGGTGTGGCTTTGTTGGAGTAGGTGTGGTCTTGTTGGAGAAAGTGTGTCACTATGGAGGTGGGCTTTGAGATCTCATACATGCTCAAGCCACACCCAGCATCTCAGAACACACTCTTCCTGTTGCCTATAGGACCAAATGTAAGAACCCTCAGCTCCTTCTCCAGCACCATGCTTCCTTGCTTCCTGCTTTGGCAATAACTGACTAAACCTATGCACTGTAAATGAGCCAGTACAATGAAATTTTTTTTATAAGAGTTGCTGTCATGGTGTCTCTTCACAGCAATAAAAATTCTAACTAAGGCAACACCGAAGAAGCCATATGAGATTTTAAGTAGAAGTCGAATTCATCACTATGGAACCCAAGATCAAACCGAGAACTTGAAGGATGCAGGAAAGGGATTTGCTCTTGTAGGAAAAGATCAAGTACATAAGTAAGGGGGAGGGGAGAATGTGGGGGCAGAGAGTAGTGTGTGGGAGATGTTATTCTGCAAATATGCTTCTCATACTGATTAATGAATAAAGCACTGTGGGCCAATGGGAAAGCAAGATAGGCGGGGCTAGGAGACAAGGAGGAAAGAGGAAGTAGTGAGGAGGAGTCAGCATGAAGAGCCTGGAGAGAGCAGATGTGGGCCTGCCACTCTCCGATAAGATGACCACATGGAAATACTTAGATAAGTGGAAATGGGTTAATAATTAAGACGGAGATAGCCGGTAAGGAATTAGTAACTGGCCAACAGAATTGTATCAAATACAGAGTCTCTGTGTGTTATTGGGGGCTGGCATGGCAGTGGGACCGGACCGGCAGGGAAAAATGTGCTCTTAACAGTAGTGATCTTGGCCTTGGAGCTTTTGTAGTAGTCTTGAAGGGCATGCGTTTTCCTATGCAGCTCAGCAGAATGGATGGGGTCTAGGTTAGAGGTTATGGAGCAATGTGTGCAGTTTACAATATGCCTATAAATTCTTCGATGCTCTTCCCTTAAGAGCTGTGTTGCGATTCTCTTAGTTATAGTGAACACGTTTTCTCTGCCTCTCAGTTGAGATTCTGATTACTGGAATTCAGCAGCCATTACACATTGAGAAACCCAGGCTGCATTGAGGGACCTATGGTTGGATGACCAGGTTGAGCTTCTGGGTATATCCAGTAGTAACTTGGCATCATATAAGTCAACTATATAGAAAGTAGATCCTCAGCTTGCTCAAGATATTGCCACACAAAGTAGAGAGGAGCCTTCTCTGCTGAGCCCCGAGCAAACTACAGCATCATGAGGAAGATTAGTGACTTCTAGTTTTAAGGTATTAAACCTGGATGGATTGTATACAGTAACTGGAAACTACAGTCATGGTGAGCAAAGTAGCAAGAGGAGATGTTTTTGTCTCTGCACAACAAGCAAGAATAATCTATAGTTTTGATCATCCGTGTGACCTGGAATAAATTACTTAACATTTCTAAACTTAATTTTCCCTATAATTAGAGTGTGAACGATATAGGTCTTATGAGGCTATTACATGGTTTGGAAATAATTTAAAGTAATGCCTCCAATGTGGTAGTGATTCAAGTAGCCAGACTTTTTATTATTAATGAGCTTGATTCCAGCATCAGACTGGTGATTTCCTTCTGATCTCGTTGATGCCTATCTTTTAGATTAAGGCATGCCGTAGAATGCCTCTGAATCATGATACGTTGTAAGTGGAGAATTAATACCACCCTGAAAGATGTTTCATATGATCAACAGTAATGATAAGACCATGTGTTGACTGGCACATGATAGGCGCTAACTAAATGGTAGTTTTAAGAGGCTGGAGATGACTCAGCGGGTAAAGTGTATGCTGTATAAGTATGAATGTCTGAGTTCAGATCTCCAAAATCTATTAAAAAAAAAGCCAGGTGTGTTGGTTTATGCCTGCAATGCCAGTGCTGGGAGATGGAGAAATTACGATTCAGAAGGCTCATTGGCTAGTCAGTCTAGCCAACTCATGATTCCTAGGTTTAGTTTGAGATCCTGTTTCAAAAAACTGAGGTAGAGTACAATAGATTATACCTGATATTGAGATACAGCCTCCAAAAGTACCTGTGCATAAGCCCTCATACATACCTGCACATATATGTGTGCATTCTCACATATACTACATATACATACAAAATAAATAGAGATTTAACAATTAAAAATATATTATTATGAAAGCTTTCAACTACTATGGCTGTTGTTAAGAATGTGGTAGACAAGAAATTTCCTAGCCGGTGCCAGGCATGGTAGCTCATGCCTTTAATTCCAGCATTCCAAAGGCAGGAATAGGTAGATATCTATGAGTTTGAGGCTAGCCTAGAATACACAATAAGTTCTATGTCAGTTAAAGCTACACAGTGAGTCCCTGTCTTAAAATACCCAAACCAATAAACAAAAATCCAGCCTAGACACTAAAGCAGTCGATGGAGTTAGAAGGTTGTAGGCAGGAGTAGGAGAAGAAATGATATAAATGAATGACATGAATTTTAATTAAGAAAGTTTTGAGTGGTGAAATTGTAATAAAGACATAAGAAGGCATTTAGAGTATCCCCTTTCTTCTACCAGTACCAGGTATAGGAGGAAATACACTAAAGGGATTAGAAATTAATGAGTTTCTAAATGTGAAAAAAAAGTCACAGAACTCCAGCATCTGGATCTGAAATTATAAATGAACAAAGACAGTCAAGAGCCTGAAGGTGCAGTCAATGGCAGTACTGTTTCAAGGAGTTCTAGCATAAAGGGGAGAGTTGAAAACCCTGACTCCAAGGACAGCCTCTGCCTGCAGCTCTGCCAATCAATTCCCATCAGTCATACTATGGCTTTGCATAGGACTTGGAATCTTAGTTCTGTGTGTGTGTGTGTGTGTGTGTGTGTGTGTGTGTGTGTGTGTATTTTTGCAATTGATATCCACTTTATTTATTTTTTGGGAATAGGGTCTTTCACTGAACCAGCATCTTCCTTTCCCCGCATACCTGCTGTTGGGATATTCTGTCTGGCTTTTACATGGGTGTTGGGGATCTGAGCTCAGTTCCTCATGCTTTGTACCTATTTACTGACTCCTCTCAGTCCTTCTTTGTGACTCTCTTGATTATTTCAAGAATCATTTACAAAGTCAATGTTTAAAAACCTTAATCCCAACTTTTCTTATCCTCACTAACTTCAGTTCTTTTTTTTTAAAAAAAAACACTTGTGTGTGTGCATGTGCGTGCGTGCATGTGTGCGTGTGTGTGCATGCGTGTGTGTGTGTGGGGGGGTGTGTGGGTGATGCGTGTGTGTCATTGTGTCAAAGTCAGAGGACAACTTTAGTGAGACCGTTCTCTCCTCTTTTGTTTCTACCATGCTCTAGGCCAACAAGCCAGTAAGCTTCCTGCTGATTGTTCCTTTCCTTTGCAGTGCTAGGATGACAAAAGTGTACCACCACATACTGCTTTAAAATCTTATTTTTTTTCCTAGATAGGGTTTCTCTTTATAGCCCTGGTTTTCTTGGAGCAGCCCTGGAACAGACCAGGCTGGTCTCAAACTCAAGAGATCTGCCTGCCTCTGCCTCCCAAGTGCTGAGATTCAAGGTGTACGGCACCACTTCCCTGCCCTAAAGTCTTTTTAATATGTGTTCAAAGAATTTAACTCAGGTTGGCAGGCTTGTTTAACAGCTGATGAGCATCCTTCTTGGCCTTGGACATACAGCAAAGTATATGTAACAGTTCCCGGAATGATACAAGCCAGTCTCTATAAAAAATATGCTTCTCCTTCTAGGACCTATGTAGTCTAATGCATCCATTTATTTTATGTATCCACATCTTTGACATAATGCCCTCAATCCATCCACTACTTGCTTCTATGTAGTAGATACTGGCCTGGGCACTGTAGCCTCCTGACATTCACACTCTTTAGTGGAGTATGGCTGTGGGTAGAAGTGTTGGAAGACAGTTCATATATAAACAAGTTCTACAAGAAAGTGCATCTATTACATGCAATCTACCATAACCAGATGCAAGCTGCAGACTTGAACATTACCTAAAGAAAGTGAATGTTGAATATGAGAGGAGAAAATGTAAGGGACCTGGACAACTAGTGCTTTGTCCAATCACAGTGCACTCATTCCACCGGTGGATAGGTGGACTTGGATTGCCAGTGATGTCTTGCGTCACATACAATGCTCCAGACTTTACTAGTGTCTCCTGTCTCCTTTCCCTTTCTTTCCATTGTAGGTCACTGTTGATCTTTTGGAATTTGTGCTAAAACACCATGAAGGGACCCTGAAGGTTTCTTCAGAAAGCTGTGCCGCGCAGAATGCAACCTAGGAGATAAGGAGCTCATTTCAGAATGTAAATGTCCTGCTTACTCTATAAAAGAAAATCCCCCCAGAGAAGCAGCGCTGGCAGGCCAGAGGACACAGTCAGTGATGCAGATCATTCGCATTCTGGTGTTGGCTCCCTGTCTTGTCACAGGCTGGGGACAATTTATGGACAGGTGTTTATCAAGCTCCACTGTGAATAGCACTGCTCTGTAGTGTAGATTGCAAATTCAGGATCCGTGATGCTGGGCTGAGCCTGTGGACAAATTTGCTTTAGCCAGCACATGAACATTTGTCAGCGTTTTAACAATGGAGGTTTTCTTAAAGCCCCACATTACCAACCTCCCTCCAGTACACCTTTATTTTGGTGCCTTAAACATCCATTGACTGGGTTGGTTTCAGATTCCTACCAGGTAACCATCAGTGGGAATGACAGTCACAATTTATGTGATTCAGGACACGAACTTTAAAGGCACGCAAGGGACAAACTGTGCACATTCTGTTCATTTGGTTTTGCCCGCTGGCTTCAGAGCAATGTGATTTCATAACCACTAAGGATCAAGAGGATCACTAAACAAGGGAGAGCTTAGCTCATCCCCAGAAGGGAAAACTAGCATGCCACACAAATGGCACTCACCCTCCCACTCCCATCTTCCTCTTTTTATCCTCTTGAATGTATAAGATTTCTCTCACACCTTCACCACCAAAAAAGGCATTCAGATTGCCCACTAAGAACCTGGTCATCTCTGAGATGGAAAAAAGTGGTGGGTAATCTGATCTTTTCTCTTCATTCTCAGCAGTAAATAGCGCCAGTCAGACAAGTGCCAATTTTGTCCAGGCATCTGGGGCTTAGATCAGAGGTTGTTCAGAGGTCTCAGAGGTCATTCCAGAGGACCAGCCCTAAGTGCTAAGCCACCTGGGATAACTTTTCAGAGATGTATTGCTGTTAACATCCTCAAGAGAGTGGAGTATATCAAAGGACCACTGTAAGAGTGCCTTTCGGTTTCTAAAGATTCACTGATCTCCTTGGCATGACGTTTCTAGTTTCACTGTTCCCTTTAATCATTGCAAATTTCAACAAATGGTGTCTGATTTGACGTCTCTGCAAACAGCACAGTTTCTGGTCTAGGCACATTTCTTGAAGCCATTTTCCTGGCAGTTGAAAGACTTGCGTAGATTTCCCCTTGTTGAATGAAGGATGCTAATTAAAGCTGAAAGTTCTAAGTGAGTACGGTGGTGTATGGGGCTTGACTGTGGGTAGTTTTCACTCAGTCATACTTGCTTAAACATCTGGAAGAACACTCTAATGTCGCAAGACAGATGCCTTGGGACATCCCCATGGCAGCACTAAGCTGGGCGGGTCTTCATTTTGTTCCATGTATTCTTTGATTTTATATATTTACTTGTTATAAAAATACAAATTGTTATGTCCAGAGATGAGAGAAACAGGAGACCTGTGTGTCATGTTAGCTATTCTGTTCTGCAAACTTAAAGTCACCTGATTTGACATTTCAAATCAGGGAATAGATGGGAGAATATAGGATTAAGCTTTGCACACAAGAATTATAATCAGAGGTATTTTGGCAAAGGATATGGAATTGTATATATGAAATCATTAAAGGCACATTCTTATTAATGTGAAGATCACACACTTTCAGGAATAAAGTTTAGTTCATGGCCATGGTACCCTGAATGTGCCTGATCTTATTGGAAAGCTAAGCAGGTAAGACCTGGCTAGTATTTGGATGAATAAAGTATTTTCACTAAATAAAAAATATCATATAAATATTATATAAGACTTTGAAGGTCTATAAGTAAGGAGTGATCAGATTTGAGTACTAGTAAACACTTGAAGAAAGCTGGCAGTACAAGTGGCATCAGGTCCCTAGGCTGTCAACCTGGCTTTCTTTTATGGGTACCAATGCTATTAAGTGTTTCTTACCCTTGTATCACCATCTTCAATATAATTTATTGAATGCCTTCTTTGTGCAAAGTCTATTTTATTGCTTATTTGATTCACTTAATAAAAAGAGCAGATAACACTGGGGATGAGCATAGGCCCTAAATTTAGTTCTTTTTTAAGTTCAGTAGAATTGACTCATCTGTACGTTTAGCACATGTGCAGTATAAATATGATTCATGAAATCAATACTTAAGATTATAAAGAGGATTTGGAAAATATTTAAAATCCTACAACTTAGTATATTTGTGTTGTAAACCCAGACATAAATATGTACCAAGTTATTGATTTCTCCACACAGAGAATCAAAGTAAATTAAAGCAAAATTGAGACAAATGACTACCTCCTAGGCCCAGTGATAGGAGATGCTATTGATGATACCAGGGGATAAAAGTAATTACCAATGCACTCATCTGTGAGATCTATGAACAAGGCATCTCCAGCGCACAGCAATGGCACAAATGTCATGGAAGTAACCAGTCGGTTTCTGACTGTACTTAAGGTCACAAGATTAAACCCATATTCAGTATTGTTATTGAAGCCAAGAATCTGTGGTTAGAGGTGAAGTAGGCCCTATAGGAGAACCTATTAGTTTTTCTTGGCTTATGTAGACATATTGTTAAATTGGATTCTAATGAGTTTCTTTGTGTAATGAATGGTCATTATATGTAGTTTAGTGCTTCTCTCGACCATCATCAGAGAAGCTTTGTTTGCAGTAGATGATTAACACAGAGACCTACTACTGGACAGTGCAGAGAGTAAGAGACTGGCATGCCCAGCTCCAAATGAGGCATTTATATTACACACCTTCCTTCCAATGCTCAGAGATCATTGCAGAATACAGGGCAAAAATAGAAGAGCCATGACTGCAGCAAAAAAAAAAAAAATTCTGGACACAACAGGAAAGTTGCGGTCATGAGCTCACAATGCTTGTGACAGCAAGCTCAAGCCAATAGAACCTCACCATGGAAGAGAGGAAGGCACAAAATCCTTCCTCCAGCTGAGGAGCTACTGGCTGTTGATTATACTTGGAGACTGAGAGGCAGTTCCCTTAAGGATGTGGCTTCTGGTAGGTTAACTGCTCCAGTGGAGAGCCACGTAAGAGTATATGGATGCAGAAATCATGCTCAATATTTCTCATGATTGTTGTTTTTTAAAGAGGATACAAAGTTAGATGAGGAAGGGATGGGGAGAGGTGGATCTGGAAAGAAGTAAAGGAGTTGTGATCAAAATGGATTGTACAAAATTATCAAAGAGTAAAGTTTGTTTTGAATCTAAATATATCATTCATTTTGTTTGCACAAGTGTGTGTGTGTGTGTGTGTGTGTGTGTGTGTGTGTGTGTGTGTAAATAGGTAGACAATTGCATGCCATGATGAGCATGTGGAGGACAGAGAACAACTTTTAGGGGTCATTTCTCTTTTATCACAGAGGAGCCAAGGACCAACTCATACTGTTAGGCTTGGTCATTTACACTTTACAGTGAAGGTCAATGGTACCCAGGGTAATTTTTAAGGAAAGTGGTTAATGCAAAGGGCAAGAAGATGGAATCTTACAGGGTTACATATGACAGGAAACATGCAAGAGTGGATCACACGATCAACCTGTTTGGAAGGAGAGAAATCTTAGAGGAAGAATTATTAAGAACACTCATTTACTATAAACATTATATACTATTTGGATGTCTTAAAAATCGATCTTTTTGAAATAGTGTCTCATTACGCAGCTTAAGCTTTACTCAAATTCACTATGTTGTCCATGTTGACCTCATACTGGCAAGCCTCCTATTTCACCATTCCAAGTTCAAGGATTATAGGTGCAGGCAATAATGTTAACTTTCTGTTTAGATGGGATTTTCTTGTACTTTGGCCTGAATGGTAGAGTAAGCACATTAACATTGGGATATTAGCCTCAGTTCTCATTATAATTTTTATTTTGAGACAACTTTTCACTAACTTGCCCAGGCTGGCCTTGAACTCATGCAGTGGCCCAGCTAGATTTTGAACTTTTGATTATTCTGTCTTAGTCCCGTGACTATTTTGAATTTCAGGTTTGTGCTACCAGGCCTGGTTTTACATGGTTTCTTAATTTTCTGTTTCAGACACCTGCTTTAAGCCCCACTAAAGTGATTGCATAGGTAGCTCCAGCCTTCTTCCCTTCCTCTTAGCCACACACATTGCAGTGTGACTACAGCTTCACCTTATCAAGAAAAGAATCACCTGACAGATTAAAGAAACACAAGGTCAAACTGAATTGCAAATTTGAAGCCTTTGCTTGTCTTATCCCAGTATCAAACTATCCAGAGAGAGAAGGAAGGTAGCCAAGTCTAAGTGGCTTGTAGACTTTACCCATGTTCCTGGAGCCTAGCTAAGTCACAGGGCAATACAAATATAATCAATTTTAGGAAAAGGGTAAAGACTTAGAAGCAATTATTGGCCATAGTGAGAAGCCTCCAGAAGGTGTAGATTGGAGAAATTTATCTGAAATACTTAAAGCTCACCAGAGCAGTGATAATTTGACCCAACCCCATTCCCCCAAATAATCCACTAATAATCAATACCCTGCACCAACACCTTATTTAATCATGAAATTTTTCCTATAAAATAAATTCTATAGAAGAGGATATGCTAAAATACTTTGAAGATTTTAGATCACCTCATGCATGTATCTGGCTCCAGATTTTAAAATTTCTCTGTGCATCTATTTGCTTGCATATGTGTGTACCCTCTGTATCTGCATGAGTTTGTCTGTGTGTCACAGGGTGTGTGTAGTGGTCAGAGGGAAACATGCAGGGTTGTTCCTTCCTCCTTCCTACCTTATGGGTCCAGGATATGAAGCTCAGTTTGTCAGGGTTGGTGGCACCATTCCTCTTTATCTGCCACTCCATCTTGCCCATCCCTGCTTGCTGTCATGGCACTGCATTTGCAGGGTGCTTCCCACTGTCCTTGTTTTAGAATTCTATGGATCCCCTTTTAGTTGTATTTCCATGGGTTATAGTATTTCAGGGATAGGAAGATGCCTTCTGAACCTTGAGAAGGCCAGTTATGTTGCCGTAGGCTAATATGCACTCTTAATTACAAAAGTGATTTCGAGTCTGAACTGTAAATCGGATGCTAAATTCACGTTATTACAGAAATGGAGAACCTTGCCTTGCCCACAACACACTAGGCAGAGAAGAGCTACTAGTGCCCCACTGTAAGCAGTGATTTGAGAGCATCCCCAGCTGAGCTTTTGGAATGCAGGCTTTGCTTTCCTAACAACTTTTTCACTGACAAGCTTTCCTTTGAACACTTACTTTATTATTTGGGAAGTGTGACAGTCACAAAATCCTGTTGCTTTGTTAAAAATAAATAAATGAACATAGACTGTTATTGTGGAATCTGCAGCCATGTATCAGATATTTGAAATGAGCTTAAAAACTGAAAGAACAGAAGATGTTTTTGTTCACTTTCATTGTTAAAGGTGGCTTCTGTCTGTCTGTCTGTCTGTCTGTCTATTTTTCCTGTGTTGAGCATGTTGGGTATCTCTGCCCAAAGCACTCTCTCCAGGCACTTCTACCCTATCAGCTCCTCTCTTGGTTATCACCATTTACACAAGCACCCTCTCTGCCGGAAAAGGAATCCATTGTGGTCGAGGAGATAAAGAGACAAGGAGGCAGGCAGAAGAGCAGATGGAGAGCTGGTGCAGAGTAGTGAGCAGGGAAGGGATCGATGGAGACAGAGGCATAGTAAGTGTGAACGCAGAAGTGCTGGAAGCCAGCCAAGTGGAAAATCTCCCAGTGAGATAGCATTGCTCCCAGTTTCTAATCCTTCAACGCTTTTTTAATTTTATTTTAATTATTTTTATTTTTACCAACCATGCACCTTACTCTACTGCTCAGAATTTCAGTCTTCAGTTGGAGAATTTTTTCGAAGCGTGAGTGATTTAGTGTACTCCACCTGGAGACTTCCTTCGCTTAGTGTTTCATCTCACCCCACCTGAAAACACTGTAGAAAATGACTAGAGGAGAAGAACGCCATGGCAATAAATTGTACCCTGAATATTTTCATGGGATTAAAGAGTACCAAAAGTTTCTAGACACTGTGTATAAATCATTTTTACAAATGGCCTGGTATCCAGAGGAAAAAATAAATTTCTTAAGGTACCGTGGATGCCAGAGGTGACATGTGAATTGGGCTCATGAACCCTGGGCTCTGTTCTTAATCCAAAACCCTACCTCTGTATGGCCCCATTGAACCATGCAGCAAAGGTCTGTGTGGAAGGATGAATGAGGGATGTACTGCCATTATCCGCTCTGGCATCAGTGGGGTTAACAAATCCTCTCGACATTTAGTCATTTTAGTGAACCCACTCAGCCCTTCATTTTACAATATTTAAAACGTCTATGTACGTTCTGTGTATTATGAAGCAAGCACACAGGACCAATAATATTTTATGCATTCTCATCAAGAGTGAAATTGTAAGGGCCGTAAATAGCCTGATGGAAGGGGATGATGAACACTCTGCACGTAAATCACATTTGCTCAGCTGGAAGAGCAGAGGGTCACGGTCAGGAATTCTTCCTCTGTGTCCAGCTCTCAGAGAGCCACCTGGTAGAGAGCAAAGCATGTAAAGAGCCTGCCATTTATGTTTTGTCCTTGTTAAAGGATCATGGTGGATGTGGAATGTTTGTCTTTTCTGATTTACTGTTTGCACAGATTGAGTATTTATATGGGTGCCAAACTCTTAGTAAGTGTAAAATACTGGGAAAGGTATGGGTACCCCTCAGTACTTGATTCCAATACCTCCTGAAGACACCAAAACCTACAGATGCCTAGTCTTTTTATAAGATGATGTAGGATTTGTATATCATCTATGCATACCCTCCTGTATATTTTAACTAATATAGACATTACTTACAATTTCTAATAAAATGTAAATGGTTACTGTTCAGAGAATAACAGTTTTTAGTATGGCCTTTAACTGAACAGTAGGGATGTATTTTATCCCCCTTATGTTTTGAACATCTATGATTGGTTGAATCCAAAGCATTCCAACTGCATGAGTTCTGGCTTTTCTGTCATTATGGTAAAATGATTAAGGAAACCAACACCCACAGGGAAGGTGTATTTTGGCTTACGGTTTTAGCATATAACCTATTGGCTCTGTTCTTCCTGCCTTTGTGAGACTCAACGTGACAGTTGAGCTGCTTGCCTAATGGTAGCCAGAAAGCAGAAAGGAAGTAAGCCAGGGACTAGTGACAGGGAGCTTTCAAGGACATAGCCTAGACTACTTCCCCCAGTGAGACATCACTTATAAATAGTTCATTCCTCTGTGGATTCATCACCTCTATGTTATAGAGGGGTCCAAACTTTGACATTGTAATATGATGTTGCCATCTATAAATGAGCCATGTGTACCATAAAAATGCATCCTTATCTATCTTAGGACAGCCTATAGACCATGAGTTTGACATGTACAGCCTGGTCCATTGATGAGAATAACATCCTCATATTTTAACTACCTTTCGATGATTCTACTGGCTGGGTCTAAGACATTAGCTGAATGTCCCTTTGGGGCCATTTCATATCCAAACCACAATACTAGAGATATAATGGGACCACTGTGCATGCATTCATTCGTTCACCATTTATTATCTACCATATAAGGCTCTGTTATATGTTTTTTTTTATCCTTCCCAAAGGTAACTGAGACTTAGAGAGGTTATGAAAAAAATCTTCAAGTCACACACTGTTTAGCATACATGTCAGGGTTCAGACTGACAGGCTGGGCAAAAGTCACTAACAACAAGGCCTCTCCTGACACCAGAGTATCTCTATAGAATATAGAATCTCTACAGAATAGGAAACACTTGGAAATAATCTGTGTAGTCAAGGCTAAAAATAGTCTGCCGGAAATATGAAGTGGTACAGCTACTTTGAAAACTACCTTCTAGAAGTTTCTTCAAAGAGCCAATCATCAATTTCATTCCTAGGTAGTTGATTCAAGAGAACTAAAAACTCATATCCACACAAAAAAATTGTACATGAATGCTCAAGGGAATAGTATTCCTAAAAGCCAAGTGACAGACATGATCTAAATCTCCAACAACAAATTTAATGATACCTAAAAGGTGGCATATTAGTCGGGTTGAGCATTACTTTGACATGAATAAACGAAGTATTAATATGGGCTAGAAAATTAATATACAAAAGAGATAACAGGTAACACATTATGTGAAACATCTACAACAAACTCTATGACTAAATAGAGTAGGTCACAGTACTGAAAGCTATTGAGGTGCATGAGTGTTCTTGTGGAAATGGAGAGTGACATCTAATGTGTACAAGACTTCTCCTGTGAGTATTGGAAATGACCTAAAATTGATTATGGTGATAGTCATATGGATGTGTCAAGATACTAACTTTTAATGAGTGAATTAACAATTTGTGGATCATACTTCACCCAGAGCATAGTATTCCCTTTTAACAAAATCTTGACTTTGCAAATTCTATTGTTGTATATGAACCCACTTCTGCTATTAACTACTTCTAAGGTAATGCAGTTTGTGTAACTCTTGCTGTATTGTGTTGTTCTTTTTCCTGCAAGGGCCAAGGATGCCTGGCCTGTATTGCATTCTCTTCTTATGAATTACATTGGGAAGGAAATTTTTTTTCATAATAATGAACCTGCATAACAGGAGAGTGTGAGAGCCTATAAAAAGTCGGCATATTGAGAGGAAGAAAAGGGTAGAGTATTATAATAAGGAGTAATGGGAACATCACATTTTAGTCAGAGATTGACTCTGCATAGTGTATAATGATACCATAGCAGATAGTGTTATAGCACTAGGGTCAGACTGCAAACTTTGATTTGGGTGAAAGAGATAGCAATGATAGTCCAGCTGGGCAAGTTAAGTAATGCTCTCCTAAAAGTGTCTCTTTCCTAATGTCAAAAGAATACTGATATGTATATGATTATTTAAAAATGTGTATAGGTGTTTTTCTGCATGTATGTCTGCACCACATGTATGCCTGGACCCCCTGAAGGATAGAAGAGGTCATTGGGTCCACCTATGGGATTGGAATTCATACCTTGTGTTGTGAGTGGCCATGAGGGTGCTAGAATTGAATTTGGGTCCTTGGGAAGAGCTCTTAACTACAGAGCCATCTTTAGCTCCAATTTGGGAAGATTTAACTTAATGTGGATTGAAAATTGTCTGGAATATAGTGAGGCTGTTTAGTATTATTGCTTTAATTAAGTTTTGACTTTTTGTTGTTTCTTTTGCTTCCTCTGTGACTTCATATCCTCTTTTTATTTATTCACTTTAAACATATAAGTACATTGCTGCCCCTATGGAAATGACCTGGGAATCATCTACTGGAGAGAGAGAGCATGGGTAGCCTTTCAGGGGTCACACAACTGAAGGAAACTGATTCTTTTCTCCCAGCACTCATCAGCTGCCAATAAATAGTGCCTCATCTAGAGGTGAGACCTTCTGAATCCATCTCCTATCCATGCTGGAACATTTACTAGATTGATTTTGTGCAGGCAGCCCTAATTGCTGAGGTTACAAGTCCATTGTCATGTCCAGGAGATCCCTGGGTCTACAATCTTTTTAACCCATTTTTGGAAATGGGCCCTTGGACTTGGGTAGACATATAAACTCTAACCTCAGTGTGTGGCGGAGCACTCCACAGGTATGTATTCTTTGTACCTTGACCAGTTATGAATTATTGTGCTAATTGCTATCTATTGTACAAAGAAGAATGATATGTTAGAGCTTCACTAGTCTTTGCATATAGAGATACACATACAGAGATGGTTAGATGTTGTGCTGAGTTTAGCCTGGGGACATAAAAGCCCCCACCCCACCATTTTGTTATAAGCACTTTCCTGCCAGCCTTGTCCCATAGCCGTGTCAACCCCAAATAACACATAGAAACATTGTATTAGATATAAGGTGTTGGCCAGTTTCTAGAGCTTCTTATTGGCTAGCTCTGTCTTAAATATTAACCCATTTCTATCAATCTATGTGTTTCCATATGATCTTATCTTACTGGAGAGAGGGTTCAGACCTCTTATTCCTCTTGAGTCCTACATTTCAACCCTCTCTACTACATCTCCCAGAATCCTCCTTGTCTCCTAGTCCCACCTATCTTGCTTTCCTATAGGCCAACAGTGCTTTATTCATTAACCAATAAGAGAAACATACTCACAAAATGGCATCTCCCATCACATATATAGAGAGATTTTTATGTTGTGCTGAGTTTAGCTTGGGGACATAAAAGCCACCTCCCCATTTTCTGAGGAATGGGCCTTAAGGCAACTAGTAAGTGATGATTGTCCCCAAAACATCCTTGCCACTCTCTTATCCATGGGTATCTTGTCACATAGGTTGCTATTAATAGCCCATCTTGTTTACAGCTAAGTACGTCTGTTGGTGACTTTCCCCTACATTATGGAGAGAGAAATGAGTGAGAGAGACAAATAGGGAGGTAGAGAGATAGTTACCAGAGAGTTAGGGAGAGAGCTTATGATTTTTACAGTACACTGGGCACTGCTACTAGTATTTTGAAGCACTGAAAGAATGTGTGTATTTATGTGTCTCCTAAAATAATGGGTTCCCATAGACTTTGGTCCTCGGAAAATCTAGCCAGAATCCCAAGAATTCAATGACCTCAATGCAATGTTGACTCTCCTACTAAATTTGTTTCTAAGGTTCCATTTTCTAAGCACACCCTAAGTTACATTTTCTTACTGTTTACTGGGATCCTAGTATTCAAATGGGAAGGGCACCACAGACATTGTACGTGAACAAGACAAAAAGCAACAATGAAAACCAGAAAGATCACAACCTCAAATAGAATAGCAAAGCAGCTGCCCATTTGATAGTCAACATTAAATTTATCCTATGTGTTTTCTTGAAGCTCATCAGGTATGAGGATCAATCAAAAACTCAGGTGAGGCATCTGTCAACGATACTAGGACCTGTATTTTTGCTTTGAAGTGACACTCTTTTTTTCTTTAAATGGGACATTGAAAATTTAAAAGCAATTAGTTCTCAAAGAATGATGGTATTGGAGAGTATCTTCTTAATGATGATATATGATGTTCTTTTATTGTTTTAAAACATACTTGTTCTCATTATTATTTCAAAATCAACAAATTATAACATTAAAAATATTCCAATCAATAATGTAGATCTGATCCTGAAGAGGCTGGCATTTTACTGTTTAAAGCACCAGAAACTAAGGTTGGAATTTTATCCATCCTCCCATTTATGGGTTCTTTATTATGTTTCTGGTTTTAGGGTAAGTTTTATGTATGTGTCGTCATATGGGATACAATAATAATGTATCATTTGTCTGCATTTCACAGATAAGAAATCTAAGGCCCAAGCATTTAAGGGCACACTGAGTATACGTGGCAGCCAGGAAGTTCTTGACACCAACAGTGTCTCTTCATGCTTACAGTGCCCAAAATAGATGTGAGAAATAGATCTACACATGTTCCAAATTGTTATCTGTGGGTGACTGAGAATCCATCTTTCTAAATGCAGGGGTTCCTGCTAATCACTATCAGAGACAGAAATGTAATTCAGGACTGTCCCTGACAAGCGTGGAAGCTCAATTAACAAGTCAAAAGAATCCAGTTGCAACAAAAACAAATAAAGAACATGGATATGAATGACAATAATAACTTTTGAAAAGCCTCACCTCATTAGTTGCCAAAAAACTCAACTTAAAGAGCAAAAAAAAAAGTTTCTTTTCATTTTTCATTTTCAAAATGATAAAGATTATTATAAAAAGAGATGACAGGGCTACTGGTTTTTTGGCCTTGTCTATGCTAGATGCTTCTAGGCTTTCATTGTTTCTTAAGATTTAATAAATGTTACTTAGAATGAGATTGGATTTACAGAGAAGTTTTAGGCATTTCCAGAGCCCTATATGCCCTCACTTGCTTTCCTCTTTCATCATTTTCTTGGATTTGTCCTAGCTCAAAAACCAATGCTGACACAGAATTGTTAATTAAAGTGTGTGCCTTTGCACTTTCTTTAGCTTTTACCTCATGCTCTTGTCTTTCAGTACCCATATAGGTCAGTCTTGTGTCTCCTCGGTTTCTCATTGTTTTTAGGATCTTAAAAATGATGAGCACTGCTCTGGTATTTTGAAGAGTTCAGTTGGGTTGTAGTTATGCAAAGCTATGGAGAGGCTCCAGGCTGTCAGAGTGAGAGGTAAATATGACAGGAAGCTAGGAGGAGCCAAACATTACTGGATGAGCTTAAGGACCTAATTAAGAATATCCATTAACAATACAGATGTAGAGGGGTAGACAGAGAATGTACTCTAAGAGAAAACTGCCATTGACAATACAGATGTAGAGGGGTAGACAGAGAATGTATTCTAAGTAGGAACTGCCATTAGCAATACAGATGCTGATGGGGTAAACAGAGAATGTACTTTAAGAAAAAACTGCCATTGATAATACAGATGTGAAGGGATAGACAGAGAATGTTTTCTAAGTAAGAACTGCCATTAGCAAGATGTGGATGGAGTAGATAGAGCATGCACTCTAAGAAAGAACTGCCATTAGCAATACAGATGCAGATGGGGTAGATAGAGAATGCACTGAGGATACACAGATGCTCATGAGTCAGCCTATGGCTGCATATTTCCTAGCCCTGCCTCCCGAGAGAATGGAGAAGTAATAACACCCCAGTAGCAACCAGCAGTCTGTCTCTAATACCTTTCTGTAGTAAAAGGACTGAGGGCGTCTTCAAGAAATAGTTACATTTTGGATTAGGAAAGGAAGCATACAAGATCTTAGAGGATCTTGTGGTATGAGGAATAAAAATGAAACACTTTCTTAAAATGATGAAACATAGGAGACTGACATGAGTCGGTATGAAAGCACTCCCAATGGCTGGGCTTAGAGGAATTGCACAAAATTAATAATGTAGTAATAGAATAAATCAAAGACTAAAATAAATACCCATTAGTCCATGCGGATAAAAACCTCCCATCAAAGAAGAGAAAGGAGACTAAATGCTTTATGCACAAGGAAGTGGAACATGACCGCCTGTCTCTTTATGTGGGCACCTCAGTAACTTCCTTCCAAAGAGTAGACTGTAGGAAACCAGCTATATGGTAAACAGGCCTGACACCAGCTTACTGGCCTGCTGTTCCCAGTTAACATTTGAGGCGATAGTGCTACTGATACTGCTTGTGTCTCTTCAGCTGTCATGTGATGGAAGAAGTGACACTTCCCTCCTGGGCTCTTCATCATTCTTTTCCTTAGAAATAAGTCAGCTACTCAGTCCAGAGAAACTGCATTTTGCACCTGCCACTATTTGAGAGCACACACATGTGGAATGATGAGACAGAGACGAGAGGGAGAAACAGCAAGGAGAAAAAGGAAATGGGAGAGCAATGAAGAAGGAAGGAAAGGAGAGAGAAACAGTAGGAGGAGGAGAAGGAACGTGGGAGAAGGAAGAGGAGGGAGGATGAAGATAATGTGAGATTTATGTCTGCAAAATAGCCAGTTCTTGGAGCAATTGAGACAGTTTCCTGAGAAACTGTGTGTGTGACACATGTGAGTGAAGGCGCAACAGTATGAACTGGTCCTCACCACTCTAGTCACCCTTCCATAGGGCCACATCAAGTCGAGTGTGAGTCAGCTGCAGAGTGTGCTTCTGTAGTTGTGAATGACTGTGACATGAAGCCCAGGAGGCAAAGGACAAGGATGCTAACTTCCCTTCTCAGTCTCAGTCACTAGAGAACACAAGTGCCTTAGAAAAATAGGATGAAGACCGTTGTAAAGAGGAGGGACAGGCGGAGCATCAGTGTTTACCCGAAGTGGGACCAGGGAGGACACAAAACACCCCCTGAAGCTGCTCTCTGCGCCACCTATGATAGGCTTGCTGCTGATAACTGTACTCTAACTCTTTTGTGCTGGGGAGAGTCTGGAGATGGGAGGAGAGCTGTCTGGCTTTGCCCTAGATAAGAAAGCGTTGTATGTCTTCCAGGTGATTAGTGGCTAAGTCAAATCCCACAAAAACTAAGAAAAGTTTTCAATGTAATATATCTACACCTGAAAAACAGCATTTTGTCAGAGAGCAAAACTCCCTGGAGGCCTTGCATTGGTTTGCCTTTAACTTGAATAGCATATACAAATAATTGTGATTATTTACAGCTTATAAACAACGAGAAGGGCAGGACACACAAAAATCATATATCATTGGATAAGCCAGAATAGTGGAAAGGGGACATTTCAGTTCTAAGATGTGGGAGATAACTGCTGCAGAACCTCCACCACCGCCACAGCATCAGCACCCAGCACAAAAGTACTTGTTTAGGACAGCCAAGTAACAGAATCAATAAGACATGTGAATAAGCTGTTCTGCTTATTATAATGGTGTGTGGCCATGTTAAGGATTGGACTCAGGACCTTAGACATGCCATACAGCTGCTTTACCCCTGACCTGCTTCTCTAGCCCCAATAGCAGCTAATTATACACCTCAGAAGGACCCACAAATGCTCATGGGTATACTCCATGTTTCTACCTGCTCCTCACCTCTGGATTCCCATTGTAATGATGAATAAATTATGACTTACATTTTTTGGGGAGAGGGGGGTCTCAGATGTTTGCACTTCTAGGCTTATGATACTCTGCATAACCCCACACCACTCAGAGACCTGAAGAAAATGCCCCTCCCCTCCCTGGAAATTCCCACTCAGTGCTCTTGACTTCCACATTCACTAAGATGTACCATAGGGTGTTGTGTGTGGAGTAAATTATAGTGGACATTCCTGTGGTCTGGGCAAGTACTGGGCCCTAAAAATAATAAGGGTTGCACTATCGATCTGTAGGAATAATTTTGAGCAGGTAGTATAGATGCTGACATGTCTGAAGTGCTGGTTGGTAGGCCCATTATGAGTCAGTTTTCTAGATTGAACTAAGGGAACTATGATGATTTCATACCCTACAGTTGGGTGTAGTGCATTGGTCAGGGGAAACATTTGTTTTAGGATCAAGGGTCAGTGTTTGGGAAGGGCAGTGATTCTTCTAAAAATCTGTCTGTGTCCTGGTTCCTGGGAACTCACTGTACAGTGGAGAGACAAGTGAGATCTATTAGCTTAGACACTGGGATGCAAAGCATTAGCATGAACTGGACTTGTCTATAGAAAGGGCCAAGGGGACTCTGTCTGGAACAGGAGCCTCATTGCTAGGCCCTGGAGATTCTGACTGAGCTATCATGCATCGTGCAGCAAACATCACCCCCAATAAATCAGGTCAAGGTAGGAGGTGAATGACCCATGATACCCCATGGGCATCTAGAGGACTCCTTACAGAACATACCGAGAAGCTTTTTGGGGCCACACCGACCTCTGTGAGAGAAGTGTTAAGGGGAGAAGGGTCAGAGTCACTGGAGCCTAGGAAGAGAAAGAATCCAAGAGATGGCATCAACTGACTGGAGTCCATTGCATGCCACCAGATGCCTCTCCTTGTCTGCTTGGTGAAGGCCACCTCCAGAAATAAGCGTCTTTCCTGTTATTCCTTGAACGAGACTTGCAGCTCCCTACCTTGAGCTTTCCCAGCAACCCTGGCCATCTGTTGGAGTACAAGTTTGCAGGCTGAGTCTTCATCACCCAACCTGGTACTCCCCCACCACCCCATCACCCATCCCAACACTGGGAACAGAGCACATGTCCCACTGGTGCATTTGGATCAGCTTACATCAAGTTGGTATGTGCGTTCATTTGAGCTCAATTTTAACTTCTTTCAAATTGAATTTATATTGAGAAGGAACCTAGACAGCTTTCCAATATTTGCCCTTGCAAACCACAGAGCTGGAGTGAGTCAAGAGATCACTCAGCTAAACACTGTCTGTCATGTGAGCCACGGGCCTGTACAAGTACACGAACTTTGCACTGGCCTGCGGTAATGGAATCCAGGATGGAGAGCCTTTGGAGACTTTGACATTGCTGCAACATACATCTGTATGATCACGTTTTTAGTGTTTCATATGTACAGCGTTATGAAAATCACACTGCTTTAGTCTGAATAGAAAACCAGAGAAACAGAAGATCTGGCTTTTTGCTCATCCCAAACAAAGGCTTGAGCAACCACCTTTGTGGTTTGTTTCCAGCCTTTTCAGAGAAGCAATACAGCATCGCTGGGAAGCCACTGACTCGAGGTCTCCACTGGGAATCTTCCTTTCCCTGTTTTGTAAGTAGGTAATCTTGAAAATCAATCTCCATTTCTCAGTTTTAACATCTGCAAAATGGATTATAATGATGGCAGCAATTTCTATAGGTCTTCAGAGGCGCTAACTGGCCGTTATTAATTTTATAGATGAAAAATGGTTTAGGCAGTAGAGACAGATGCCAGAGTTAAGAGAGCTTCTCCTAGACTCTCCATGCTCCTCTTTCCTCTTTCCCTCTTGCTCATCCTTCTTCAGGAAATGACAGTTTGTTAATTCTTGCATGCTGGCTGTTGCTCTGTGTCTCACCTGTGTTGTTGCTTTTCAAGACACTTTTGAGTTGCTGATGTGTTAAGACACAGTTGGGTTCTTTCTTAACTGGCATGCCGCTGCTAGGGTCACCCTGGTGTTAGAGGGTGTCCCATCCACAAGATGACTTGCTCTTTATCAAAACCACCAGGACGTGTCACAGAGACACCATAGGGACAATGAGCAGGGACTCAAGTGTTTCTAAAGATGAAGACTAAATCCCCTGAGAAGAAAATGAATCATCCATGTGCTTCTTCTGCAGCTCATTAAGCCAGTCCTTGCGGGGCAAGTAACACTGGCCTACCATGGTGCAGCGGGGCTGAGGGTGGGAGCACACACAACATAGTGTAAGCTCCTGTCAGACCCTGTCTATGCGAAGGAGAAGATCCCCATATAAATACAGTTAAAAAGCCTTCCTTATGTTTGGTTGAAAAGCAAGGGAGCAAACAAATAACTCTGATAATAGCTTTCTCACCAGTGTACTAGGCAAATTAAAAAAAAAAATCTGTATTTTGAGGAGATAAAGAATACCATTCTCCACAAATAATTCTTCTCCTTGCCTCAGGCTTTGAGAAACCATTTTCAAACTCTTTTCTAAATTTAATGTCCTTTACCCTCTTGTATGCCATACTGTATTTCTCACAAAATGATTTAATGAGAACATATTGTGCACCGGGCCCTGTTCTGAGAGCTTTATGTATGTTAACTCAGTTAATCTTCACAGCACCCTGGAAACATGTTCTTTCTTCACATTTCAGATGGGACTTGGAATGGGAAAGGAAGTGCCAGGCTGAACATGCTCTCAGTGAACTTTCTCTGGGGGTCTCCATACCTGCACTACCTGAGGGGACCTAGCCAAGATGATCCACAGAACCAGCCGTGCCTTCGCCTGCTACTCACACTCATTCTCCTGTTAGTCTGATTCTCCTTCCAGACTCCTTCTGGCCCATGGTCTGGTGCAAGTTTTCTATTCTGTGGGGGCAATGAGAAGGTTGTCACATTCTTACCACTATCCTGCTCATCTTTGGTTTGAGACCATGCCAGAGTAGTAAATCCAGGCAAATTTTAAATACAGAGTATATGGTTAGACAGAAACTCCAGGATGCTAGTTCTCCCTGGGGAACACAATTTTCAGATTGGTCCTGCATTTGAAGAAGCCAGGATTGAAGGAGAAAGATGGCTAGATAGCACTAAAGAATATGAAGAATATGAACAGTCATCCTTCTGTATCTGTGGGCACCACATCCATGAATTTATCCATCTGGGAATCAAAAATATTTAGGAAAGAATTGTGAATTGTGTCTGTGAGGAAAAGACTTTTTTTTCCAAATTAACATTTCCTAAGCAATAGCATATAATATCTTTTATATCATAGTAAGTTTAATAAGTAATCTGAGGGTGATTTAAATATGGCAGAGAATGATGAGATCATATGCCAATATCATACCATTTGTATTATAGGAACATTTGTGGAATTTAGAATTATTAGAAATCATTCAGCTTGTCCTCCATGAGTTGGGTAATAAAAAAATCATAGGCATGCACGTGTGTTTGCTTTCACACATGTAGTCAGTTGTGACTGTCGAGTTAGCAGACATATTTTGATCCCATATCAATTCTTCAATCGCGTGATGAAACCTGGGCTGAAAATGTTAAGGGGTTCCCTGAAATGATGTGTGGCATGGTTCAGGGCTAGACTTTTGTGTCACTCCTTTTAATGTTGCAAAGAAAGAATATAAAGGAGGAAGAAGCTTCATGTGGAGTTAAAATTGTCTACGTAGAGGATAAGCTTTTATGTTAGGTTATATTCCAATATTAGCCCAGTGACACTAAGAAGGCTATCTGAAAGCAAATGTCAAAAAGAATATGCATTCTGGGAAATGTTTTTTCAGAGACTACATTAACTAATCCTAAATCAATGTCTTCTGACATTAAATAAAATTAGTATATACAAAAGTCAAGATGGATGAGATCTCAGAAGAATAGTCACTGTATATTTTATAAGTTTCTATAAAGTGATGGATATTGCATTGATTGAGAAGGACATACTGACGAACCTAGTGCAAATTAAGTTGAGTTTAGACACAGATAGTACACAGTGCTCATTTGGCCATGCTTCCCATTGTCTGAAGAAATAAGGTCTTTTGGTTTTGGTTGCCCTTCTATTTTTAGCATCCTGTCAGCAAAATGAAAGATGTCTTTGCATACAGGCCAGATTTACTGAATATGTTGCTAGATTATCTTGGCTGTGGTATTTTGATGAATACAGAGCAATAAGGCTAAAATGAGAGCACACTTGTCAGAAAATGGGAAGAAGCTAACTTTTTAAATTAATTTTGATACTTAAGTAAACTATAAAGTCCTGTCACAATGAAGGAATTTACATTTATTAATTGAAAGTGAAACATAGACAACTCCCTTTATAACATTTGGAATACAGATGCAGACAACCTGCTAAATTCAGATTCACAGAATTCAATGACAAAACCTTGAGTTTAGTGATGTGTGTGGAAGTGTATGTGGGAAAGGAACCGGGGTTGGAGGGAGAGGAGTCTGAGCTATGTCACCATCATCAAACAGTGTCTCTTATGGAATAATGGCTCTAATTTCTCCTAAGGGTGGTGCTGATGACATGAAGGAGACAGGTGGAAGGCAAAGGAGGAGAAGCAGCAGTGTCCTAGGGTGGTGGTTTTTATGGAAGGAGATGGAAAAGGATCTTGTGGTGGAGACCAGCTTGAGCTATATCATGAGAGCCTGTTTTAAAAAAGAAAAACTGAGCCAGGTGGTAGTGATGCATGCCTTTAATCACAGAATCACAGAATGATGGTGGCTGTCCATCTGTATGTTGCGAACATATGTTTCTCTTACTGTTTAGTGAATAAAGCTCTTTTAGTCAAAGGATGGATGGGCAGGATGTAGCCAGGCAGAAAGTATAGGTGGGGCTACCAGACTAGTAGAATTCTAGGAAGAGGAACACAGAGAGTGAGTTTCATGGGACATGCCATATAGCTACGGAGGGAGCAAAAGATCCAGGCATTGTCCTGTAAGCCAAGACCATGTGAAGATACATAGATTAATAGAAATGGGTTTATAATTAACAGAGAGCTAGGCAATAAGAAGCCTGAGCCATGGGCTGAACACCTTATAATTAATGTAATCTTCTGTGTGTTTATTTGGGTCTAAATAGCTCTGGGACTGGGCAAGACAGAAATGTCCATCTACACAAGAACTTTGGAGGTAGAAGCTTGCTGATCTTTGAGTTTTAGGCCAGCTTGGAATACAATGTGTTCCAGAACAGCTAGGGCCACACAAAGAAATCCTGTCTCAAAAAGGAAGAAGAAGAAGGAGGAGGAAGGGGGAGGAGGAGGAGAAGGAGGAAGAGGAGAAGGAGGAGGAGAAGGAGGAGGAGAAGGAGGAGGAGAAGGAGGAGGAGAAGGAGGAGGAGGAGAAAAACAAAATGGAAAAAGGAGGAGAAAAAATCTCCCTAGAGAGTCATCAGAGATGTGGGTAGAGAAGTGGGTCTTCAAGCTCCAATAATTCTATCATTATTAGGGGAGAATGAGGGATAGGGAAATAGGGTGTGGCCTTGGATGATGAGGCCTAGACTTTGGTTTAGAGATTAAATGATTGTGATTGTGTAATTCCAGGATGAATATAGTGTTCATTCCCAGAATAAATCTTCATATTCATTCAGAAGCTGGAGATGGAGGAACTGGGCTCAGCGCTCTGATGGAGGCTGACCTTGGGCTGACAAGACACACCCACAGTGTGCCTCTTCCCAAGATACTTTCCCATTCTCTAACCATCTTGAACTTTCTTGCTGATCTGTGCCTGCCATGCATATTTCTTGTAGGTCCACTTTATATGTGATACCTGATCCCCAGGGATCATTCCTGTTCTTTATTCTCTGTGTGCTATAAGCCACTACCTAGATGCAGATGATAAGTGATAAAGAGAAATGAATCTGTCATCTGAAGGTAAGACGTAACTTACACAATTGCTACTACCATTCCCTTTCTTCCCAACCCCTCCTCTCCAGAGATAGTTGTCTTGCTCACCAAAGGAGAGAGAAGCGTTGCAAGAGTTTAATAATAACAACATGCGTTTCCCCCTTCTGTTAATATTTAAAGATTTAGGCATAACAAGCAAAGTTACAGGAAAACCTTATTTTCTCTGTCAAAAAGAATCCCTGTCAGAACACAGCAGAATACTGTAATCATTTAAACCCTCTCCCCACTGTTTTGCATAGTAAGTTATATTTTTAAATGGGTGTGTCTTAGACAGCTCTATTTATGAATTGCACATTCCTTCATGCCTATGTATTGTGTAAAATGTGACCATTTATGTAAACACATATTTGTAAATGCACGTTTGTTTATAAGTACATGTTTACTATAACTCACATACATATAATGTTCAGATCTATTTTTGTTCTTGGGATATGTGCTGCAATTTCCTAGTAAATCTCACATAATCAAAAGCTCAGTGTGATGATGTTTTCACATCTTGGGATCCATGCTAAGTAACAACCATACTTCTCTGTGAAGCAGGGGTACTCTGAGCTTTGGTACAGATGTAATTGCAGCTACAGCTATGTAGTTTTGTTCTGAAAATGGTTTCTTTCCACAGCATAGCACAATGATCAACAGCAAAGCAATTATAGAATTATCATTAATTTGAGTATTGGATATTATTTTTACTTGTAGTAAACATTTTTTTCAGTGAAATATTAATTTCCATTTCAACAATAATATCAGGATAAAAGAAAGTGAGGTGGAAAGACAGAGACATTGAAAAGCTGGAAAGCAACTTAGAAAGACACAGTAGTTTGTCTTTTGCCTACAATGGCTTTCCCTATAGCTTCACTGGGTACAAAACCTTTATTGAAACACAAATGAAATATATATTTAATTATGTCATTAAGTTTATGTTGAAAATCACTTTTCCATCCTGTGGAGCTAGGGAACCAGTAGTGTTAATTTTCCAGTAAGTTCTGTGATTTTTTATTATTATTATTATTATTATCTTCCTGATTAAGGTCATGAATTTAATTCTACATTAGTCTCAAACTAGTATCTCCTCTTGTTAGTGTAAATAATAAGCAGTGTGTGTGTGTATGTGTGTGTGTGTGTGTGTGTGTGTGTGTGCTGGGAAAATGAACTTATCTGATGGCTTTCATGCTGTTGGAGATGAAATTTGTGATTATTTACAGGAGACCACTGGGCCCTCATCCTCCCCTGGCACTGAATGAATAAAGCTCAGATTTTCCAGAAGAATTGGAATTAATTTTGTGACCATGTGCTCTTCTAAAGAAGCAATGGCTTATAGAAATGTATATTTATGACAGATTTAACCACTCAGTGGTGTAGCTTTGTGTTTTATAGTTAGGTGGCATAACTAAACAGTGAGACTTTTAAGTATGATTATCAGAGACTTGGCCCTTCGGTCATGGGTTTCCCTGGTGGACTATGAAAGTAGAAATGGTGCCTGGAGAGACTGGTGAATATGCAAGCATAATAAGAGAGAATGTTATGAATTTCATTATGTGAAATTTATCTTCATGGTCCATAGATTAAATTACACTATTTCTTATGTTCTGAGTTTACTGCAATATTCTTGCTACTTTCTTGTTCTCCTGCTTTGCTTCATTTATTTATAAAATAGCACTCGAGCATTTATGAATCTCAAACTCTACAGCCTGAGCTAACCCAGCCCCTTGAACATATTTTTGATGCCATTTTATTACATTTACTATCCTTAGAGTTGATTAAGTATATGTTGCCAACCCTACTAATTAGTTAGCTATTTAAATCTGGAAAGACCAAGGCTTACTAACCCTTACCCTTCAGATATATAGCTGGCAATGTTTGAGAATGGGTTATTCCATAGGAGTTTTTATAGCCAGCAACAAGCCAGACTCATCAGACAAGCATCAGCTTGGGAGGTATCAATCTATCCCATGGACTTCTGGCTCCTGCAATATGCTCAGCACCAGCAACCATTCAATAACTCTTCAGAAAAGATACACACACCATCCAGAACAATGCAAACAAATATTAATTTTGATGTTAAGATTTCTGATTTGGCAGACTAAAGGATAAAATACTTAACAATGTGCCTGGATTTCCACAGGCTACTGATCAAATTTGCATACAGTAATTTTGTCTGGATGACAAATGTCTTATGTCACAGCATACCCTAGAGTCTGATTCTAAGTGAACTTAAAAGTATTGGCTGAACATAAACTAATGAAGAGAAAACCAGGTAGACTGCCTGCATATCTCCTCTTCTCCCTCTTTTCCCCAAATCCAATCATCCAATCTCATCTCCAGCTCTGGAGCATCTCTGTGGCAGCATTTCCTGCCCTTTGCTCCCATCTCCTGTGGATCCTACAGATATTCCTCATCTAACCTCCCCCTTGTAGCTCTGTCCCAGTCACCAACTCTTTCAGGCACCCCTTGCTAACCACAGGCTACTCCTGCCCAGAAAGCATGTACACTGCCTGCAAATCCTGTATTCTCCCTCTGTGCCAGAACCAATACTCCAGCTCCAGCCCCAGCTCTGTAACAGAGTACCTGCTCAACCTTTCTTCCCTCTCCACACACATCTACTGTAGATCCCACAGGCTTGCCCCTCCTAAGCTCCCTCTCTCCAGCTGTTGCTTTTATCCCAACCCCTAACTCTATCAGGTATCCCCTGATAACCTATAGACTACTCCTGCCTAGAAAGCAGGTAGGACATCTATAGATCTTTTCCTCTTCTTCTGTTCCTCTAGTTACTAACCTCATTCTCATCCCCAGCATCATAGCTGGGGTCCCCTCTGGTGACCTGTCTTCACTGTCTCCCCCCACTCCAGAAAGACTAAAGGAGAATATTCTGGTGGAACACTCTGCACTCCCTCCTCCTACAGACACTCTCAGACTACTAGCTATTTCCCATTCCAAAGTCTCAGCTCCCAATACCAAGAAACACAATTACATGAAAGCCCCAGTAGCCACAACTATTATTACTAAAGGGCATTTCCTATCAGGCAACACACAGGCATCATACACTCTAAAAGTCCAGAGAAGAAATGAAACCCAGGAAGCAAACACTTACTCAACAAAGACAAATCCAAAAACCAGCACTGAGGTCCACAATCAACCCAACCCAGATGCCTAGACACCAGCATAAAAACACCATCAATAACAGACAGGATGATATGTCTCCACTAGAGGCCAGCTATCCATCACAGCTGAAACACAAGAAAAAGACCTGAAAACTACCTTTATGTATATGACAGAGGTTCTAAAAGAGGAAAATCCAAGAAAATTTTCCTAACCCAAAGAAGTTATCCTGGAACAAAGTATCCTGGCTGCATAATAATCAAAGCACTAAACATGTAGAACAAAGAATATTAAAAACTTCAGGGGAAAAATGTAAGACATTAAGGTAGATCTATTAGAATTACATCTGACTACTCAAAAGTAGTCAGACTCTAAAAGCTAAAAGGGCCTGAACAGATGTTCTGCAGACTCTAAAGAGCTACAGGTGCCAGCCAAGATTAATATACCCATCAAAACTTTCAATAACCATAGGCAGAGAAAATGTTCTTACATGATGATGCCAAATTCAAACAATATCTATCTAAAAATCCAGTCCTATAGAAGATGTTAAAAGGAAAACTCCAACCTAAGGAGGTTAACTACAACCATGAAAGCACAGAAAATATATAATTTTACATCAGCAAAACCAAATGAAGGGAAACACACACATATTCTCTTCTCTGTCTTTTCTCTGTCTCTGTCTCTGTCTGTCGGTCCCTCTCTCTCTCACACACACACAAAACCAGGATCAACAACAAAATAACAGAAAAACAGTAATCAACAGCCATTGGTCATTGATATATCTCAATAACAATGGTCTCAATTCCTCAATAAAATGGATGTGAAAACAGGATCCATTCTTGTTCTGCTCCATTTAAGAAGGAAACATCCTTTAATATCCAGGATAGACATTACTTCAGGGTAAAGGGTTGAAAAAATATTCTAAGCAAATAGACCTAAGAAACAAGCTGGCATAGCCAATTTACTTAACAAACAGTGTCAAAAACTAATCAAAAGAAATGGGCAAGGAAATTCCATAATCACCAAAAGTAAAATCTACCTACATGGCATTTTACTTCTTAAGATCTATGTCCTAAACACAACAGCAACCAAATTTGTGAAAGAAACACTATTATGGCTTAAATCACAAAGCTCACACTCACTAATGGAAAGGTCATCCAGACAAAAATTAAGCAAGGAAATGCTGGAGCTAATTTATAAACTAAATGAACATAACTGTACATATATCAGTGTATATATCAGTATATATATATATATATATATATCAGTGTGTGTGTGTATATATATGTATACACACACACACATATATATATATATATGTATATATATATCATTCCACCCAAACACACAGGAAAAATAAATCTTCTCTGCATCACATGAAACATTCTCTAAAATTGACCACACATACTTGGAAACAATGCAAGACTCAATGGATACATGACTGAAAAAAGAAGAAGAAGAAACAAAACAAAACAAAAACAAAAACCTGCATTCTATCAGACCACTATGTATTAAAGCTAAATTTAAACAAAAACAACAGATACAAAAAAATTCTTAGAAACATGTGGAAACTAAATAACCCTATACTGAATGAAAATGGGTCAAGAAAGAAAGATTTTTCTGGAATTCAATAAAAATGTATACGCAGTGTACTTAAATTTATGGGGCACAATGAAAGCTGTGCTAAAAGAAAAGTTCAAAGCATTAAGGGCCTACATAAAAAACATGGAGAGATTTCATATTACCACTTAACAGCACACCTGAAAGCTCTAGAACAAAAAAGAAGAAAGCACTGTCCAGAGGAGTAGATGACAGGAAATAATCAAACCAAGGACTGAAATCAGAGAGAGTAACTCAAAGAATCAATGAAATTGAGAGTTGATTTTTAATAGAATATCAACAAAATAGATAAATCCTTATACAAATTAACAATAAGGCTGAAAGAGCATGTCCACATTAACAAAATTGGAAATTATTATTAACAATAATTTCCAGACTCTAAGGAACAGCACACTATAATTAAAATCCAGAGAATCACAAGGACATGCTTTCAAATCTTGCCCCACTTCCTTGGTGTTCCCAGACACCCAAGGGTGGGGGCCCAATGGAATCACCCAAGTTAGACTCTGTCTTTGTGTAATATTTAGCTATGTGTCTCTGCTTCTGCTCCCTTCTTCTACCCAAGAAAGCCTGTGTGATCACTATTGGACAAGACCACAAACTATGAGTATAACAGAATATGGTTTGGAGTTATATCATTGATTCTTTTGCCAGTTGTGTTTGATTCTACCCTATGTTTCTAGGCTATGCAGTCTCATGTTCCTGTCCATCCAGCCAGTGTAGATAGGTCATGAGCGCCTTCTCATAATTCAGGACTCAAGCTAAACCAAACATTGGTTGTTCACTCTTACAAGTTCCTCAAAACCTGTACTCCACCAAATTGAAGAACTGAAAAGAAATGGATATTTTATTCTCAATATATACCATTTATGAAAGATGAATTAGGATCAGTTATGCAATTTGAATAGACCCTAGATAAATGGAAGCAGTCATTAAAAGTCTTCCAACAAAAAGAGTCCAGGGCCAGATTGTTTTAGTACAAATTTCTGCCAGACTTTCAAAGAAGAGTTAATGCCAATACTCCTCAAATTATTCCACTAAATAAAAACAGAAGTAAAATTTCCCAATTTAGAAACAGAAGTAAAATTTCCCAATGTGTTGTATAAGGATACAATTAATGATATCCAAACTACACAAAAATCAATAAAAAAAGAGAAATGCAGAACAATTTCCTGTTTGAACCTGCAAAAGTACTTCATAAAATCCTTGCAAATGGATTCCAAGAACTCATCAAAAAGAATAGCCATTATGATTAAGTACCTCTTTCCCACAGATGCAGGGATTGTTCAATATATGAAAAACAATACATGTAATGCACAATATAAACAAACTGAAAAGAAAAAAAACCCACATGATCTTCTTATTGTATCTAGAAAAGTCCTTTGACAAATTCCAGTCCCCCCTCCTCCACCGCCTTCAAGACAAAAGTCTTGGAGAGATTAGGGATACAAGGGACATAGCTAAAAAGAAGACAGGCAAAATGAAAAAGTTCATATAGCTAACATCAAATTAAATGGAGAAAAACTCAAAATAATTTGGCTAAAATTGGAAATAAGGCAAAGTTGTCCACTTTCTTCATATTTAATGTAGTACTTAAAGTCTTAACTAGAAAAGTAAGACAACTGAAGAAATCAAGGGGATACAAATCGAAAAGGGAAAACTCAAAATATTGTTATTTGCAAATGATAGGAAAGTATTCATAAGTGATCCTATAAAATCCACTAGGGAATTTCTACAGGTGATAAATATTTTCAGCAAACTATCTGAATACAAGATTAACACACAAAACTCAGTAGCCTTCCTATAGACAACTGACAAATAGACTGAAAAAGAATCAGAGAAATAACGCCCTTTACAGTAGTCCCAAATAATGAGAAATATCTTGGGGCAAGTCTAACCAAGCAAGTGGAAGACTTGATAAAAATTTCAAGCACTGAATAAAGACACTGTAGAAGATATCAGAAGATGGGAAGATCTCCCATGCTCATCTATAGGATTAAGACAGTAAAAGTGTCAGGACCTATCAGGACCAATCTACAGATTAAATGTAATATCCATCAAAAATTCTAATACAATTCTTCATAGACCTTGAAAGGACAACTCTCAACTTCAAAAACAAAACAAACAAAAAATCAAATAAACAATAAACACAGGACAGCTAAAACAATCTTGACCAATCAAAGAACTTCCAGATGTATCACCATCTCTGATCTCAAGCTCCACTACAGAGCAATAGTAAACACACACACACACACACACACACACACACACACACACACACACACACGGTGTTAACCTAAAAACAAACAAGTTTATCAATGGAATTGAATTGAAGAACCAGAAGTAAAGTAAATCCCCATGCCTATGGACATGAGATTTTTGACAAAGAAGCCAGAGAGACACACTGGAATAAAAAGTAGCATCTTCCTCAAATGGTACTGGTCAAACTGGGCAGCTGCATATGAAAGCTCCATACTTATTATCTTTTACAAAACTCAACTCCAAGTGGATCACATACCTCAATATAAAACCACACACAGAGAAACCTGTTAGAAGAGAAAATATGGAATAGTCTTGAACTCACTGACACAAGAGAAGACTTCCTGAACAGAACACCAATAGCACAATAACAATGAATGGGACTTCATGAAACTGAAATGCATCTGTAAGGCAAAGGACCAGGTCATTCACACAAAGCCACAGACTACAGAATGGGAAAAGATTTTTAGCATCTCTATAACTGATAGAAGACTAATATCCAAAATATGTAAAGAACTCAAGAAACTATATACCAAAAAAGCTCCCAAATCATTTAGATATCAAAAAGCTCCCAAATAATCCAATTAAATGTGAGTTCAGATTTAAATAGAGAATTCTCAATAGAGAAAACTCAAATGTCCAAGAAATGCTTAAAGAAATATTCAACATCCTTAGTCATCAGGGAAATGCAAATTAAAACTATTTTGGGATTTTATCTTCCATCTGTCAGAATGGCTGAGATCAATAACACAAATGACAGCTCATGATGGAGAGGCTCTGGAAAAAGGGGAACACTCCTCTATTACTGATGGAAGTATAAACTTGTACAACCACTATGAAAATCAATATGGCAATTCTGCATAAAGTTCCAGCTATACTACTCTTGGATATATATCCAAAGGACTATTCATCCTATCACTGTTCATTGCTGCTCTATTCATAATAGCAAGGAATTGGAAACAAAGTAGATGCCCCTAAACAGAAAAATGGATAAAGAAACTGTGGAACATTTACATAATGGAGTGTTACTCAGCTGTTTCAAAAATGACATCATGAAATTTGTAGACAAATAGATGGTAACTGGAAAAGGCCATCCAGAGTGAAATAACCCAGATCTAGAAACATATATATGGTATATATTCACTTCTGTATGGATTCTAGCTATTATATAAATGATAACCAAGCTATAATCCATAAACCCCTAGAGGTTTGGTATAAAGAAGGGATTTAGGGTGACACATGGATCTCCCTGGGATGGGAAATATAATAGATTTTGTGAATGAACTGGGGGCTTGTTGGGATTTAAATGGGAGGATCAGGGTGGAAAGGTAGATAAAATAGGGTTGAGGTAGGGAATGTGGTGAGAGATAAGTAGAACTGAGGGGTATTTGATGGATGGTATGGAAACCAAGAGTAGTGGAAACTTCCTAAAATATATGAAGGTGCTCCAAATGAATTCTCCTAATAATGGGTTTGATGGAGTCTCAACTGGCCATCTCGTGTCACCAGTACTCATTGAGTTATTTACCAAAGGAATCCCATGGAAATCTCCAAACAACCCAGGTTGTTGCCAAGACAATGGGCTGCTTTCTGCAAACTGGCTCTGGGAACCCATTGCAGAGGAAAACACCCATACGCTCATCGAACACGAAGTCAAGCTACAGCCTACATGAATCCTTCATCCCTACATTCTAGTGCCTTTGGTGTAAGAAGGTACTCTGTAGAGAAACAAAGAGAAACAAACATCCACAAGTCACAAAATCTTAGACCTTCACTGTGTCCTGACTCTAAGACATGCTAGGGCAACTGTAGCACAGAGCCTGAAATAGCCAACCAACATCTGTTTTGATTTAAGACCCATTCCACAATGGAACCCACACTTGACATTTTTGGGGTAACCCAGAGCTAGAGACTAAATAATCCAGAAATACAGGGTAAAGTCAAATATTACTCATCTAAAAAAAAGTAACAATAAAAGGACTCCTGTTAATATTCTTCTCTACTTATAGATCAGTGCCTTACTTAGCCGTTATCAAAGAAGATTCTTCCTGCAGCAGGTTGTAATGAATACAGAGACCCATACCTAGACATAATGCAGAAGTAGAGAAAGACAATAGAACACCCAACTCTTAATGGGATGGCACTGTCAAATCCTTCCCCTCAATGCACAGGAAACCTAGAGGAAGTGGAGGCAGAAAGAGTGTAAGATTCAGAGGAGATGGAGGACAGCAGGAGAACAAGGTCCTCTAAATCAAATAATTAAGGCTTATATGAATTCACAAAGACTTCCATAGCAAGAACACATCCTATATTGGCCTACAAGAGGTCCTATGTGTGTGTCCTATGGGTCTCAGCTTAGTATTATTATGAGACTCTTGAGTGTGTGAATGAGTGGGTCTCTGATGCTTGTGTCTGCTCTTGCCTTTTTTCATTCTGTTGGTTTGCCTTGTCTGGCCTTGATGTGATGTTGCTTGTTTTAACTTATTATATTTTATTTAGTCCTGTTTGGCTGCCATCTCTAGGAAGCCTGTTCTTTTCAAATGAGAGACAGAAATGGACTAGTTCTGGAGGGGAGGGGAAAGAGTGGAGGGCAGGGAAGAGTGGAGAGAGGGGAAACTATAATCAAGATATATTATGAGAAGAATCTATGTTTTTCCTTTTTTTTTTTTAGACAAAGTTTCTCTGTATAGCTCTGACTATTCATAAACTCATTCTGTAGACTAGGCTGGACTCAAACTCAATAATCTGTCTGCCTCTGCCTCCCAAGTGCTGGAATTAAAGTTGTGTATCACCACTACCCAGTCAAAGGAATCTGTTTTCAAAAAACAGAAAAAAAAATCAATTTTAAAAATGACGAAAAAAAAGAAAGGAAAGAAAAGAAAAACTAATGGATACCTGTAGACATTATCTGCAAAGGTGTGTTTTAGTATTTTTTTAAACATTTTTTATTGAAATGAATGATGTCATTCATAAATTAGGCAGCAGTGGACTTATTGTTCTTTAATAGCTAAATTCAAAAGATGAAGTGTTAAGAGTACAACGAAATGTTTAGCATTTAGCCTGAAAAGTATTAAACTATAGGCTTATAAAGATGCAAATTCCAGACTTAATCCAAATGAGGCCTCAGATTTACTTGATTGCAAACTCAATAACTTGACATCAGTTGTAAAATATAAGCCATGTTTGGTGCTGCATTAATGATTAACGGTGGTCCTGTGTTCCATGAGACTATGTTTTTTTGCGTGTGGTGCCATGTGTGAATGTTTTTCTTAGGAGAAAGAGCTATTGCTGCTCATTAGCTTTTTAATGAGAAAAGTCACTCATGGAACATGAAGTGTAAGCAGCTTGGGAAGAAATGGTAACAGTCCTATTCCGGACACATGTTAGGTCAATTTACACCTGTACCACTGGAAATAGTTCCTAGAAATGCATTCTAAGAGAGATACTGACTGACTGAAGCATCTCCAGAGTCAATGTGGAGCAGTGAATGGTCTGAAAACCATGACCTGTAAGGATGTAGTAAAGGAAGCAGAGAACTGTCACATGTGACTTAGAAAGTAACGATTATATTGAGAGAAGTATAATTATAAAGGGACTGTGAGGAAATGGAAATTCTCATAATCTGACAACGAGTATACGATGGTGTGATGATGATGCATAGCAATCTTGAATGATTGGTGTTCAAAGCACACGTTTGTTTGTCCACCTTTTAAAAGTATCTTGTAGACAAAGTATATGTGCAACACCAAGACATTTATAAGGTAGTTACTATGGTAGTTTTATTAATTGTTTCAAACTGGATAGTCTCAGAGAACTTATCCTGTTTAAGAATACCACATGGCAGTTAAAACAGAAGTTGTGGTAGACCTGATGTACAAGGATAAAGATTTATTTGGTTGTGTGACCATCTAGCACATGGGGAATCTGCATGTGAGGTATGGGTGAGGGGGAGTATCAAATAGTCATACTGACAACTCTGACAGAAATCTTACCACCTGCTGGTACATGATCAGAGATTTAACTCAATGAATAGCTCTTTGTTCTTTTTTGAGATACCATGTACATCAATCTATTGAGACTCAAATAGCACGTTTCCCATCAGTACAGTATGCTCAATCAGATGGTGCGCTGGCTAGGGTTTTTGTTTGTGTTTTTGTTTGATTGTCAAGTTCATATAAGCTAGAGTCATTTGGGACGAAATAACCTCAATTGAGAACCCCCCCCAATTTAGCTCAAAAGTCAATGGGGCATTTTCTTGATTAATGATTGATACGGGAAGGCTAAGCTCACTGTGTGTGTGTGTGTGTGTGTATGTGTGTGTGTGTGTGTGTGTGTGTGTGTGTGTGTGTGTGTGGTATTACCCCTATGCAGGTGGCCATGTGGTGTATGAGGAATCAGGCTGAGCAAGCTATGAGTAACGTAGTAAGTAGTCTTCCTCCATGGCCTCTGCATCAGTTTCTACCTCCCGGTCCCCTGCCTTGACTCTCCTCAGGAATGAGTGTGTCCTAAGAGTTGATTTTGGTCATAGTGTTTCCCCACAACAATAGAAAATTAACTACGGCAGATGTTTGCAGGGGTAGACAAGGGGCCACCAACACCTATCCCAGAAAAGAAGTGTTTACTAATGCTGTATTAGTTTATTTTACTTCTATATCACTTTAGCTTTTACTCTTATTTTCTAGTCTTTACTCATGGGTATGTACCTCTTATATGTTTTATGTGAGTTTTTGTTTTTATTGCTGTTTTGCATATATTCTTTTATCCTCTACTATTTCTCTCTATTCTATTTTATTTTTTGTGTTGTTTCCTGTCTCCTCTTTTTTATCTTAACTACCCATTCATACGGATGGAATAATCTTTAAATTGTAGATACCCTAATAGTATCCCAACTCTCCTGTTTCATTCACTTTCCTTTATTTTTGTCTGTTGCTCTGTTACTAATACTAGTCTTACATGATTCATATGCTTTCCACTCACTTCCTTAATGGAAAATATCTTACTACAGATTCTATTATATATTATTATTCTCTTCTAATAAGCTTATATAAGGACGCAACCATAAAAGAAACTTATAGGTCAATATCTCTGATGAACAAAATTACAAAACTTCTCAGTAAAAATATCTGTGAACTGAGTTAAGAGATGCTCCAAAAACATCATTTACCATGAATTTGGATTCATCCCAAGAATACAAATCAAAAATTGTAACCTTTCACATGAGTAGGTGCAAAAACAGAAATTAAATTATGTATTTCAAGTGATACAGAAGTCCAATATCACAGAAGAAATTTGGAATAGAAAGCATACACTTCAACACAATAAATGCTAAAACAAACAAACAAACAAACTAAAACTAAAAACAACCCTTATAACCAACATTATGCTATATGTGAAATAAAATCTCAAAGCATTTCTATGAACATTAGAAATGAGATGAAGATGCTCCATTTCTCTATTCCTGTGCAATATAGTGTTTTAGGTCTAAGCCAGAAGAATGAGACAAAAGATGAAATTAAAAGGAATAAAAATAGGAAAAAAGGAAAAAAGTATGCCCGTTTATAGATGCCTTGATAAAAGAGATCCTAAAGACTTCGCCAGAGAGCTCTGAAGCATGATCTATACATTATTCAAGTGGTGGCAAGCAAAATCAACATGTAGCCTCTCTACACACCAATGACAAACATGTTTGGAAGGTGTCAGAAAAATGATAACCTCAAAACAAAACTATCCTCCACAAAAACCTGGACTAAGTCTAACCATTCAGAATATTACATTAAATTCTTCAAGTGATATCATGAAGAGAGGAAATGCTTTCAAATTTTAAGATGAATTAAAAGATAAATGTATGTAGGCAGATAATAGCCGTCTAGCTTTGAGAAATGGCTGTGAAACTGCTCGCAGAAGCAAGATTAGAGAATGAGTTTGAATATGTTTATATCCTACATGAATGGAAGACAGATTAGGGAATGCCTATGTGGAGATGTACTTTTTCTCATAATTTCATTTTCTGGAGGACTTCAATGAGCAGACTTACTGAAGGCTATGTGACAGTGTTTATAATCTGTATATACTGTATATGTGACAGCTTTTTCATAATCTGTACCAAAATGCATTTAAGAAAGTTTAATTAAAGTTTTATATCCTATCCCTTTATGTCCCTGTAAGTCGTTTGTAAAATGATTTAGAACCATAGAAATAAAAAGGACTAATGATATATGATGATGACTTTCCTGCTGTAAAGGGGTTAAATGGAAATAATTGTAAACAATCCGTTATACGAGAATATAGCAAAAAGTCATATAAGAGGTATTTACAAGGTAGTTTGGGAAATATCTTATGAAAACCTTTTCTGTTGTTTTATGTTTGACATACTTTTTGTAAGGTAGCGTTATTTTTACTCTTGATACTTCCCTATGCTTAGAGTTTCTTACTATGGAAGTGGCTTTTTAATTGGTGTGGGGTTTTGTTTAGGCAGCCAAAATAGTTCTGGTGATGGATGGTGATGATATCTGCCCAGCAACGTAAATGTAGTTAATAGCACGGAATTGTATATCTAAAAATAGGTATTTTGTGCTGTTTATACTGTGTCTAATTAAAAACCCTTTTATCCACAGTTACATTTTAAATTCACCTCTACAGGACACTTTAGAGCAGCTTACTCCCACTAAAGCCGTTACTGTGAGTGATCTACCAGCTTTTGGAAAGAATCAGTATAATTTGGATGTTGTGTATATGGATACACTCACATTAGAGAGAGAGACAGAGAGAGAGAGAGAGAGAGAGAGAGAGAGAGAGAGAGAGAGAGATCAGCATGAACACACCAAAATATTTCAGTTGGATACTTGAACACAGTATGGCTTCATATTGGGAACTGCTCTTGTGTAAGGGTTGGAGCAGGCTAACATATTCATTGGCGAGAGGAATTGATTTTGCTGAGGAGCTTCCATTGTGCCTGTTTCCTGAGTCAAGCTGCACATAACAAGGCTCTGAGCTCTTGTACACTTGAATAATCAGCATCGGGACCCCCCGGGGCTCACAGTTTGCATCTGGCTACTTGTGTCTCCTTTCCCACTGGCTCCCTTCCATCACACGTGATCCACAAGGCCAACCACACCTGCAGGTGCTAAAACTTTGCTTTACAGCACCTGGAAGCTGATGACAGGACCATGAAGACATTTGTAAGAATTTAAATAAAGGCGATTTTGATCAAGACCAGAAGGCACTGGAACAGTTGCATGACTTATCAAACCATGTCTATATAAAAATGAAGTCTTGGTTTGCTGAAGCACACAATAATTGGTGTCCCAATGCACTGACTGTCTTAGATATATTATTATTGGGCATTGTATTATGAACTGTGACACAGAAAATTATTTTTTTATGTTCCCTTTGGAAATTTCTATATGTGTGCTTAATGTCTCTACCACATTTCTAAGGAGTCTCCCATTTTTTCTGAGATGTTGAAGTGCTTTTGTGCTCCATTCATTACAAGGATTTTCCTGCAACTTTTTTTAAAAAAAGGATTTCCAGCAATGGGGTCCTTTCAGAACACCTACAGAGGATACAAAAACCACATTGTTGTGTATTGTATTGATGTCAACAGGATTGTGTCTGCACCCTAGTGTGATGTCAGAACAATAAAGTGTGCCTTTCATGTTGCCAATTCACAGGAATAAAAGACCCATTCAGAGAGAAACTCTTGGATGGTCACAGTTTTTAGGGGTTTCATGCATGGCCACACAAGCTTATAACTTTAGACATTTCTTTAAACACTGTCCTTACAGTCTCTTCTTGTTGAGGCTGAGTTTTCAGAGATGAGTGAATATTTTTATATTTAGAAACATCTGTTCATTCTTTGCTTAACAAAAATAAATATGTTTTCTAGAGAGACCGAGTCTCAAGGCCAGGGATAGAACTTCGCTTGAGCTCCTTTCTAAAGACTATAGAGTGAAGATTGACAGCCAAAGTGCGGTTCATAAATCTAGTCTCTGTACAGTTGGGAAGCCCCCAAGCTGGAGATTAACTCTTGTAGGGATGGCTAGCCCTGTGAATACTTTGGAAATAAAATGAGAACATTTTGCACTTCAGTGCCTCAAATGAGAAAGCCTTTCACTTTAGCTGTTAGACTTTGGAGAGAGAAAATGAAACCATCTACCCTACTTTTTGACTCCTTATTTAGTTGTTAAGCTTTCATTGCCTTGACTTTTCATTTGGACTGCTGGAGAAATTGTATGTCCAAGGAAGACACAGATTAACTGGTAGCTACATCCCTATTCCACCCATCCATATCTGCTCTTGCATTAGGTCTGTCTAGTTCTTTGGAATACATAACCTTTTCCTTCATAAGCAAACACTGAAAAGCGTAATTGTGATGATCATACGGTACTTCATTATAGAGTAACTACTGGCTTAAGCCAGTAAATTGGTTATGAGACCTGGGTCATTTTTATTTAATATAACTTTATGCAATTTTAAGTATTTTTTGATTCTGTGCTTTCTTTTGGTTAAACCACTATGTCTTTGCTTAGCTATTTTGATTTACCATGAGCAAAGAATGCCACGATCTTCCTCAAACTCACATCTTTGTGCACATGTTGAACACTTTGTGCACATGTTGAACACTTTGTGCACATGTTGAACACTTTGTGCACATGTTGAACATCCTAGGGGATGCCGTTCTTTGCAATGGTGTGTGGGCCTTTTATAATCACTGAACTTGAGCTAGCCCAGTTCTATATTTTCTATATTCTAATAGATGTGGTCAAGTTGTTACTGAAACAGCTATGTCCATTTGCATCCCTAGTAATAATGCAGTTTCCCATTTTCCACACTTTCAAATATGATGTTCTCAAAATATGATGTAGGCATTGTGGGGAAAATGTCATTAGTTAACTCTTTGCTTCTGACTTTTGTTTGTTTTCAAATAGGGTCACATGCAGTCAAGGGTAGCCTTAAATCAAATGTTGCCAAATATGATTGAACTCCTGATCCTTTATCACCCATTTCCTGGTTCTGGAATTACAGGTGCAAGCCACCATGCGCGAGCTCTATAGCTTAATTGTTATTACCTTAATAGTCTTACAAAGCCAGAAATTTTGTCACTGGTTATTGAACATTTGTATATATAATTTCAAATGATTTTTTCTTGGAATCATTTGCACAGTTTTATATTTTATTAGATCTTATTGATTAGTAGAAAATTTTAGCCTTCGCCTTCTATTTTTCTATGTTTGGCAAAGTGTTCTTTTAATTTGTCTCTTATCATTTAATTTTACTTATACTTTTCACTTAAAAATATTAAATATAGCCCACATTTTATCAATTTCCTTATGCATTTAGGCCTCATGCATGTACTAAAAATGCCTTCCATAAAAATATTTTTCATGTTTTTTAGGACTCTTGCACTTGGATATTAAATCTGTTTGAATGGTGATTTTATGTATACCCATATGCATGTGAGTTGTGTGTATTTGTGTCTGTGGGCCTGTGCATGTGTTACAGCTTCAGGTGGTAATCAAAGTGAATATCAAGTGTCTTTCTCAATCATTTTCACACAACCTACACCACTCACATGCATGTAATTAACTTGTAGAAAGCAAACTTCTAGTATTATACTTTACCCACACTTGGCAATCTTGTGAGGTTTAGTTTAATTATATTAGATAATCTTTAACTATATAACATGGAAACTTTAAAGTAAATAAGTAAAAATAGATGATTATTGGTTTTGTCCTGGCTTCTACAATTGGCTAATAGAATCAAAATGCTCAGTTATGGTCCTGGTTTCCTTCTATGGCTCAGTAAAATTTCCATTTTAGGTTTAGGATGATTTGTGAGAAGTGGAGGGAAAAATGAATGTAAAACTAAACACTTGTTAGAGATAAGATTACCCATGAGTGTTTCCTGTGCACAGGTCTGAACCAGGAATGGATGTGCCTGTATCTGCTGCTGTAAGGAAAAACCTTAAAATCTTACATTAGCCACTATGATACTGAGCAGCAATCCCAGGAAGTTCAGCTGATGGTAGGATATTTTAGAGAATTCATAACCAAGGATCATTTTACTTAAAAAGTTATTAACTCAATACATGAATCCTATGTTATGATTTAATCATAAAAGTTAGCATTTCCACCTCCTAAATGCTTGCCGTTTTTTTCTGTTGGCAGATAATAAAAAGTCAGATAATAAAAAAGATATAAATTAGGTTGCATCACAAACTTTTATTGGATTTTTTTATTTATTTGAGAGTAAAATGAAAACTTTTTCTAGTCAGCAATGCTAGCTATGACTTATGATTTCCCCACTAAAAACAAAGAGTAAACCCTTATCCTCTTCTGCTTGGGGTGGTTAATTTGGAAACTTTGCACGTTTTTTTTTCAGTCTGTTTGAAATTGTATGAGGATTGTCTTTATGGCTGAATAAACATCTTGCCTCTCCTGAACTGTCTTTCTCAAGGCTCTGGGAGACGCTGTGGAAATATGCTATCTTGCAGTTCCTATGGGAACACAGCCTCCTCTTTCAAGTTGCAAAACTACCTGTTGTTATGAAGAGTCCTGTGGATAAAGGGACACTGCTAATTTAGGTAGAGCTAGGCAAGTGATTCAGAAGATGTGAGTGTTCTCAGCAGCTCTTAGGTGAGGACTTGCTACCTTGTGTCTTGGGGACCTTGAATTCCATTCGCTGTATTTGCTCAGCTGTATAAAAAGGCATGAGCCCCTTAGTCATTGAACTCTATTAGTGCACTTCTTGTGTTTTATTAATTTTATTCAACAATAAAATTCTTACTTTGTGGGAAGGTTTTCTGGATTGGGAGATGGATTTTTAGTTCTCTTCCCCCAACAGAGTTTCCCTTCTACTTGCTCCACTCACTGTGGCTTCCTCTCATAAAATACTAAGCTGTCGTGTACCCCAAATCCTTTGCTTTCTGCATCTTTTCAACAAAGTGGCTACTCCATTTTTCAGAGCTGAGATAAACACCTTTCTCAGCCCCTTCCTATGACAGGGTCCTGTTTATGACTTGTAGAATACTTAGCACGGACCACAGTTACTGCATTTATTGATCTCTTTGTGTATTTATGGTACATTTTTGTCCATTACAATATGCACTACAGGAGGGATGCCTCGGTCCTGCTCGCAGCTGATCCTTCACACCTGGAACCCTGCCTGACACATACAGGTACTTTGTGAGTGTTCCTGAAGTGGAACAGTGAGTGAAAGAGTAAACTAACAATGAGACGCAGCTTAGGATAGTAATATATTGATGATATGCCTCTCCTTTTATCTACTTTCTTATTCAACCCAAAAGCTGTAATTTTCTTAACAAGATTTTATTCAATGGGCATATAAAATCAGTGTACCAAATGAATAATACATGAAAAATTCACCTTCATCCTTGAATAAAAATTGGCTCAAATGCTTATTTTTGAAATGGGAGGATTTAAGATTTAAAAAAAATACTTAACCAAATATTTTAGGAAAGATATCGTGTTAATTCTGGATATTGCTGGGGCCATGTGAATTAGCATTGAGTAATTGGCCATGGAACACCAATTACTTATGAATGAAGAGAAAATGATTGTCAATTAGGAGAAAACGGAGACTCATTGTTCAGCACGTCCACTAGGTACCCATCCTTATGGACAAAGAAGGGACCTCCTGTACAGCCTTGGGAAAGAAGGTTAGGGACATGATGACATTCGAGGGAAGGCTTAATGAAGTACTTCTCATGGGGGGCTTGTAAGACACACATTGCTGAACCTCAACCTTGAAACTTCCCCTTGGTAGGCCTGAGAAGGGGCTTGAGAATTAGCATTTTAAGTCATTCCCAAAGGTGCCGACCTTGTTGATGTAGGCTCAGTACTTGGAGAATTTCAAGTTTTGCTTGCTTGAGTACTGGAAAGATAACATTTGCTTATAACCAACCTCTCAGGGTTGGTCATGGCTTTTTAAAAATGTTTGCTCTTACTTTATGTGCTTGAGCGTTTTGCCAGCATGTGCATATGTTCACCACAGCTATGGCTAGATTGTTTTTTTTTTTTTTTCATCACAACAGAGAAGCAACCAGTCACTCTACCAATTGACAGACATGAAAACAGTTAATTTACATGCTCCGTTGTGTGTGTGTGTGTGTGTGTGTGTGTGTGTGTGTGTGTGTGTGTGTGTGTATCACATGTGGTTTACACAACATTATTTCATATTTCATTTAATGCTACCTACTAGGATAAATATTATTATTTTCTCTTTCACCATGAAGAACTTGAGCCTCTGAGTGTTTGATTATTGTCTTATAGTTCCTATGTGGTTAGGGACAGGTGCCATCTTCTATAGGACTCTCTGACTCAACTGTAAAGTCTGTGCACTGGGTTGGTTCTCAGCGGAAATAGAAACAAGTTTAATTTGAGGCTAATTGATAACTCCCTAAGTTGTTATCAAATTGACATATCAGAAGTCACGCATTTGCTCGAAGTTAGCATGTGCTGATATGGAGAATGCTGACCATAAAATGTCCTGACTTGATGTATTGTATCTTGGTCCTTTGTTACCAAAGGAAAATGGAAACGTTGCTTACAGAAGCAGCTGGAAGCATTTTACAGTTAACTCTAGTAAAATACCCACTCTTTGAGCCTGAGTCATTTGTCTAAGTTGCAGAAACAAACTAACCTTTTCCTTTCTTTTGCATAATTGCCTCTATGAGATACTGAATTTTCTATGAAAAAATAATATCAAAGAGTTATCCTTAAAATTTCCAGAAATGCACTGATCACCTTGAAAACCTCTGAGAAACTAACCATGAGAGGCACATGAATATACACATAAGTGCTTCTCTTTTTTAAAGTCTAAATTGATGGCCCGTAGGATGGCATGGATACTCAGCCCATGCTGACACTATTTATAAAGCCTTGATATTTTAGGCTTGTATTGCAGCATTAATCCCAGAATCATAAAAACAGTTGTTAAAATTTATACCATATTAATCTGATTAACACTGAGATGGTCAAAATAAAGGATTGGAGAGAAATATTTATTTCACTAGGGTAAGGACTTTAATATACGGAAAGCTGCATAAATCTGCAGATGTTCTAATTAGATTCAGCTGAACTGCTTCAGCGTGCAGAATAACATGGATTTACTCTGGCAACCACCAAGAATAACTTTTCTGATGCGAAAAATGTTGAACTTCCAATATTGAGACATAAACTACCCCAGCCCAGGGGACAGATTCCTTTCACATAAATTTCATTGGCTCCAAGTCCCCTAGCACCAAAGTTCCTTTATTGTTAAGCTCCAAATGGATTTGCTGAATTGTACCCTATAGGTACACTCCTTTGATTACAGTACCTGGAACCTTACTTCCTGGTAATAGTTAAGCATTAACTTTAGATCACTAGGATTCTATAAAGCAAGTTATTCATCTGATGCTTAATTCACAATCAGGGAGTAATACAGACAATGAAACAATCTGCCTCTTTAGGTGGGGACATTAAGAAAATACAGAATGTATTTCACAGGGAGCATTTCTGCTAGCTGATTTTCTATCTATTTTTTTTTTGTAATGTTTGTGAGTATGAGTCTTTCTCTGTCTCTCTCTGTGTGTCTGTCTGTGTGTCTGTGTGTCTGTCTGTCTGTCTGTCTCTCCTGTGTGTGTGTCGGTGTCTGTGTGTGTGCGTGTACGTGAGTGCTGTGGTGTGGTGCACTTTCAGAAGTCAGATGACAGCCTTCGGCATTGGTCCTCACCTTCTACAATGTCATTTAAGACAGGGTCCCATTCACTGCACGCAGCTTATGTGATGCTAGCTGGCTGCCGATTTTCTTGCAAGTTTCCGATCTCTGTCTGCAGTCTTGCTGTGGGAGTGTGAGAGTTACAGTTGCTCAATGCTATGCCTAGATTTGTGGAGGTTTGGGGATCTGAACTCAGGTTGTCACACGTGTGCAAATAGAGGTTCACCACCAAGACATGTCCCAGTTTCTTTTTTTTTTTTTTTCTTGAAAATGTGCCAATTTTTTAATCTTCCCAATCTTTTCTGGGTAAATCTGTGTAGTCTTTTGCTAAAAAGTGGTTCAGTGACTCTTAGGGACCTTCATGGAGGACCAAGGACAGACTCAGACTCTTGCTTCATTCCTTTTGGTGCCTCGCATTGGAAAGTTCCCTTGGCACTGCCAGGCTTCCCATTCTATTAATGACTAGACCTTTCCATCAGATGCATTTGGAGGTTTTCATTTAAGCATTTTCTTTGTTCTTCAAGAACAAGGTGGAGGAGAATGTTTTTCTCAAAGGATATCAAGGAGAAATGTGATGTAAGCTCTGTTTGGGCCTCATTTCATTGACTTCTCCTTAGACAAGCCTCCCTTTGGTCAATATTCCTTCAATTATATTTGATAAGGCAACCAACCTGTACTTCTTAATTACAATGTTGGCAGACCATCTTTTTGTGAATCCATGCCAAGGACTTGTTATGATCTCCATGTTTTATGATTTTCCATTTTGAATAGTGAAGAATAATTTCCTGAACCCTTCTGAAGGAGCACCTCTTGTAAGCACAAATTTTATCTCCCTCATAATCTTTTTGGATCTCAGTGAATTTGTGTGGAATAAAACCCATAATGCTCAAATACACAGTGTTTTAATTTTTTAATAAAAACAATGTAGCTTTGAATGGCATTTAGAGAAAATTGATTTGAAATAGATGTTACAGTGGTATAAGTAATAGTTTGCAGTATTAGGAACAATGAACATAAGAAAAAAAATCAACATTATTTATAGACTTTCCAGCCACCCAGTGCTGGAGAATCTTAGTCAAGAATATTATAAAGCATGTAGGACAAGTTTTAGCCTTGACATTAACCATTTGTTTGTCCAATTCACATATATTTTTCCTATATGTAAAATTTTATGTCAGAGAATATGTGCATTATTTGTGCATCATACAAACATGCACTTTGGAATATATAGATACACAATATATATGTATAACTGATGTTAAGACAAAGTGGTAACTGATATAAAACCCAATAATGCCTAAAATATGTAAAAAAAACCAAACCAAACAACAACAACAAACAACAAAACCCTGTCTATTGATTTCCCTCGCTTTCTTTATATTTTCCTCTTATTTCTTGGACACTGTTCTTTGCATGCTCACTTCCAATGAAAAATCAGTTGGGAATTAAGAGGAGACTGAATTGGGTTAAGCTTATTAGAATGCTCTGTAGCACCCTGCACAGGAAAATACTGGCAGATGAGCTTGGACACCGCTAATGTGAGTACAAGAATGACCGTCTCTCTTCTCACTGTGAGACAGTGCTCTTATCAGCCTGGTTCTGGGGTTAAGGGCACAGAGCAATGTGAGAGTAGAGAGACAAGCTGTGGGACTAAGCTCTTCAGTGGGTCAAATCATGTGTCCTCTGAAGGAGGAGACCTACACATCTACCTTAATTCAGTGTTCAAATGACAGCTACTTCTTATGCATTAACTACTGACTACTGACTACAACTTAGATTCTGGGAATGTGCAGCTTTCCACCTAAGAAAGCAAAGTTCCAGTCTTTATTCACTTCATTCTGAATGCCACTGGGACACTGAAGATGGATTCAAAGTCATCCTTAACTCCAAGGCTTTTCACCATAGAAGTTGATGCTGGCTTACTCTTAGCTGGAAATAAAAATCATTTGACTTTATAACATCTCTTGGGTGAAGAATATGACTATTTATCTATCATTTGATAACCCTAGACAGGAACAAATGGCCCTCCTGGATAGCATCCTGGAAATGAAATTTTGCGGGCATAGAATAACACGTGATATGAATCCAGTAGAAGCTCCATCTAAGTCACTACCATGGTTGTAGATACAGAAAAGAGCAGAGCTTCAGTCCTTTGTACCTCTTCTGAATTGGGGAAATCCACTTGTGGCCACTAGTTCATCTGGGGTCAATAGACACTACTCTCTTTGCTTATTTTCACTTTAAGGAATCCCAGTGGAAAAAAAAATAGTCTTAATTTTGCTGCTAGGTCTTTGAGAAATTAACCAAGGAAGGTCTACTCAGATTGGCTGTTATCTCACTAACTACATCTACCCTCAAGTTTAGTAGTTTCTGTTTTGCTTTGTGCTGTCTAAAGCTGGCAGCTCAGATAGAGCTAAAGCTCATTAGCAGTCTGCAGAGTCCTGCTGGATTTTCTCTGCCAGATAGTATGATGTCATGGTTTCCCTCCTCTGATAGAATCTGGAAAGGGCTGAGACCTTTCTGAGTCAGGGGAGAGACATGCAACAGGAAGTGGTCCCACTATCCCTGTTCTTGGTAATTGTCTCATGATACAGCTACACATTTAGCTTCCAGGACAAAAGCAGGTGTTTCCCTTTAATTAAGACCAACAAAGACTTTTCTGTTCTCAATAGACTGGTATTTTTAGATACTAAGGTAAGGCAGAAGAGGACATTATCCTATTCTGTGCATAAAAATAAATATCCTCCAAGAACTGTGTAATTAACCACTGAAACAAGAGAAATGCAATTCAATTAAAACCGACAGAATAATACATGGAATCAATGGCTTTATTTGGTGTTTAATGATGATATTGTTTTCATTTCATTATACATGAGTCATAACCAGCATTGCCTTAGTTTAATTGTATTCCTTACGGAGTAAACCGAAGTATGCATTTGCAGTAGACTCGTCAATTAAAAAGAGGCTCATTTAAGGTTGTCATACATTGATTCCCATGAATAAAATCCAAATGTCCCCTCCTAATAAATTAGTGCATTGTAACAGAACAGGCTTAGGATGGGTAGAGAGAGCCACTGGTATAGAGATTAAAGTGAGGTAAGAGCAGTGTGCAAAGGGTATAGGAGACTCACGAAAAATGACAGGGGGATGATTCCCAATGGAGCAAGGGTAGGTCAATGTCATTTTGATCCGGAAATCTCAGAAAACATGATTGGATTTTAGGTGAGGAGAAATGCTAGACCATGGAAAATGAATCATGGAACAGGCATGAAATCAAATGTAACGGGGATATACTGATTTTATATTTGGGCTGTGAATATTTGGCTTTGTGGGTTTTATTTGGAGGGCAGTAGGGTCTGGCTTGGGATTTCTATTGTAACAAAACACCATGATTGAAAGCAAATTGAAGACGAAAGGGTTTATTTCATCTTACACTTTCGTGTCACAGTTCATCATTAAAGAAGTCAGGGCAGGAACTCAAGGCAGGAACCTGGAGCTGAAGCAGAAGCTATAGAAGTACCTTCTTCCTTGTTTGCTCCCCATGGCTTTCCCAGCTGCCTTCTTGCGTAACTCAGGACCACTTGCCAGGCATGGGGCACCACCCGCAGTGCGCTTGGCCATCCCACATCAATAATTAGTCAAGAAAGTGCCCTACATATTTGCCTATGGGCCAGTCTTCTGGAGGCATTTCTAAATTGGGGTTCTCTCTTGCAAGAAGACTTCAACCTGTAATGTAAAAGTCTAGCTACATAGTCCTGCTATTAGCACAGGGTAGCCTTAACTTGCTGTGCCACAGAGCTGGCTTCACACAATGCTCTTGCTTCAGCCTACCTAGTAGTTGGACCACAGATGTGCACCATGGCTGGACATTTTGGCTTTTATAGCTATCACATGAGACCTAGAATAAGTAGAAAAAAAAGCTTGGGTTGAAAGGTGGGGACCTTGAGTACTTGGTGAATTTAACAGTTGAATTTGGATGTCCTGCTTCTGGACAGGTTTAAAGAGTGAAGTTATTGGTTGGTCTACTAGTACATACCATTTATCACTGATCTATGAACCCTCTACAGACATTACATGAAGTAGCAGTAAATAGCTAGTGATAGGGTCAGTCTCTGACAAGCTGGACATAACAAAACATGTCTAACTTCTTTATTTCCCATTCTTGACTAAAATATATAAACAGATTAAGACATTGGCACCTGCCTATGACAATCCCAAGTCCTGTCCACCTCAAAACCTCAAAACAGATTTATTGGGCATAGAGTGGTTTTTAGCCTCACCATGAGATAGATCCACTTAACATGGAAGACCGTATATAGCTACCAAAGCTGTACTTGGGTGAGCTAGAACTTCCCATAGTAAATGCACTCATCTGATTCTTTTGTTTGCCTATACCAGAATAATCTGACTAGGCTACACTAGGTCAGTTATGGTGGTGAGTCGTTTATCGTCACTTGGAAAGGACAGAGTGAAAGTACGACAAAGAGATAGACATATAAAATGGAGTCTTAAAGCTCACAAAACAAATATCAATAAGGTGTGCACTCTGTAGATATGGTTGCTAATCTTAAATTTATAATAACTCACCTACAAGAGCCATTTTCTATTATCCTTAAAAGAATCAGATTTTCCTTTCCCTTTTTGTTTAGGTTTCAGGCAATGAGAGAGAAGAACCAGTATCTGAGTTAGCAGAAAGATTTTTAGAGATTTATCTGTATTATCCATTGAAGTACTGAAGTTAAAGCTGATCTTCTAAATGAGATGTCTGTACATATGTATATGTGGACATGTCACTTAAACATATTCATAAACAATTTAGAGGAAGCCAGAATTAAAATGCTCTTATTCCTTTTTAAACTCATAGAGTATTATTGTTGCCAAATGACACATTTTTTTTTTCAGGGGATGGTTGAAAATAAGAGCCATCATTTATGGATCAGGCAAAATATAAAGCACACTGAATCAGATAGGTGTCATGTTGATTTGTATATTAGTGGTGAAGATTGGACACTCGTTCATTCACACTCTCCCTTTATCTGAGCCTGTTACTAGCACAGTGTGGGTCACAGAGGACTGAAGAGGTACAGTGGTGTAGTTAGAAACTTTGAAGCAAGCAGTTATGGTACTGTCTTTAGGATCTAAGCAAGTCACCTTGATCTTGCTGCACCATGCTTTACCTAGGTGGGTGAATGCATCACAGATGAGAGACACTATATTATTACAGTACTTATTTAATGCATTTAGAATCACAGCACTCACTCATTCACTCCTTTCATTCAATAATTGGTTTCTGAGCAGCCATAGGTTTAAGCTTTATGCTAAGTGTTAGGTGTTTTGATAAAATAGACTTTATACCACACCGATTGTACATAGGGCATTGACTCATACTCTTCTTATAACCACCATATGGAGGTCAATTTCCCCCTTTTACAGAGAGGTTAAGGTATTTGCCTAAGGTCACATTGCAAGTAAATGGCAGAGATGAGATTAGAACTCAGGAAGTCTGGCTCCAAAGTATGTCCTGATGAACACAAGAAAGCTTATCTCCTCGTGTACTTGGGACTCACATGGGATACAAACAACTAACAGATAAATAGAAGAGACAACAAAAAAAGAGGAGGAGCTAAAACAGGTCAGGAATTTGGAAGGGGAGTTAGGGATATGAAAGGTACTGGGCTCCTGGACTGGATGACACCAGAGGTGACACTTAAGTTAAGACCCTCAGGGTGATCAAGAGTCAGCCAAGAGTAGAGCCAGGAAGGCGTCCAGGCATGGGAAGACCAGAGTGCTCAGGAGCCAGCCAGGGAAATCCCGTGCTTCCAACCTTGGGACAGAAGTCAATCAGTTCAGGAGGGCGTCAGTGACCGGCTTGGAAGGAACCTTAAGAGACAAGATGGAGAAGACTGTTCTCCTTGGTGTAACAGAATATTTCCTAGAACCCAAGCGTTAGGTGAGATGGGAATCTTATGAAGAGAAGTAAAGCAGGCTAAGATGGAGACTTGCTTGAAAGAAGCCTTAGGAGAATGTCCATTCCCTAAGAATCTCAATGACACTGAGCTCCGCAGTCATCTGCTTCCTGAGTCAGGTGTCACAGTCCCAGGTTATCACCATCTCCGCCCACCAGAGGAATTGAAAGTTTGTAAGCAGTTGGGCGATGGAGAGGCAGATGGCTCCTGGTCCTCAGCAACACAAAGAGTATACAGACTAAGGAAGAGACAATAGTGCCTAGGTCTGTCTCAGAAAACAGTCAACAAGGAGCAAATGCCTTACGCAATGGTTCCTCTCCCCCAGAAAGTCTGGTTGTCATCTCAGTAAAGGGGAGCTCCTCATTGTTGGGGGTATCATCTGATCACCTCTGCAGAATGGACCTTGGAGAAAAGCAGACTCAGAGAAAGAAGAGCTGGCCACTTGCATAGCTGAGTATGTGGGCTGAAGTCCCTGCCTGCTTATTGTAGAGGAATCTTCTAAGTTTTCTGAAACTTTAGATTCAGCAACGTCTACAGCCTGGGTCGGTTGTAAAGTCTAAGAATAAAGCCATCATGCTGGGAGGCAACACATGCGGAGAAGCTGCTAAACAGGAGCCACTGTTGGTCTGGGAAATCCAGAGAGCCAGGGCAGAAGATTGAGTCACGAAAAGTGTGTAAGGGGATGTTCAAACTCTCTAGGAAGACACAGGCAGGTACAAGGTACTCTGCAGAGAGTGGGCAGAGCAGTGGTTGCTACCTTCAGATGTTTCTAATGAACAATTTATGTTTTAGTAATTGTCATTTTCTAGGAGAAAATCAGAAGAGATTCTGAAAATAATTTTTATGGAATCTAACTTAGGCTATGGTTTTATTTTTTGTTTTTACTTTTAATTAATATTTTGTCCCTTCCTTGAAAGTTTTATACATCTGTGCAATGCATCTTGATCATATGCAGCTTCCATCCAAGGTGATTTTTCCAAATACACTACTGTTCTCCAGAAAAAGAGAAGATGATTGTAGTAACACCACAAAATGAGACTTCTCTTTTATATTCCTAGGAAGTGACAAAAAGGTAAAGATGAGTCTTCTTTTTCCCAATGGCGCCTGCTCCTAATTTACCAATGATGTTCCTCTATAAGGTGTTCGTGTGAATACAGAGAGAAAGAGAGAGAGAGAGAGAGAGAGAGGATGTGAGGAGGGCGGAAGGGGAAGGGGAGAGGGGTGGATAGTAGAGTCTATGCTATTTCTGGGAAGAAAATGAGACTTCATGGCAGGGCTGGTAGACAGCTTCAAGAAGCAGTGGTTTCCAAGTCCATAGGAAGCATACATTCTCTTTAACGACTTAACTGTTTGCTTTAGTGGACACTTTCTCATTATGGTGGTTTGAAAGCAAATGGCCCCTACAAAAGGAGTGGCTCTATTAGGCAGTGTTGTTAGAGTTGTTGGAGTAGGTGTGGCCTTGTAGGAAGAAGTGTGTCACTGTGGGGATGGGCTTTGAAGTCTCCTTTGCAGGAGCTATACTTAATGTGGTAGACAGTTCACTTCCTGCTGCCTGCAGATCAGGATGTAGAACTCCCAGCTCCTTCCCCAGTAACCTGTCTGCCCGCACAGTGCCATATCCCACCATGATGATAATGGACTACACCCTGAAACCGCAAGCCATGCCCAATTAAATGTTTTCCTTTATAACAGCTGCCGTGATCATAGTGTCTCTTCACAGCAATAGAAACCCCAACCAAGATACTCAGAATCCTGTTTTAAGGGTTTTCTGAGGGACTTAGGAAACCAGAAAAGATACTGAGAATAAGGCTATGCTTAGAGGGTACCCATTTTCTTCTTGAAACAAGCATCACTAATGGCACTGACAGTTACAGCCAGGGAGGGATTGGATTGGGAAGCAGTGTCCAGAGACAGTGGATCTCACACCAGTGGTTATGAGAGCAAGCCTACTAATGTGTACAGAAGGATCTAGTAGATCAAGGAAACACATGATGTCTTGGTCCCCAGGGTGTGTGTTGAAGGCATCACCAAAGAAGACAGGCGAGTGCAGATAAAAATGACAACTCAGAGCTAAAAGTTGATGTACGAGCTCACGTGGATTCAGTGCTTACCAATTTCCAGGCACTCTTCCAGGAACTTTCTATATTACCTTCATTTTATAGATGAAGAAAACAGGCTTACAAAGGTTGATGGGATTTTCAGAGTGACATTCTGAGTGAGAGTAAAGGTCACCTGAAGATCCAGGCAGTCAGCCCAGGAACCTCTGACTTAGCTTCCTTGATGTCACATATCTGTGACTGTGTACAGGAGGAGAGTGACAAGAGAGTGAACTTCAGCAGAACAAGAGACGTTACAAGGAGAAGAAGTCTCTGGCAGCTGACTCCTGGTCGTGTGGTTGGAGATATCTGAATGGCAAACCAGCATCCTCACAAGATCCATAGTGTGGCTTAAGTCAGTCCATCATCACCTACTATTTCTAAGGCAGACATCCAGGATTGAGGTGACCACAGGGGCTGTGGAGGGAGTCTATGCCATCCTGTTTGTACCCCTGGCAGTCTTTGGTGTTTGTCAGGAGGCAGGCAGGAGAAACAGTACTCTGAGGCTATCCTTTCATGTGTCCCCTGCCCTAAGCATGTTTGTTCAGAGTTCCTCTGTTCATAGGAATATTAGTCATATCAGACTAGTGGTCTCACTCTAAGGACTGTTTTCATTTACAATGATCCTATTTCTAAATCAGTATATTGACATAGAGGGGGTTAGGAATGCCATGTTGCTTTGAGAGGCACAGTTTGGCCCCTGTAGTGGGTACCACAGGGACTATTCACTCACTCTGGCATCACTCCCAGCATGTTTGATCTGCCTTGTTAACACCTAATATCAAAGCACTCCCCAGGTATATTAGTCTCTTTTTGTTAGTGTAGTAAAATACTTTGGGCAGGCTACTTTATGAAGCAAAGAGGCTTACGTTAGCTCACTGGAGACTCGTCTGCTGATGGCTTCTTCCTGGAAGTATTTTGAAGAGACATAGAACATCACATGACAAGAGATGGCATGTGTGTCTATGTTGACCTCCCTCTCTGGTCATCTTACAAAGGCACCAGTGTTAACAATGGGAGCTTCTCCCAAATGACTTTACTTGTACTTTATCACTTTCCCAAAAGCCCACCTCTGAACATGGTCACACATTGCTTCTCTCTTTGTACCACAAGCATGTAACGTTGTGGATTAAATTTCTACTGAAAACTAGGAGGGAGAGGACTACAGGAAAGACAGACATGACAATATGGAGATGATTAAAAGCTTTGGATGACAAGTAGGATCTCGTAACTGCTGTGAGATACAGAGAGGTCACGACAAATATTATAGGATTATTTGTGAAGGGGAATAGAGCCTGTAGCTAGTGGGGCTCATTTGCTTATTTTCTTTTCCCCGTTCTTTTTGGTTTGTTCTACGGGTCAGGAATTTCAAACCCAGAAATGTTAAATGACCTACTGAAGGTCTGCCAACTACAAATATGCTGTTTCACTTATATTATGAATGTAAGTGTTCTTGCAGGCCCATTTTTCAACTGTGTCAAATGTCTCTCAGTAGAATATTTAAAATTGTATTTTTATATAGCTATTCAGGAAAATGGTTATAAGAACACGTGAGAACAATGTGGAAAATAATGCTTAGAATAAGTCATGGATGATTATATCCATCATGTTAGATAAATAGTCATTATAAATACTCAACCACCTACTATCTATAGGTCCCAATCTACATGCAGCTCTATGCAATTCAGATACTTTCCACTAATGTCAAAATACATAATGTACTTCTCTTCCATTGACATTTATTGCTATTATTAGTATTATTATTTTGTTAAAGCCACAAGTCACCTTGAACTTTCATAGTGTCTTCTCCCACAAGATCCCTATCTTCTGGAAAGATCAGAATAGTTTCTAGTGGAGAAACAGAGGCACTCCACACAGAAGCCCTCATTTCTCACTGCATAGACAGGAAACAGTGACCTCTGACAACATAGATGCAGAATTTAAAAGTATGGTGCTGTACTAGAAACTGCTTGACAACCATGGGAATAGGAAGTCTATGGCTAGGTTAGGTAGCCGATGTAGTATGAAATGGAAAACCTAAGAAAAGGAAAAGAAGATGAAGTTAAAATTCTCCTTATTTGGTTTAGAGTAGAATTTTCCCAAGAAAGAGGGACATGGCAAAAGGGAATAAGAAATAGAAATCTAAAATCATCAATTAAACTAGAATTTTTGATTTACTATATGTTAATGAAAAAAAGTAGAACAGGCATCATCAGTGGTAAGATTCAGGAAATCAGGGATCTGGGTCATGGTGGGTTGGGATTGTGGCATCAGAGTTCAGAGTTCACTGTAAACTTGACCCTGACACTGGAGATGTGTCTTTTCTCTTGTCTTCAACAACATTCAGGGCACTGGTCTTCTGAATCCAGAAGGTCAAATTCAATAGGAAAAGTACAATTTCTAAGATTCAAAGTTGGTAATGTAATAATTATACTCTTATAATTATTAAGATTTTATGGCTGTTCATCTACTTTTGGGCATCAGCTCACAGGAGCAAACCCTTTCCCCCTCTTCTTTACTCCCTCCCTTCCTCACCATTTGATATTTGCCATGTGATATAAGCCATCTGTAACAAGTTCACAGCGATGGAGACACAGAGAAGAGCAGAATAGATAAGGCCCTGTCTTCATCCTGGACACAGAGAGATGCATGACGATGACACATGCTTGCAAACTAACAAAGTGACCAATAAAAAATGAAGAACATTTAACAGGGGGCTGCTGTGGGGAGGGTGACTAGGAAAGACTGTCCTGTGAAAATGATCTTCATGTGGAGTGCCCAAGGCACAGATGAGATAGCAGGGCGAGGAGAGATTGTGGACGGCCTGAAGGCTCCAGGCAGAAATAACAAGTACAGAGGATAAATGTTGCATTGGTAAGGCAGGAAGTAGAAAGGAAAGATGGTCTCTGCAGTATGGCACTAGAGCAAGTAGGATAGAAGCAAGAGGGAAGGAGAGAGGGTTGGGTGTGAGCAAGAATGAGGCTAGGCATAGAGTAGGAAATGAGGCAGTTGTGAACCTGTGCAGAGCTAAGTAAGGAAGTAGCCAGGTACTGGGAATGAAGGGCTATACTCAGGGCTGCTGTGCGAACAAGCAACAGGAGGAAGTTGGAGGAAGCCAGGGGCAAGGAAGAAGGGTATTGGCAGGAAAATTGGAGCTGAATGGGGAGAGTTGGGGCCACGGATACTATTGTACTTTTATAATCAACCTTTGTCCAGTTGACCTGCTGTGGATCTCTTTCAACATTTCAAAAATGCAGGGAGAACCCCAGAGTCAGATCTTTTTAATAGTTGGATAGATCAATAGTAAGATATACAGTAGTCTATGGGTGGACATACTCTTTTTCAATTACAAGTGACTGCAAAGAATACTCCTTATGGATTATTTAATTACTATCTGGTTACTCCCTTCGTGGATACTTTACATTAAGTACAAACTGACCCTTAGGAATATTGTACCAGTTAGCTCTCATGAACAGTGCTTAAAAAGTCTGTTCCAGCCTTCTGCCAGCTTGATAGTCTTTTCATTTTCACCTGGGTAAAAAGCCTTGATATTCTGAATTTATTATTTAATCACTTATAAGTTTCTCATCTTACATGTGTTTATTAATGATTTATACTTATTATTTCCCGGACTATCTATTCCCTTTGCCTGTTTATACATGGTAACGTTCTTATTTTAGATGATTTGAACATAATTCTTGTTTAACCTTTTCAATGTTCATGATACAAACAGTAGGTTAGTTTTCTGTTTGTCTTTTAATCTTATGGACACGGAGTTCCAATTTTGGTGTTCGAATCTGTCACCTGTCAGTGTCTTTGTTTATGATTTCAAGCTTGTGGATGAATCCAAAAAGCCTGGTTCCAAGACTAAAAAACTGTTTTTTCAGTTACTTTGTTTTCTCTTGAGATTAGCATGAGGTGTTGAAAGGTGATTACTGATGTGTTTGGCAATGCCCAGGACACTGTCCCAGTACCTTCTGCTCAGGATGCTCTTTCTTTTCCGGACTTGCCATGGTGTCTTTACATAAAACCTCCTGGAACATGAACTCTGTTTTGTTTCTGATCTCTCCTCTGGTGCCAGATTCACACTGTTTTAATTTCTGTTATTTTGTAACACCATTTTTTTATATCTGCTAGCACAGATTTATCCTCACTATTCATCTTTCTCATATTTTCTTATTTATTTAAAAATACTTATTTTTCAAAGTGGACTGTAGGGTTATTTTGCTGAGTTTTTCAAAAAGTCCCTGCAGTGGCTTTGGTAAGAATTAAATTACATTTATATTAATAGCAACCTGGGTTATCAAAAAAAAAATTTCAAATCAGGAGAAAGTGATACAGTGACCTGCATTTTAGAAATATATAAGAAATTAGCAACATATATATTATGGGCCATACCAAATCATGGTTTTCGATGACTTAAATCCATTCAATGAATATTTTCTAATCTGGGTATGTGGTTGGCAGTGTCTTGGTGGTGAGGAGCAGGAGCCTTCTTCTCATGTCCGCCAGGAGAGAGGGTAGGGCTTACCTTCTGTGCTAATGAGGTAGGAAGATGCAGTGACTGCTGATAACTCTGACAAAAAGATTGTATCTGTAGAGAGGACTCAGTTCAAAAGTAGGACTTGTCCTAGAAGCCCACAACCACCCCTAATTCCAGTTCTAGGGGATCTAACACTTTCTTCTGGACTCTCCTACACCAGGCAGACCCACAGTACACAAACATACATGCAGGCAAAACACTCATACACATAAAAGAAAAAATAAGCTGGGTGGAGGTGGTACAAGCCTTTAATCCAGCGCTCAGGAGCCAGAGGCGGGCGGATCTCTGTGAGTTTGAGGCCAGCCTGGTCTATAAGAGCCTGTTCCAGGACTGGTTCCAAAGCTACACAGAGAAACCCTGTCTTGAAAAAAGGAAATGATAATAATAATAACAACAAAACAACAATAATAAAAGAAAATGTAAGATGATGGATAGCAATTGATTCTTGAGGGATTTTGTTTTATTTGCAATTTGTGAGATACAAGAACATATTTACTTATTACCACAAAGCAGGAAAACTGACTAGAAAGGATGAAAGTGATATTCTTGAAATATCTGAGCAATTTCTTTAAGGTGAGAATGAATGTGGAATGTTCTACAGGAGCAGTGTGAGGTTATCATATGAACAAGTAGTTCAGACTGGGCTTGTGCACAGGCAAGCTAGTATTTACTGAAATGAAAGAGGTGTTTTTGCATGGGTCATAACAAAACAGTCTGTAGTGTATTTCTCACTTTGATTAAAAGTTGGTTGGCTTGTTCCAGTTGAAGCTTCTTTGTTTCTAATTGAATTTATACAGTGTTGAAGCCAGTGCTTAATACAACACAAGGCACAGGTCTGGCGCTCCATCTTTATGGAACAAACCCACAAGTTAGTAAACTGTGCGCACTTGTGTGCTGCTAATTAGAAATTTTCATGCTGTGCATGCGATACCCCATCTTCACTACCTACCTGCCTCAATTCAGCTCCACTGTGCCAGTGTGTTATTTATTTAACTTTACCATAGGCAGAGTAGAAAAAGCACTCGGCTTGGAGACAAATTTGAGTTTAGTTATCTGGCCTGTCATGTTACAGCTCCTTAAAGTTAGGTGTTATTTAGATCCCTTCCTTCCTTCCTTCGTTCCTTCCTTCCTTCCTTCCTTCCTTCCTTCCTTCCTTCCTTCCTTCGTTCCTTCCTTCCTTTGTTCCTCCCTTCCTTTCTTCCTTCCTTCCTCCCTCCCTCCTTCCCTCCCTCCCTTTCTTCCTTTCTTTGATTTTACTTTGTAAGATGAGGTGATTGGAACCATACAGTGATTTTCAATTCTTCCATACCATTGAAAAGTCTTATGTTCCTTTTTGTCTCTTTTCTCATTTTTCCCTTCTTTCCTTCCTTCCTCTGTTCTCCCCCTTTTCCTTGCATATATCCTTCCTTAAGAAGTTTCACTCTATAGCCTTGGCTGATCCCTACATTTGGTTCTCCTCTGGGAGCTGAGTCCAGGGTGTGGAGAATGCTAAGTAAGGGCTCTATTGTGGAACCACATGTGACCCGAGATGGATATTTGCATGCATGGGACTTGACCCTGGGCTTCTGTGGTTTGTCTGGACACTATGATGTTGCTTACAGACATTTTCCCAACTAGCCTCACATTAATTTCAATAAATATGCTGGAAAAATATTGGGAAGTACTTCTTTCAGAAACTGTCACCTTACACTCATATTTCACTCACATCCTCACATGGCTACTGAAACTGCACACAATAAGCATACTTCTGCACTGGGATGAACCAACGTTTGGAAGCTTTAGTCAGATTTCTAAGAAATAATTAGCTGTGAGGAACTGTTCTAGTTCTCAACAGAAATCTCTAAAATGGAGATCAGCAGAACTGAGAGAACACTTGGATCTGTGTAATATTTCAGACCAGTTTAATTTTTAAAATAACTTTGCCATCGAGACAGGCTCATTTATTCCTCTATGAATGTATAACACCATAAAGTGGAAAACTCACTTATCACCTCAATGTATGTTACAGAATAGAGTGAATCAAGAGTAACATTGACTTTAAAGGGAATCACAACTTAGGTGATCCCACAAATGAAAACTTTCACCTGAGGACAAAGGCATTCTGTTACGTTTCTGTCATGATTGTCTTGACCACACAAGGATTTTATTACTCATCCTTTGAGGCTAACCTCACAAACCACCTCCCATTTGAAGTTCACTTGTCCTGCCTTCTTTTCTTACTGGGGATGACTTCCCTCTCCTGAGAGCTGCCTTAGATGTAGCTCTCTTTATGCTATGGTACAACTCATTGCAAAATCTCAGTTCTTGCTGGGATTTAATTTCTCTATGAGAGGCAACAACTGAGAGATATTTCTTCTATTATAAAAATGATATGTACTCAATGAGGAAATTTTAGAAAAATACAGAAAAGCTGAAATTAAAAAGAATAATTCCCTTAATATAAGCAATGCTTGGAATTTCCAGTGCTTCTGTTTTCTTTTCTATCAACCAATACAGTTGAGCTTAATTGGGTCTGCATTGTTGAGTTTTCAAGTGCTAGGGGGCTATAAATGTCTTGGTTGCCTAATATACAGTCCGGTTGGCTGGTTCATATACACGCATATCTTTTTCTGTATAGCCATATAGCATCATATGGGCACTTAGAACAGAGAAGGGTGTTTTTGTTCATAGTAGGGACAAGCTAGTCTGAAAAGCATTGTGTAAATATGTTGATTCTGTAAATCACTTACTTTTTGTTTATTGATTAAGCAGAATTGGAAATTATAGGAAATTTTTTAAATGGCCAAACAAACAAACATAGATTTAAGCTTACACACTGAGGGAGGGTCAGAGGAGCATGTCTCAGAACTGTGGAGTTCTTAGAGACGCCCCTTGGCTTCTCAAGAAGGCAGAACCTCTTCCTGAAAAAAATCAGCAGAATTAATGAGGTGAATTGCAACCCCTTTCTTGGGGATGGGGGGACCAGTTATTCATCCAGTTGTGTGATCTGACTCACAGCTGGAAAAGAACACATGATCCCTGGCTTCCTGTGGTTAATGGTATGAGTGCAATTGAGGACAAGCTCCTAATCTCAGTGACAGTTTCATCATTAAAATGAAGGACACATGGTGAGGTTTTTAGCACAGACCCTGACAATAATCTCCTTCAGACTCCCCTTCTTCCACCCTTTACTTTTGGCAGGACTGACAGTCTGTCTGGGCATTCATGCCAGGCTCCAGAACAGCAGGGAACATGCTTGTAGTTGGGGCCACACCCACAGGTCATTGGCAATAGTTACTCTAATGAATGTCAATCATGTCATGGGAGTTGGCTTATTTCTAAAACTTGAGTAGAAGCATGGATGAAAATAGACTACTATCACTGGGGCTGCTTGATGGCAAAAATCTGAGATGATCTCACATCATCCATTTGCACAATATCATTAATGTTGACTTTCCAATATTTATAACATTTTAAGTGCATAAAAACAGAAATTCCTCATAGGAAAAACATATAAAGATGTGTTCAACATGTAAATAACTAATGCCAACATTTGCATGTACTTTGCATTTCAATGCATAATTAGGACGTGTATCATTTGCTCTTCTTGTTTTTCTACAAAATATTTGGTCAAAGCAACTTAAGGAATGGTTACTTTAGGTTCATGGTTTAAAGAGATAAAAATTCATGCTGATGAGAAAGACAAGGCAGTGGACTGTTGTTGCCACATCTGTAGCTGGGAAACAGAGGGAGATGAATGCTGGTATTTAACTTGCTTTTCCTTTCTACCTTTTTTATTGTGTCTGTGACATCAGCCTTTGAGATGGTTAAAACAGCTTTTAAGACAGGTGTTGTTTCCCCAGTTAGCTCTCCCTGAAATCTCCCTCAGGTGTACATCCAAAGGTATGACTCATTGATGGTGTAGGTGCTTCTAGCCGACGAAGCTGACAATAGAAATAAGCACTGCAGCATTGTATTCATGTAAATAATCTACCATTTCCATTCAGTTTTTCATATCTATATCTCAACATAGATCTTTTTAAATAAGTCAATGTCCAAGCCGCATTTTAGAATCAGCTCAGTATGCTGGCAAAAGCAAATTAATTTAACTACTTTTCTATTATGAAAGTTAGAGGAGTTCCATTGTTTTTCTTCAGTATTAAATGTAACATTTCAAATGATATTGCTGTCTGAATTGCCAGTTATTCCTTCAGGATAAATATTTACTCTAGTAATTACTGAATAAGCAGTGTTTTATCCTTTGGAGTTGCTATAACAAAACAGTGGATGGTTTGGAAAGAATATACATTTACTTCCCATAGATACGGAAGTACAGGGGTAGGGGATCTTGCTGTCCAGCAGTAGTGCACCTAGAGAATTCTATAGCAATTCTCAGGGTGCTAATTGCTAATCCCATTCCTGAGATCTCTGAGCACATGAGTGAATTATCTTCTTGATGGTTAGCTTTGATTGTCAACTTGATACAAAGTAGCATCACCCGAGAAAAGAGTTTTAATGTGGTGTTGTCTACATTGGGTTGCACTCTGGGCATGTCTATAGGGAATTGGTTTTAATTAATTTAATTGACATGAGAAATCCCAACCAAGTGTGGGCCACACTGTTCCCCGGGCAGGAGATCTGGGATTTTGTAAGGGTGGAGAAATGAAGCTGAGTACAAACAAGCCACTGAACATGAATGCACTAATTTCTGTCTCCTCTTGATTATGGATGGACTTTTACAATTCCACCTTGACTTCCTCAGAATGGACTGAAACCTGGATTAAAAAAGCTTCTTTCTCAACTCTCTTCCTTCCTTCCTTCCTTCCTTCCTTCCTTCCTTCCTTCCTTCCTTCCTTCCTTCCTTCCTTCCTCCCTCCTTCCCTCCCTTCCTTCGTTGTCTTGTTTAGTTTTGTGTTTAGGGAATTTTTATCAGAACAATAGATATAGAACTAGAATATTTTCCAAAATATTTATGTTCACATTAGATTAAATTTCAACTGATGACTAGAAGACCCACACATGGCAAATCAAGCCATAGGAAAAGAAATGCCTAAAACCTTCATATCTATCCATGGAGTTTTGACCAAAGAAGTTGAAGAAATTGTTTGATGATACCAAGTGGTATATATGAAGTGTTCACTATTTTAATAAGGTATCTTATTTCTAAAAATGACACTTTTGATTGCTAGATGAGCTTATAATTTTCCAGTTCTTTACTTACACTTTTATATAGTATCTTTATGTGTGTGTTTTCCTGTTTTTCATATTGGCTGAAAAGGTTTTCTTTTCTCATCCTAATATTTGTATAGCCTCGTTTCTTTGTATTACAAAGCATGGTAGTTTTCCTTTTGTAATTTTTTTCCTTTTCATTTTATTGAGTTCCTGGGGGTGTAGCCTTTTGTACTTACTAAGATTACAGTTTTATTTTTAGGGTTGCTTTTCAAGTGTAGTTTCTATTGTGGTAGACTATATTACCTGAGTATTTACTTTCCTTTGTTTTTGTTGCTACTTCAAAATAGAATTTGCACTCTGTAGCCAAGGCTGGCCTGGACTTCACAGTGGTGGTGCTGGACTCACAGCAATGTTCCCCCTTCAGCCTCCTAGGTTCTAGGAGTATAGGCCCCCATACACAGCTATTTTTCCCCTGATGCTCCTGTTTTTATTTCATTAATAGGAGCTTACAGAAAAATCTCCAATCATCATGGTGACAAGAGGTATTGATTTCCTGTTTGCTATTGAATAGGTATTTGATGTTGACATAAAGGAAATACAATTTATGAAGCTAAAGTCTTATATCTTTTGTTTGAGTGACATTAGTATATCATGATGACTTTAATGTAAGTTTCATGAATAAAACGAGAAGACAAGTTCTTCAGTGTTTTGAGCCCTAAATTATGAGGCTCTATGGATGCTTTCTCATAGAATTGTTGGGATGGTTAATGACAGGTTTCCAGACCACTTCACACTGGATCTGGCACATGAAGGTGTTCAACCAGTGCGAGCTATTATCTTTACTATTCTTAGGAAACTCCTTTTGAGTATTTATTGAGTAATGAAGGCAAATTCATTTTTGTCAACAAGTAAAGGCATTGCTCAGAGACTCAGTCGTTAAGAACCCTGGCTACACTTGGAAAGGATCTGGTTTAGATTTGCAGCACCCCATGGTGTCTCACAGTCATTTGTAACTCTACTTCAAGGGCATTAACACCCTCTTCTGGTATCTGTGAATACATGGCACATACATGGTACACAGGCATACATAAAAATAAATGAACACTATTTTTAAAAGGCATACTGTTAGGATATAACACTTGGTTTTAGTGGATTGTTATTTTTATATGCCCTTGTTTGATTTGTATATTTTTCAAAGGAAACTATGGGTTGTGGTGCTGTTTAGAAATTCTTCATTTGGTAATTTGTATCCCACCTATTAGCAATTATCTAAGATTATTCTCTAAAAAAAGAGAAGAAATATCCTGGTGACAGAGTTGCAGTTAGGAACGACATATTTCTGACATCTGGCAGTCTCATGCATATGCCCAGATCCCCCCAATCATTTAGATACTTTTTGAAGAGTTCATAGCTCTTCTCATGATGGGACATGTTATTCTGTAAATATGTTTCTCATACTGGTTAATGAATAAAGCACTGTTTGGCCAATGGGGGCGCAAGATAGGCGGGGACAGGGAGGAAAGAGGAAGTAGTGAGGAGGAGTCAAGATGTAGAGCATAGAGAAAGCAAGATGCCGGCCTGGCACTCTCTGGTAAGATGAGCCACATGGAAATACTTAGAATAATAGAAATAGGTTAATCATTAAGACAGAGCTAGCCAATAAACAATAATAGTAACTGGCCAACAGGATTGTATCAAATACAGAGTCTCTGAGTGTTATTGGGGGCTGGCATGGTAGCGGGGCGGTGGGACCAGACCGGCAGGGAAAATGTGCTCGTAACATGCTCCTCTGTAGGTGCTTCATGGCTCTTGTTATCCCCCATGCTGGGATGTCCTCCTGAGGCTGGACTCACCAGGATAAGGGATTCTTTATGTGCTAGGGAACTCTTTATAGAAAAATCTCATTTCTTCCCTGTTTCTCCTTTAGATTCTGCAGGTCTGGGGTATAAATTGGCAGAACTTCTTCCCATATACTGAAATCACATCAGCTTGAATGCTCAGATTCTAAATATAGGATCTTTTGTTGCTGTTGCTGTTTAGACACTTATATTCAGTGGAGTTTCAGATATTTAATTACTAAAGATAACTGAAGTTTCTTACCTTAAGCAGTAGACTTTTTAGAGTGAATATAACTTTTGTCATTCAACTGTGTCTCAAAGATATTGCTGTTTCTCTCTAAGAAGCAAAGTTGTAAGCCTGGTCTGGTAATAAAAGTTTATTATTATGCATTCCCAGCTATTTGGGAGGCTGATGCAGGAGGATTACAAGTTCAAACTCTGTTCATGCTATAAAATGAATTCACTTCCAACAAGAACAACTTAATAAGTCCTTCAAATTAAAAGGGGAAGAAAGGGGTGGGATATATCTGGTGAGAAATGTCAGTCTGTAAATATATTTCTCATACTGATTAATGAATAAAGCACTGTTGGCTAAAAGGAAAGCAAGATAGGTGGGACTAGGAGACAAGGAGGAGAGAAGAAGAAGGAAGGAGGAGTTACAAGATGTAGGACGGGGAGAGCAGAATAGCGGCCCCTCTCTCCGGTAAGATAAGACCACATGGAAATACTTAGATTGATAGAAATGGGTTAATACAGAGCTAGACGATAAGAAACTAGCAACTGGCCAACAGCTTTGTATGTAATTCAGTGTCTCTGCATGTTATTTGGGGCTGGCATGGCTCTGGGACCATGCAGGCAGGAAAAACCTACTCTTAACATATATCTCAGTGGTAGATGACTTTAGATGACTTGTCTTGTATTTTATTGTGATACTCTAGGTTCAATTCACAGTATCATGGAGACAAGCCACCAGAACAAAGCCACAAAATAACTTGTGATACAGTGAATACCTGGAACAGCTACCCTAGACAATGCTGCTGGCAATGCTAGTATAGAGAAACATGGACAAGTGTGTCTGTGAGCACTCTCTATGAACCAAGAATGGCATATCTGTGCTTTTACTTACTTCTCTGATGTGGGTGAAGTGCTAGTGCTTATTTTCAGTTTATAGAGCAGCCTTAAGCCCTGAGCAGTCAACAGACTTTTTTTGACCATGATCAAGCCAGCAGAGAGCTGTGACCAAATCTGACCTCTCCAGAAATCTATCCATGCTTATAACCCCCGCTTTAGGCTGTCTTTATGACTCACAATGGGTCCATCCACAGCAGCAAAGGCTGCTTGTCCTTTTGCATGCATCTTCTGTTCTACATTGCAGTCAACATGCTTCCTTGAGATCTCTTGCTGCCATCTTCTCATCCCTTTGATTCTTCCTGCCTTGCCCTCTGCTGCTAGTCACCGGATTTAGGATGTGAAATCCTAACCCAAAGAGTCTCCGTAGAGTGCTGTAACATTACCAAGTAGAAATTTTGCATTAGGCTTAAGTTTGGCTTAAAAAGAACAGCCCAAACAGTGTTTTGGAAAGGCCTGCCCAAAGGAATGGTAATTGTTAGTTATATGTGGAGTGCCAACTATCGCTTTACATTGATGCTTGACTTTCTTTGCTGTATTTAAAACCCCCAACAGTTCCCAAGTTGGAGACTACACAGCTGTGTTAATAGTGTAGAACCTCTTTCCTGTCCAGTCTTTGCCCACTCAATAAGCTAAGCTCAGCCTATGGCTTACTGACCATTAAGCTTGGCTTTTCCCTTGCATTTTTCAATTTTCTGTAGGAAAGAGTTTTCCACTTAAATTGTTTTGGGTTTTGTGGTCTAATTTCCATCACCTTAAGAATACCAAGTTCTTTGAAACACAGGCTTAGAGAAAAGATTGTCTGGCTTGATGATTGAAAGCAGGCTGAGAAACTTTTGATTTGGACTCTCTCTCTCTCTCTCTCTCTCTCTCTCTCTCTCTCTCTCTCACTCTCTCTCTCTCTCTCTCTCTCTCTCGCTGCTGGGAGCAAGGTAAATTTCAGGTCAGGTAGAAGCTGGGCTCAGGGGAATCTCTAGAGTTTATGGGGGAAGACCGCAGCTTAGATTCCTAGTGGATAAGTAGCCTGAACTGGCCATGTGACCAGACTGGTGCCTGGCCTAATTGTCATGAGAGAGACATCATCCAGAAACTGATGGAGTCAGATGCAGAGACCCACAGCCACACATGAGGTAGAGTTCCAGAATCGTACAGAGGAGGAGGAGAAAGGTTTATAGGAGACAGAAGAGTCAAGGGTACCATTGGAAGACTCACACAATCAAATAACCTGGGCTCATAGGGGCTCACAGAGACTGAACCAACAACCAGGAGGCCTGCATAGGACTGATTTAGGCCCTCTGCATATATGTTACCATTGTGTAAGTTGGTCTTTTTGTTGTGGGACTCCTAACAGCAGGAGTAGGGACTGTCTCCAACTCTTTTACTGGCTTTCCCTCCCTTCCCCTCCCCATGCCCCCTGGCCACCCTTGCATCCCATTCTCTCCCCACACTCCACAGGGAGGAAGGTATCCTTATAGTTCTTAGAGATTCCCTTTGTTCTTGGCAGCAGAGAGTCCGGTGTTCTTGCTGGTGGGGGAATTCATTTGTTTCGGACAGTTTTGTAAGCTTCATAAACATCTCTACTTCTCTTTCCTTTTCTGGAAGCCACTGATATTTTTCCTCTAGATCATGGCTTGTGATGCTTTAATGTGCTTTGCATCTTTGTAGGTGAATCATTGTATTTATGCTGGGGAACCCGAGTGATCAGCCTTCCTATTCAGAGATGGTAGTGTGGACAGGGAAGCCAGAGGGCACCGGGTTGCAAAGGTTCAAGTTTGAGAGAAATATACATAGACCTGCTTTAAAAATCCCCCATTTTAAGGAATACACACAATTTTTTCATTTTATTCCTTGTTCAAATAATTCTTTCAGAGTCCTCCAAGCAAAAGCGAGATACCCTATCAGAAATTAAACAGGACACCCACAGCACACTCTTTTAAATCTATGACCTGCTCTTGTTAGGACTAAAAATAGTACCTTCCTGATGATCACAGGGCTGGTGTGTTGTAAAATCTCTTATTTTTAGCTTCAAACATCCTCATCCTCCATGAATGACTGGCAAGTTGGTGATTTTTCTATTTTCTTCTTTGTTTTCACAATTCAGTATAAAATAAGCAAATAGGTTAGAGGAACACCGCTCAAAACCCATGCTTTAAAATTCCTTTGTCCTCAGGGGCTGTCACATTAATGTCCTTAGTTGAAAATAATTACACTAATAATTTTAAGGGCTAATTAGCATTTATAGTAAACACATTGTTCATCACTCTAAGGGGAGGAGTGGCTGTATCCTTTCTGAAGAGTAATTGCTTTTCAAAATCAGAATCCATTTATCTTTTGGCAATATCTGCCATCAACTGACCAACAGGTGCTTGTGTGTTGACTTTTTTTTTTATCATGGGTGCTAAGACTTTAATTCTTACAAAAAGTTGAATAAATTTGACTGTGGAAGTGTGAAGTGGGCATATTTTCTATTTTTAAGAGCCATAAACTGCCTTGAATTATACGATATTACTATCCGTGTGCCTGGAATCACCCTCTTCCCTGCATAGAAATTCAGGAAATTACCAGAACTCTTTCCTTATTGTATCAAGTCCTTCACCCTCAAACCCAGAATTGGATATACTCATGTGTACTTTTGAGACTACTGGCCTTCCTCACTTGAGGCCCCTTCAGAGAATTTATCTGCCTACAACCCTTACCCCACAGTTACTGGGTACCTCAAAATAGACAGGAGAGTCAGAAGGAATGATCTGAACTAAGCACCCACTTTTCTGCCACGTTTCCAATCTTAACAAGGATGCTTTGCTGCCTCAACTACAAGCCAGCACTTTTCTCCCTTTGGTAAAAAGGCAGAGGAAGAACATGTATAATATCATTATATGCTTGAGTGGTCCATGATGCAAAGGTCCATCTATCTTTCCTTCCCCACAGCCTTATTCTCTGTGTTGACATCTCCTTCAAGTGAAACCCTCAGAGTCAGTCAGCAGACTCCGTTAAAACACCCTTGACAATAACCACTTTATAGACAAAGAGATGCGATGAGGAAGACACACAAATCTCAAATTAACTCTTTTGTGGGGCATTTCCTTTTTAGTGTCTTCTTAGCTTAATGACCATTAAAACTGGAATATGTTTGAGACTTAGTGTGGGAAATGCCTTATGGCAACAAGACTAACAATTAATGATATATGTTTTGTCTCTATTGTCTTAAGAATTGTGCATAAGTTTTCCTTCTTCAATTTTCCACTATGAGCTGCAGTAACAAAAACATTTGCATACCTTGTCTCTTGAAGTCAGGACAACCAGTGCAATGCTATGAGTGGACTTCTATTAACATCTTAAAACCTGTTGTACTCAACAGAGCCACTGTAATGTTGACATTACAGTTTCTTAAACAGCCTTAATGAACATTTTAAGGGAGAATAATAATCCTTTTGGACTTTGGAAATTATGTACGCCCTGTAAAAATTAAATAGAAATTGCTCAGTTATTGAACTAATCTGATGAATTAAAAGGAGTCAGTTGAAATAGCAGAAATCTACTCTTCCATAATAATCTAACATGATTATTGGTGGTCTGTATACCTAATATGAATCATTATAATTTGTATTCATCACTTCATGGAAGCAGTCAGATTAGAAGCCTGGTTCTTCCATAACAAGGGGACAATATAATTGCAAAGTTTGTTGCTAACTTTTAGATTCATATTTATATAAACATCACAGAATACTTTTAATGCTGAGAGGAAATTGCTGAGATGGAAGGGAGGTGCTGTCCAATTCATCACAAACCCTTCTTAAATTACCACATGTTCTCTCCAAGACATCCTATTTGTGGCCATATTCTATTCCTGTTAAGTAGCCCTGAGCATCTCATATTAACTCTCCTTTAACTTGGTTGTTTCCTTAAAATATATCCCAAGTCACACCTAAGCTCAAGTGCCAAGTGATGGTCCTTTAGAACATTTTCAAGAAAAACTGTCCTCATCATCCACTTTTGTCATACCGTCTCTAATTCAAATATTTACCAAAGAGAATTAAGGACTGTCATCATGTATAATGCAAAGCTGACTGGGCCATGGGTGCCAGATATGTGGTCAAGCACTGTTCAGGATCTGTCTGTGAGAGTGTTTCTGTATTCTAGTAACATTTGAATCTGAATAGACCAGACTGTCTTCCCAGTGTGGTTGAGCAGCATCCAGCCCATGTATCTAGAGTGGATGGAAAGGCTCTGTAAATGGATTCACAATGGACCCCATCAGCTCTCCCAGTTCTCTAGTTTGAACATAAAAGATCCTGGGAGTTGTCCTCCTGGGGAAGATCCTCACTCCATCTCTCCTAACACACACACACTCACACACACACACACACACACACACACACACACACACCTTTGTCTCAGTTTCATTGCTCTGGAACACCATGGCAAACACTTCAGCTCCCCAAAGTCAACACCATCATTTCATGAACATTGTATTTAAATTTTAATGTTGAATGTCCACAAGAAAATTTGCTTCTGGTATGACCAACCAAAAGTGATCAATGTGCTTCTTTATAATTTGGACTCTTCTAATGTAAATGGAGCTGTATTAGTCCCTTAAACTTTGTAAAGAAGGCTAAAGACATCAAAGGAATGCCTGGATTCCTGCATAAATGTTATCAATTTCAAAGAGGTGCAAATGTCCTCTGGTTGAGAAGGTAGTTCCTAAAGGTATAGCTGTAGTGAGATATCCATCCTGCCTACACCTGCAGCACTGATCATACCCATTTGGGCATGGTCACAGGTGTGGACATGATGGATGGTTAGTTTAGGTCTGGGGTCCCCAGACTCCAGCATGCTGTCTTGCTTCTGGTCATGGACAGCAGCCTAGTGTGGATGCTTGTAGCAGGGCCTGTGGTGATCACCTACCTTTTGTGTAAGTGACTTCTCCCAGAATAAATTTCTTTAACAGCACTGAGTCTAGTTAATCTTGATTCCCACACATTATATAGCCACAATTCAAATGTGTGGAGTTAATATATCATTATTTGTTAAGACATGAACTTAATCTACTTAGGAAAATTGTTAAGTGGCCTCATATGTACAGATCCCTTCACTGAATAATGTATGTATCTTATGCATAACTTTTTCCAAGAGTTAGACCAACATTATGAAAAATTAATAAAAAGATATACTTTTTGGAAGTCATAATGATATTGTATGAGCAACTGAGATACAGATTCTTGATACTAATTTGATAACAGCTAGATTCTCTTTATTATGAGGTACTAACAATGTATAATTTTTATGAAAAAATTGGGAGGTTTTATCTAGCGTCTCAAATCAAACACAGCAGCTCTGGTAATTTTACCTTGTGATCTGGATATGTAATTTCCCACAAAGGACACATTTATCAGACTCCTTTGCAGCCAGATGAGGCCGTGATACTCCATTTTCTCTAGTGAGATGTGAGTGGATATTAACAACCACAAGTTCTACAAGAATTGCCCAGAAGGGAATTATTTGGAATAGACTTCCTTCTTTCGATTCTTCCCGTGAGAAGACATTTTCAGGCAAATTCCTCACAGATCACATAAACCCCAAACCAGAGGCACCTGATGTTCCTCCAACTTGGATGGAACATATGTTCCTGGTGTCCTCACGGAGCAGTGCCACACTGATGCTTGTTATAGAAGAAATAAACTTCTTTTTTACATTGTTTGTTGTTGTATCTCTAAGTCTTTATCCAGTCAAACTGTATCAGCTGTCTACTCTTGATAAAACAGGAGAATGCTTAGCTTACTTTTGGTTCCCTTTAAAAGTCTGTCCAGTAACTGTCAACTCCTAGTTCTAGCCATTCTTTCCAGACTAATGGATTCTGATGGACTTCTGTCCTCTGGAATAGCACAGAAACAGTAAAAAAGAACCTTGTGAACAGTTACATCCTCAAACAGATATTTGGGATGAATATGATCAATTTTCTCTTTTTTCTTTGTTTTTACTTATAGAGAGACTACACAACACATATTTTACCAATGCAATTAAGAGCCTATGCATCTAGATTTCTTATTTTTATCACACTGTGTTCCTTCTGTTGTGTTATACATATATTATATTTTAATGACAGGAAATAGTACAAATCACACATCTAAAAAGAGGCATCTTTGTAAAGGAAAAATTGTTAGACAACTTCATTTTTTCAGATAGCCAGTACCTAGGAAATCAATCCATTTGCATTTTCATAGTTAATTCTAAAAATCTGTCTTATGAAATACAAACAATGACGCTAGTAATTTAAGAAGTGCGAATTTCTGATGGAAGAAATAGATGATACTTTATATCCAAAAGTGAACCAAGACTGTTGTGGAGTATTAGTTTAAGATGACTTACATTTGTTTAAGTTATGGAATATTCATTTAATGATGCAAAGATGTGGTGCATTCTTTTATGTTGCACTTGTTTAACTCTAAAGATGTGTCACTTTGCCCGTCTAAAACATCTAATTGGCTTAGTAAAGAGCTGAATAGTCAATAGCTAGGCAGGAGAGAGAAACAGGCAGGGTTGCCAGGTAGAGAGAATAAATAGAAGGAGAAATCTAGGATCTAGAGAAGATTGAGAAAAGGAGGAGGGAAGGATGCCAGGGGCCAGCCACACAGCCGCTGTCACTACAAATCTTGGGTTGACTATAACAAAATCACAAGTGAAGACAAGACTCAGAGGGAAGGGTGAGATTAACCCTTTTAAAATCACTTCAGCTTAGAGAGGAAGGCCGACAAAGTGAAAGGCAATTCAGCATTTGGAAAACTTGAATAGACAGAGTTGGGTTTTGTCTGGGCCATGATGCCAAATCCATCTCTAACTTTTGCCGGTAGTTTGCTTTGAGCAACAGGGTTGTGCATGGAGAAGGACAACCTCACTGCATTTAGAGAGACACATGAAATGGACCTTGAATCAAACAGGCCAGTGTCACTCACTGGTTCTTTTGGTCCCATGTGCCAAGGCAGAGTGGCCAGTGTTGATTTCTTGGGGATGGAACGATTCAGCCCTACAGGTAAATGCTACTACCCATTGCCAGTTATCCCTTTTCTGCCATCATCTCCAGTCCCTCCTGAAAGACTTTATCTCTTCATACACACTCTAGAGAGAAAGTAATGTGTGCATCAAGCCTTGGGGATAGCAACTAAATAATCAAAGTCAGTGTGAGCATAGGCACAGTTGCCCTGGAGAACACATCTAGCCAACAGATGCTCTGAGGGTTAGCGGTGAAGCTGTAGCCCCCAGGAATTACAAGGGAGACATTCATTGCCCGAGATGTGATGAGAGACTATGACTAGAATTAATTTCTACAGTTATGCAGAGTAATTTCATTTAATAGTAATTAGGAGTTTAAAGTTTAAAAGTAACCAGTGAGGGTCAGGAATATGAATTTCAAACATAATACAAGTCACACCTGTTGCAAACAACTAAAATAAAATTAGTTAACAAAATCAAACCAAATGCTTAGAAGAAGTGGGGCCTTCAGTCTCAGTCTGCCACCCGGTAGCAGTTGCAGTATAATCCTAGAACCACAGAGTTGCAGTATAATCCTAGAACCACAGAGTTGCAGTATAATCCTAGAACCACAGGACTACCTGTAAATTCTGTACAGTCCATGTTCCACTAACATGCTCGGGGCATGCTGTGTGCATTTCCTAGCATTTTTTTTACATTAAAATACTTTTATTATTTCGATTTTTTCCCCAACTGCTTACGAACATAACATAAGGAGGTAAGAGGAGGAACTGTTGGTGGGCCCAGGGAATGAACTTTAGGGGACTAGAATGGAGGGTGGACTAGACCAAAACACACTATATGCTTGTATGAAATTCTCAAACAATAAAGAAGGAGTAAAGAAAAGGAAAAAAGTATAACGATCCGTGATAAAATGTATGGTTCCTACAAAATCAAACACTGGGCCATGTTTAATTTCTAGTAACGCCTACTGGGAACAGATATATAGCCCACTCTGTGGCATTTAGAAAACAGTGGTTGACTTTTTGTTTTTGTCTTAGAGGTTTTTTTTTTTTCTGAGCACCTACTTACACATTGAAGTTCTTGTTAATTTTATTCTAAAGGACTTTCCTTTTGTTGAAAACATACTTTTAAATTAGAACCAAGTTGAACGTTGGGATGTCTCTGGAGTCTCTGAAGTAAAGCTAAATTGCAACGGATCCCAGCAAAAAGAGATTCTGAGAAATTCCTAGACACATAGAGACCAATGAAATTTTATAGGACTGTATCTAATAATTCAAAATTGGAAATGAGTAAAAATCTTTGCCAATTATCTTTACACACACACACACACACACACACACACACACACACACACACACAGTGTCTGTATCCACAAATGCACATGTTTTCTTGAGTGAAAGTATCAGGCCTGCAGGCTTTTCCTGAGTGTGACTTCCACCTCAAGATATTTTAGTGATTGTTTCTCCAGTTGCAATCTTACTTCCCCAGGGATTTTTTTTTTTTTTTACCAACATGACCTTCAAGCACATGGCGAGAATCACTGAGATTGAAATACATTCTCTCAATCTGTCCATCCCGAGTAACCAGACTATTTGCAGGCTGGCATCAGCCATCAGAGCTGATTTGCTGTAGTGTGTGGTTCTGTAGTGACAGAAGGGAGCCCCACCTGGAAAATGCAAGGCCAATAATCATATTTATCACCAATTTAGCTGGAGGTAATGAAAGTCATTGCTTTCTAACTCCTAACGAGCTTCTTCTCTTTCAACCAGTTATTAGCCTTTCTTGAGACTAAATGCTCTCGGCAGCTGCCACTCACTATGACATAATGACATACAGGGCATGGGATTTCTTACAGAAGGAAAAGAACTCCTTTTTTTTTTTTTTTTTTTTTTTTTTTACCCCTTTTCTCTTCCGTTCTAGCAAATGTTCTTTCTGTTTCTAAGGCAATGCACATTTTTTATATCCGTGCATGCAAATGGGTTACAAAACACTTGTGACCTTATTTTCCTGAGTTCAGCCTCCTCGATTTACTAAATACTATGTTCTGATAATGTGGATAACACCACCAAGGAGGAGTCTAGCAGCAGCTCACTATCCAAAACCCATAAGAAGGTGCAGTCCAAGATATACACCATATTATTATCATCAGAGTTGTTTTCCCCAGTTGGAAACAGAAAGCAATAACAAGTCAACCAGCACTAATGAAGAAATACTATCTCTGGGCTTGGTCTCCTCAGTGACAGCACAAAGCTGTCTGACAAGCATGAAGTGCATGGGTATTGCAGGCCAACTGCAGCTTCCTAACCTGTTACCAGGCCCCTTTGAAGAAAACACAGATGGTTTCTCTTTTTAAAGGGTTTGTAGGTGTGGGGGTGCATTGTGTGCACAGAGGACTGGTCAATTTTAGCTTCTTTCCTCAAGAGCCTTTCACCGTGTTTGCTGAGACAGGTCTCTCACTGAGACCAGGACCCCACCTGGGATGGTGAGCCTATGTTACCATGCCTGGCTTTGCCCATGGGTTCTGGGGAATATTATTCAGGGCCTCATGGTCGTTCTGAAAGCCCATTACCAACTGAGCTATCGCCACCCCCAATACCTCCAGGAGAGTTTTGTTCTTAAAATTCATTCCTAATTCACCTCTATCAATTAAGAGTTCTATTAAAAGATCTCCTTAGCCACTCAATAAAATAGATTTTATTACCATTGTAGCTATTGCTGAGGTCCCTTGGTCCATCTAAATTTCTTAAAGTTTGAGAAAATCCTGTTGTGTTAAAAGAATATTCTGGTTGTGGTTTTCAACTTAAAATTGATCTGTCATTGGAGAATCATATTTTTCAAAGGGGACACTTTTGATGTCGTTTGCTATCGGAGTAGTCAGTATTGTAAAGGAAAGATTTAGTTTCAGTTTCACAGGATGAATAAATTATAGATGCATCCAAAATAAATTATAGATACATTCAAATTGCAAGACTGTGGCTACGGTGAGAATGCTGGGCTGTACAATGCAAAGTGGTGTAGTGGGTAGACCTTAAGCTCTTCCCAAACACACACACACACACACACACACACACACACACACGCACGCACGCACGCGCACACACACACACACACACACACACACACACACACACGTATCCCCCACATGTACCCACATATAAACACACATACACTGTGTGGCACTGTGTGAGCTAATGGATAGACACTTTTGGGATATGATCAAGCTCTAGACCTTAGTTATATACAATTTGTACTTAGGAAATGGAAAATGTTCATCTTAGAAAGGTCACATGGTGATTATAACATCAGTTATGTAGACCAACATACATTTAGTCTCCATTAGAAGTAAGTTACAGGTGCACTGCTTCCAAATGAGTTACTTTGCAGAAAAGAGCAGGTCAGGTAACAAGCGTCCTGCCAGCTTTTGAGGAGTGTCACTACAAATGCACACTTGGTAAGAGAGCCTGGCTTGTTAGATGGTAGTCCTCAGTCTTTTGTGCAGAGGACTTAAATGAAAATCAACAAAGGAATCGCCAGTGAGAGCAAGAATCCTAATTATGAAGATTGAGAATTAAAAGAAAATTTTAAAAATGGTCCATAGCCAAAACATTCAAACCAGGTACATTCCCTGGTTCAAGGTTTTTCTTTGCCTTTGAGAATTTTGTACATGTATACGATGAGACATGTTGATATCTACCCTCCATTTGCTCCCTCCAATTGCCCTTATAATGCCACATTGTGCTCTACTGCCAACTTTATGTCTAGTTTTGTTGTTGTTCTTAATAACCCACAAAAATCCTGTTACTGCTACCCATATGTGCATGAATGTGTGGGTATGCACCGGAGCATGGGAAAACTACAGGGGTTATAGCCTCAAAAAGAATGGTTGCCTCTCCCCCAGCAGCTATCCACTGCCAATATCTCCCTCAGTAAGAATGGTACATGGAGATCATCTATCCCATCTATGTGGACATTTTGGATAGCCTGAGTTTATGGAGAAAATGTGCAAGTAACCACAGCTGCTGTGAGTTCATGTTTGAGATAGTCGTGTCTTGTCTACAAGATTGTATTTTGCTGGGCAGTGGTGGCACATGCCTTTAATCTCAGCACTCAGGAGGCAGAGGCAGAGGCAGAAGCAGAGGCGGAGGCGGAGGCGGAGGCGGAGGCGGAGGCGGAGGCGGAGGCGGAGGCGGAGGCGGAGGCGGAGGCAGAAGAACTTCTGTAAGTTCGAGGCCAGCCTGGTCTACAAAGCTGTACAGAGAAACCCTATCAAGAAAAAAAAAAGAAGATTAAAAATAATGGATTTCACAGTGTTCTTCTCCAACTCCTTACATTCTTCCTGCCTTCTCTTTGTTGATGTTCTCTGAACCTTAGTTTTTGCGGCGGGAGAAGCAGTAATATAGATGCCCCATATAGGGCTGAACATTCAGTGTCTTCTTAGTACTTTGAAAAACTGGGTAATTCCAAAAATTATATGCAATTTCACAATATAACATGCTTAGTGTATACAAACGTATGAACTTACTGATGTGTATTTCCAAACTATACCCACAATTAAAGGTTTAGAAATCTGTAGGGTTCAGCTTCCTCTGAGCTGGGAAAACAGTGTCAGGGAAACTTGAGTTCCTAGCTTTATAGTAACAGGTGGTTAGGTTCTTGATAAAGTAGACAGCTTTTCTGGGTCTCCTACCTCCCTGCTTTCCAGCATTATTTGATATGTGCATCACTGGCTGGCCTTGTTCCTACAGCGAAAATTGCGCTGTTTCTCTTAGTTACAACACAAATACATTTGTAGTTCCTATACAACTTTCAGAGGCCCTAGGAACTATTTGTATTTTATCACTTAACTTCAGGAAAAGTAATATACATATATCTTAGAAAAGACTCTTGCCTGATAGTCACCAAAGCAAGTTCACCCTGCCAACATCTGGATGGGAGGCAGCTGGGTATTTTAACATCAGCCACTGGCACTTTTTAAGGCATTCTTACCTCCTCTTTATTTGAAGACCCTGCAGTAGCGACCTACAGAACTCCTTAAAAAGTAGGTCGCTACTGCAGGGTCTTCAAATAAAGAGGGGGGTAGACAGACAACAATAGAGGAAATCATTTTAACTGGCCATTGCTGACCTTGAACATAGGAGGGGCTGTGAACTATGGAAAACCAGCATCTTCAGGCTTAAGACCCAGGAAATGCCAGAAGGCAAGGTTCTGTCAGAGATATCTCCAGAAAAGAAGGAAGTCCAATGATTCCTTCCCCTTAGGCTAGTTAGAGCTGCTTTGAGCTTTGTAATAATTGCACAATTTGCTAGTTGATAAGTTTATATTGTTTCTAGATGTGAAGGAGCAAATGTTACAGCAGCCACAGGAATGCATGTTGACCTGTGTCTTTGATTTCTTTTACCATGAAGACACATTTTCTTAAGAACCTTTCTGGCTTCTTTTTGTTCTGGTTTTTATCTCTTTCTGGTTCAAAGCTTTCAGGCTCTCTCTGCGTTCCTCTGTCTCTATTGTAGAGTGCATGTAGAACAGTTTTAAAGGCTCTTGGTGAGCTTCCTCTCTTCTGGCTTTCTTAAGAAGCTCAGTCTTTTAGGATGTTCCCTTGCTCTACAGAAGAGGAAATGTTTTTTAAAAATGTGCACTTTTCCCGAAAGACCAGCAAAGTCCTTTATGCTAACACACACAATGGGCCCATTTTCTTGGGCCTTCTTCCTCTCTGAAATAATTCCGCAATCTGAATAACTCTTAAGTCCCAGCAGAGATGGCCATTAGTTTAGTAAGAATTAGCAACCGATTTTACCTGTCTGAGCCCTAATGTATTCACTTTCTCTTCCCATGAGCCTCATCTACAGCGCTGAAGCACTGCATAAAATACCACTTAATAGATGATCGGCCTGGAAAAACACAGCCACGCAGGGAAAGACTGGTTCTCACCCTTTCTCCTCTGTTTCAGTATTGGAAATGAAATTAAACAAGAGAAATAGGGAAAGATGTGCGTGTGTGTGTGTGTGTGTGTGTGTGTGTGTGTGTGTGTGTGTGTACTATTTACAAGCCTTCAAGTCGATAGTTATTTCCTTGACTAATTTGTATAATGAGTGAATTTCAGTCATAATTAAGACATGCCTGGAATCTCAGATGGTGGCTACTCATTACAGATCGACTTCACATTAATAAGAAATGCAAATCCCACCATGTTTGCATTAGTTGCTGTTCCTTAAAAATGCAAAGATGTATAAAAATGGAAGCATTTTTGAAAATGTTCAGTGTTCACTTGTCCAGTCACATTTTAGGGAATAATATCAAATCCATGGAACAGTCATGGATTAAATTTCCTTAACTATATTACTGACATGATTTGAAAAAGTTTGGAGAAGTTTAAAATGATTAAAGGAGGGCTGTAAGCAAACAAAAGCCCATTCTGTCTACCTCTTGAAAGCCCCTTAGTATTTGTACCACATACCGCAAAGACTGTCCACACTAATGATGTTGGTTTAGAGTCCTTGCTTTATTCCAAATGGCAGAATGTGAATTTATTTTTCTCTGGCCCCTGACATTTACACAAGAAATGAATCATATGTAGGATAAGAGAATTCTGAAGGCCAGTTTTAGAAGCAAATGAGATTTGAGAGTTTAATATTACAGATAATTGATAAAGACCTCAGAATAGCATGCATTCACCAGCTGTCATTGTATGGATCCAATCAGGTAAAGGCTGCAAAAGCCACAGAGGCTAACATGTGCAATGCTTTAAGTACTGCTTTTGAAAAAGTTAAGAACTAACAAAACTTCCAATATTCCTACTGAAACATTTACCTACGAAGTTTCAAATACTTCCGAATCATTTAACATGTACATCCTTAAAGGTCAAGTCTATTTTGCCAACAGTCAGGAAGCTTGCTATACCAGTGTACTGCCTGGAGTGCCCTACTGAAATGCAACTCTTCAGTAGCTTAAAGTCTATTGGATGCAGAACCTCAGAATCCTTTACCTGTAAAGGGGACTAATCTTCAGAGACTTAGGAGACTCACTTGATAATGGGCATTCTTATTGTTGGGACATAGAAGCCCCCAACTTTCTGATGAGACATCTCATCTTTCAGGTACATAATTGACAAACAAAAAGAATTAAGCTTTTAAAGGAATGGGAAACTTCTCCGCATTGTCTCAAAAGCATTTCATTAAAAATTCTATTTTTATTCACTAAACATCTCCCTTTAAAAACCATTAACATACTGAAATATCTGGGTGTGTGTATTACAATTTACAGAGGTGGTGCTTGAGAGAAAGATGTCATGCAACATAGCTTGGCGAGGAGGGATTTATTTATCTATTTTTAATTAGAAGAAAGTGAATGGGAAAGAGGGGTTGAAGGAGGGGCCAGACAGACAGACCTCTGGGGACAAGAGCAGAAGAAGAGGAGAGAGGGAGAGATTGAGAGATGGGCAGAGAAGCAGAGTGAAAAAGAGGGAGAGGGAGGGAGGAGGTGGGCAGGGCCCTTTTAAAGGGAACAGAGTGAATGTGCACAGGTGGTGATCTTAGTGGCTGCATCCAAGGGCGTGTCCTGCCAGAACCCCAAGGGCAGGCCAATACAGATGCCTGAATGCTAGCAGGTGGTAGGAGTAGCATTTTCCAGGTTCCCCTCAAGATTAGAAATAGCTAAAGCTTGAAAATTTGAAATAAGAATAGAAAACGCACAGCTTCTGTGAACTGTGAAATACAGAAGGAAGATGCTCCAGCCCTTAGTGGTACCCAATAGTATCCTGTGAGACAGACTAGCTCAGTAATGGAGGTTCCTAATGGGCTGTAATCACAGGTAATGTACCACTACCCCTGGCTAGGATTGGAGTTTCTGTCAACACCATGATACCAAGTTCACTTATCTCTTGGACATGGTAGCCCCTCCCATCTATATCTGTCTATATCTATGTCTATGTCTATGTCTATATCTATATCTATACCTCTATCTCTATCTCTATCTCTATCTATATCATCTATACCTATATCAAAATCTATATCATCTGCCTTCACCCATATGTGTATGCGTACATACACCCACACACATTTCTGAGGTTGTTTGATTTAGATGATAATTCATAACTAAAAGTCAAATAAATTGAACAACTAGTCATCAAAAACACAGTACTATCACTTTTCTAGAAAGACAATTCTTTCCCTTGTTGGAGGTGCATCCCCATAACGCTCTGCAGATGTGTGTGGGGCATGTCCTGGAGTTCATGTGCTCACTCTCTTTACTTTGATCTGGTACTATCTTGCAGCTAGGACAAAAGCATGCCATGGAGAAAAGCTGCTTAGATTTGCTGTTCGCATTCTCTCGTGTTCTTTTGCTGACTGTGAGGGGATGGACAGAGGCTTGCAGTCATATCCTCAGGGAAGGAGAGCACACTAAGACTTCACATCACATTTGTGGGAAATAATGAAGCACGAATCGTGGTGGTTTCTATATTGCTAACTGTTAGTGTACACATAGAAACTTGTTTCTATACATCACACCTAACACAGAGAAGAAATATAAGCCTGTAAAGCCTACATGGACTGCAAAGAAACTTTAGGAATTCTGTCTGCCATACTCGTTTGCACTCGTCTGCACTCGTTGGCAGAATGATTGTGGTCATTTTACCTGGCTGTGCCTGGCTCTGTTTCCCTAGATTGTTAATTTATCTTCATGGGGTAAATTCTTTTTCTTGTTTATATTAGCTTACTTTCATTAGCATACAGAGCCAAGGGTTTTGGAATTTCCACCTGTCCTTTGTTTTGCTGATCTATTCTCCATGCCCTACCTGTTGTGGTTCATCCCAGATCATCCCCACACTAGTCCTTTCCACCTTCATGATACATGCATTTCATTCCCCCACTTTCTCCCTTCCACTCTTCTCTTCTTCTCATGCCTCCTTTCTACATTCATGTCTTATAGCCACAGCTACGTAAACAAACATTTAAATCTAGGATCCAGACACCAGGGACAACATGCTTCATTTGAGTATGAGTTATCTCACTAAGTGTAACAATGCCCAGCGCTATCCGGTGTCACCAGGAAAATTCTTGTGATTTCTTTGGTGATTTGGACTCCATGTTCACAGGTGGAGCGCTAGTCCCATGTTTGGTTCACAGCTCTATGAACCTTAGCTCTATTCTTCAGGTACCTTTTCTGGTCCCTCTTTTAATGCTCTTTATGGTGGGGCTTCTGCGCTGCTCATGAAACTGGGCATTTCTTGGTCAGGATTGTTTCTTTTGTGTTGTAATCCTTCCTTAAATATTTAGTGAGCAAACACCCCATCCAACCAATCATCCATTCATCCATTCTCTATTAGGTTTTTAATCATTAAAGTATGAGCAATGCCCCTCCCTTTTACTGAAATAATTTGGGCACTTGTTATCAAAATGGAACAGATCATCTAAAGCAAAACCACCTACAGAACTCATAAAGTAGTTCTCGGGTTTCATGTCCTAACTCTGTAACATCAGACATTAGAGTAACCCTGCATTGATTTCTTCTCAACACACAGACACTCCATGCTACCCACCTTCATGTATGTAGTGAAATTCTAGCGAAAACAAACAAACAAACAAAATCGTGCTTATTTGAAACTGTTTTTGGTCATTGGTACACACTGAAATGTGCCAAGTGCTCTTTCTTTAGGATTTTGCTGATAATGAGGGACAATCAACAGGAAAGGTGTTTTTATTAGGGGATGTCTGTGTTATTCTACACAATAGCAGAACTCAGGCTGACATTAAACAGAAGGCAAGAGCTGCCACAGGAACAGAGGGGTGACAAATGACTTCTAGTCACCAGTTTCTAAACCCATGTTAGCAAGACCAGTTTTGGCTCACCTCTAAGAAACACTCATTTCCTCCATAGATGGTTGACTCTCTTCTCTTTAGAAAGAATCCCCAGAAACAGAACTATTCTCTGCCTTTCTCTGAACTATTCCTTGCCCTGGGCTTCCTAAGAAGGACATGCATTATATGGCAGTATTTTCAATTCTATTTACTCAGCTAATCCATGCTTCCTAGCCTCAGTGGATGAAGCTGGAGTGAAAGGAAAAATCAGTTCTTAGAAACTTGGTCATGAAAATGTTCTCATTTAGGTCTAAGAAGGAAATGAAAACAAAAATCTTAGTACATTTCCCTTCTTTTCCTATTTTTTTTACTGCCTATCTCTTTGTCCTTGCAGATAGACAAATGCATATGAAGGGAAATTTGTACGAGAAAGTCTTGAGGAGATTTGCACTTAATAAATGCTAACTCTCTGGCATGAGAAAAATTGAATCCCTGTATCATGTCTGCAAAGTATATTATGAATGAAACAAAACACTGGCTTGAATAATTACTATACATACAACTTTTGGATCAGGAACAAACATAGACAGTAAAAAATGATCCCATGTAAAGTTGTGGAGATGTATTTACTGTAGATCATGAAAGCTAAAGATTACAATTTCTTATTTCAGGAAGCTTTGGGAAATGTTTGTGAGGGGTATCAAATGTGCAGTTGGATTTTAAAAGTTAAAAGAATATCGGACAAGTTCTGAACTTGTTGATACAAGTATTTGGGGCAATGAAAAGCAGAGAATTACAGATGATGAAGAAAATAAAGGCTCAATGGATACCTAACCCCTTAGCCATATTTTCTGAAGTACATTTTGTGATAAACAGAAAATCATTCTTTAAAAAAGCTAGGTGAGAATGAGAATTGAAGAAAAGAAGAAATGTCAGTAAAAAAAAATCAAATAGCATCAGCATTTTGCTTTTATTCACCTCACAGTAGAAATGTAGTAGAGAAAAATGTTGGTAGCCCAGGGTAGACCAGAAACTCACAGTTTATTAGTTAAGAGGTGACCTACTCATTTAGCACCTGACCTGGCTGGGTATTTGGCAAGGCTCTGGATGTGGCACTGTAAGATAACAAGCCTCCTGGAGGGAGGTTGTGTTCTAGTGAGGGCTAGATGGAGTTGTTAAGACAAGAAGCACCCAACATAGAACAACAGCAACATGCATCACACATCAATAAATACTACTTTAAAAAAAAAAAAAAAGGCAACAGCAACAACACAGAGTAAAAAAGGGGCTCAGTGGTCAAGTGCTTGCCTACATTGCTAAGGCTCCAATGTTTACCAGTAGCACCACAAAATAAAAGAAGAACAGAAAACTGTGAACAAAACAAAACAAGAAAAGATGAGGAGGAGGAAGGGGCAAAAAAAGGAGAGGATGGAGAGAGGAAGGAGCAATGGGAACCCAATGTGGGTCGCCATGTTAGCAAGGCAGATCAGCTATGGTTCAGACCAGCTGACCCTGTGCAGTCCTGCAGGTTGCATGTGTGCCTGGAGAGGAACTGATTTGAAAAGGCAAGTCTGGCGTATCATCAGGCGCTAGGACAGAAGGCAGGAATGAGGATGGTGTATCTGAGAACCAGAAGGGAGAATGGCTGGGCAAGAGAGCTGGAGTCAGAAGGAAGGCTTGGCTAGGAAATGCATCATTTCCCCATCCTATCCAGCCCCCTACTCTCTTTATAGGAGCCTGGGTTTATGTGTGGAGGAAATTATCAAGCTTAGAAAAAAACTCAAAGACAAAAGCAAATACTTGATTTTATTTTGTTTCGGTGATGTGTTGATGTTTTTTCTAGGCAATGCCAGGCTCCTGGGTGTACATTCTAGGAAAACAGTTATTTGCATGAAACAAAAATATACCCAACAGTCACATGATACCCTCCTTTCTTGCCTTTCTTTTTCTTCCTGTCTGGAATATTTATACCCTGGCTGGCGATAAAGCAGCCATTTTGTAACTACAAGGACAAAAGCCACATGGAAAGGCTCAAAGAGGGCATTTGGTTTCTTAATGGCTGGAGCTGTACCAGACTTGCACTGCCAGCCTCGAGACTTTCTGATAAAGGAGAAAATAATAGACCTCTTGTTTAATAATGATAGACTTAAATCTTCTGCTTACTTGTGTGCAATAATATGTAAGTAATTATAAACGGATTTAATTCCTTTAGCAAAAAATGGACATGGTCAGGGTCAGTCATTCAGGGTTTATTTTTCATGGTGAAGATTCTGCTTTGTGTTCTAATTGCAACAGGAAGACATTAATAGGTGCCAAGCAAATTGTTGGTATAATCTAGCTTTATCTTGGGGACTGTTCCGGCTGCAAGATGGAAGCAGAGAGAACAGTCAGAATGCTGCTAAGTGAAGGGCTGTGGCTGTGGCACTTCAGCTCAGTTAGCCCTTCTGACATTAGCTGTTAAAATGGTGCCATCTGGCAGACATTCAGGTAAATTCCTAAGTGACTTCTAACGTGGGATCCAGGACTGCTCCGAAGCCAAAACTTCTAGGCCTTGTCCACTGCCTTCAGACCTTTGATATCTCCTTGTGGCTTGCAGATGTTTCAGTGATGACAAGAGTGAATTAGTGGTTGTGTACTCTGTCTCTTTGCCTGATTTAGTCTATCCTCTGCCCTGTAAATCTTCCTCTGCCTTATTTTCCTCCTCTTGTTTCCTTTACTATGCATTGTTAAAACATTAGTCAGAGCTGTCAGCTTAACTCCTAGTGGGCCAATTGCCTTCAGGACCATTCTAATAAAAGTCCAAGAGACTGAGAATATTGAATGGACTGGTAATCTTAACTACCTGGGAATTGCTATTAAAATAGGGGTCAAAGGAAAATGATAGTGTAAGTTATGCCATTAAGTATTGATTATCAAATTGTCTCTCTTTACATATATAGGCTATAGAAGAAAATACTTTTTCAAGATATAAACAATATTTATGTAGCATAGTTTCAAGGACCAATAGAAGTAAAGTTTTGGGGTGCTTAGGAAATGGTTCACAGAAGGACTTTAGTTTATATCCCCAGTACCCACGTAAAAATCTGGACATAGTATGGTACACCTACAGTTTCACTGGTAGGTAGCCAAAGACAAGTGGGTCCCTGGAGCTTGCTGACAGTCAACATGGCTGAATCAATGAGGAACCCTGTCTCAAAAGACAAGATTGAGACAGATTGAAAAAGACACCAAATGTGAAGGGGTCTATCTTTCTGTATGCTGTGAATATATGCTTCTCTTATTTGTTCATGAATAAAGCTGTTTTGGTCAATGGACAGGCAGAATTTAACCAGGCAAAAAATCCAAACCGGAATAGAGTAAGGTAATAGGTGGAGTAAGAAAGTATCCAAGTAGCCTCCAGGGAGGCAGGATACCCTGGCATTACTGATAAGTGAAGGCCATGTGGAGATATGCAGATTAATAGACACAGGTTAATAATTCAGAAAGAGCTATCAAATAAGAAGCCTAAGCCAATAGCCAAACAATATAACTAGATATTAAGTCTCAGAATGGGTATTTCATAGTGGCTGCAGGGACCCCATTGGGTGGAGAGAAACCTGTCCAGTGGCAATGAGACTAGACAGAGAAAATCTCCCAACCTAATGTTGACTTCTGGCCTCAATATGCACACATATACATGCATATGTATATACATAAACACACACACAAATGTACACATAACACATGCACGTACACACACACACACACTCTGAAAGAAACAAAATTTTTATATAAATAATACTTCTTATACAAGTACCTATTAAAAATGACTAATTTCAAGATCAAGACAAAGATAATCCAAGCGCACAAAACAAAGACACTCATATGTATGATGGGAGATGTTATTCTGTGAATATGTTTCTCATACTGGTTAATGAATAAAGCACTGTTTGGCCAATGGGAAAGCAAAATAGGCAGGGCTAGGAGACTAGGAGGAGGAAAGAGGAAGTAGTTAAGAGGAGTCAGCATGTAGAGCCTAGAGGAAGCAAGATGTCGGCGCTCGGATAAGTTGACCACGTGGAAATAATTAGATAAGTAGAAATGGGTTAATAATTAAGACAGAGCTAGCCCATAAACAATAATAGTAACTGCCAACAGGATTGTATCAAATGCAGAGTCTCAGCATGTTAATGGGGCTCGTGTGGCGGTGGGATCAGGCGGTTGGTGAGGAGGAACAAAGAGTGGGACCAGGCAGGGTGGTGGGAAAAACCTGCTCATAACATATGTATTGCACTGGTGCACAATGTAAAGATCCAAGAAACAAGCACTGATGCCAGAAGAAACAGTTTATGACGGACCGTTTCACTTAACTATTACCTACCAAGATATCTGGGAGAACAACCCTAAAAAATCTAAGCAACCAAACACAACCTTTGAGAGTTGTTCTCTAGAGGATGAAGTGGGTGGTTTTAAGAAGGAAGCTGCTGTTGGATCTGTGCTTTTATCACAGAGATGAATGGATGGTCAGTGACTGTCCAGGTAGAACCTGTGCTGCAGGAATCATGGGCCGGCTAGAGACCAAGGAGGCTTTCTTCTTACATGTTACAGCAAATTAGGTGGATTACTTTGTGTGGCACCCGAGGGCTGAAATAGAGGAAGGCATGACTAGATCTTTTGTTGATTTTCCAAGACAGGGAGCATCGGGGGATTGGACAGTAGATGTATAAAACTGCTAAAGTCTTTGGTCTTCTAAAGACTTTGATTTACTTGTTACATGTTTCCAGAATTTGCTGGTGATTGGGCACTGGGAAGATTTAGAGTAACTATCTTTATTTTGTGAAGGGAGAATATTAAACTCCCACTCTTCCTAACCTATCTCCTACTATTATTTTAATCTGAAACAAGAAAGATGATATCAACAGTCCCTGACATATACCCAGGAGACAGGAAGGGTATAACTGTAAACTAGCAAAGAGCCCATATCTTTGAACAGAGTAACAAACACAACTTCACCACTTGCTTTCTCTCCCTTCCCACATGGTGTGATCTATAATCTATATGTTTTTGAGAATTTAATCTCCTCCTGCTCTAGCCTGACTACAACAATGATGTGATTATATTTAAGCCAAAATGACAATTAGTGCTTGCTTAACTCTGGCAGGCAGCTAATGTAGTCCCAGCATCTAAAGGTATTCTTATAGCTTAAATTCCCACCAGAAAAAGTCTTATTGTTGAAATTGTTTCAGGATAAGCCCCAAGGAACTCAACATAATGGTTACAGAAATGTGCTGGTGGTCCAGGTACCATAATAATCAGAACAACAAATGCCATTTACAAAGCTTCTAGAAATAGTAAAAGGGAAAGTAGCAGGCACAGTTAGTAGAAGGTAAAACTTTCAGTTTCTTTATTATCATAAGTCACGAGGCTCCATTGATGCATATTTTATCACAGGACTCTGCCATATGTGATCTGAAGTTTCTGAGTGTATCCCCAGGGACCACGGTTACTGAAATAGAGAATCAAGAATTCCTTTTATGCTCCTTGCAACAGCGGTGCTGCTCAGATTGAAATTAGCATCTTTTACAATGAAATACCAGTTGCTGTCACAAACTGACATGACAGCTGGAGAGAGAGGCCTGTTTATCCTGTTCTTCATGTCTTCAGTTCATTATGGTTTATTAAGATGTGTACTGTAAGTTCCTGAATGAAGAGACATTGAATTTTTGCATAGTGATTATCATTTGAATAGAGTGTCTATGAAGAACCCATTTTCCAGGGAGGATGAGAAGCAATGAAGGTCAAAGATCAAAACCACCATTGTATTAAGCATCTCCTAGAAACCTTCAATTATTCTCTCAAAACATGGCTTACAAGATGGGTTTTCTACCTCTCATCGTTTAAAACATAATTCTCAATTACAGATGAATTTAAGAGTCAATTGTGACTCCATATGAATGGTCTACCTAGTTACAGACTTCTATAGGTTATCTTATATAGATAAGATGCTTGGACATTAATCTTATGATATGAGAAGTAGTTCTGTATTGAAGCAGGTGTTGAAGACATGTGCCTAGAGTCACATAGCTGGCACAAGTGTCCTAAACATACTGCTTTCTCTAATGTACCACCTAAAAGGATGGTAAACATAAATTTTTCAGTTATTTCTTGGAGAGGGTGTAGTGGATATAGTATAGAGTCAAAGTATTCTATTCTCTGTAAACATTTGTGACCAACATTAATCATGTATCTGTGCTCTATGTGTTAAGGAAGGTAAAAAAAACGCTTTCTGTAGATAACCAAATGCCATTTCTTTGGTGTCAGCATTATTAATCTCAATTTTAAATTGCCTGAACCTTCTCAGAAAGGGGAAGAAACTTGTCTAGGAATATAACAGGGCCAGAAGTTTAGAGTCAACAAGACTCTAACATCAGGGGGTTTGAACCCCTACCGGTTGCTCCAGGAGCTTATCCTCAGATGGAAGAGTGACATACACATCAAATGAGGTAACTTCTGGTAGTGGTAGTACTAATCATGTTTTTCTGGAAGCAGTGCTGTCTGTTCCTAGGCCTAGAGACAGTGTCTTTATCTATTGCCAAGATCTGGATCTTTGTGTCTTCTACATTTTAAACTAGTTTGGATTTCATCTTTTGTTTGACTTAAACTAAGATGCATATGTTACCTCTCATGTCCAGTTCTGCAAAGCAAAGATAACTGATGTAAATTGATAACTGAGTGTGCATGGAGGTCCTCCTCTGTTAAAGGGGATGAGTCTAGTGAACAAAGAAGGACATGGCTCTCTATCAGTGGATATAGCAGGACATGACTTTGCAGCCCTCTGTCCCTTATAAACTGGGTCATACTCTAGGTAGTTACTTATATTCTTTCATCAGGGTCTCAGTGGTGAGAATCTACAAACAAGTCTCAAGGTTATGTTTACAGGGGAAAGGGTCAATATATACAGAGAAAGAGAGTTTGGGGTCATGAGCAAGTCTTGGATGGCACTAGCAGAGCCAAAGGTAACTGCACAGAACATTACAAGCATTCAAATAGAGCCTGGCTTTTTATTATTTATTGTATTATCTTCGCCTGTGTCCAGTGCCACAAACAAAGATAATTGATGTAAATTGCTAATTGATGAGCTGTATCAGAGCCTAAAGGTATTTTTCTCCCTCTTCCTTCTTGGCACACAGGAAGGGCACATTTCCCAGCCTCTATTGTCCTAAGGTTACATCGACATGGCAGGAATGTGGACAAGGAAGGGCATCTCAGCCCTGGCTATAAAACAATCTTAAAGACTTTCTATGCTTTTTGTCTTTGTTCCTCCCTGGATTTGAGGACAGGAAAGGTTTTTGTTTCTCTTAACTAGAAGAGCTGGAGACACAAAATGAAACAGCTTGAATTTTGGAGTTACCACTAAGAAGTAAAGTCCTCAGGAGAAAGTTGTTTTCTATCCTGTATAAATGGATAAGAAGCAACTTACTGTTGGGTTCATCCTCTGAGTTTGGATGTTTTGTTATGGCACATTACACTTCAGCTCTCTTGTAATGATGGTACACATTGTCGGATTTTTCACCTCCAATCACCCATCTGTCATTCCTCTAAAGTGAGAATGCAATCAATCATCCTATGACTCACCCCATCTTAATGGTGACTGTGACACATCAGTGCAAGACCCCATGTGCCCATTAGAACCCCACTGGAGAGCAGCACAGGCCTCTAGGAAAAGAACTGAGGCCAAAGAACCAGCAATAATTTTGAAAGAAATGTTTATACAGTGATGATATCACATTATGGAATAAAAGATTCTTTGCATATTGCGTGATCGACAGCAGTAGATGTTCCTAAGCAACATGAAAATGCAATGGCCATCAAGGCAATAGATGCATTTCAGCAAGGAAGTGGGGAAATAGAAGAGGGATGCTGTACAGGAACAGGGTGTGATATTAGGCTGAGGAAACAGTTGGCAATATGGTTGCATAGGAACCTGAGTTTGATCCCTAAACCCCACTTGAAATAGTTGGGCATAGGGCCAAAGAAATGGCTTGGTAGATAAAGGGGCTTGCTGCCATGCTGACAACCTGAATTCTGTCATAGTAGAATGAAAATAACAATTCTACTTGTTGTCCTCTGACTTCCATGGTGAGAGAGGGGTTGTGGAGGGAGGGCCGGAGGGCAGGAAGAAGGGGGGAGGGAAGGGAGGAGGCAGAGAGAGAGAGAGAGAGAGAGAGAGAGAGAGAGAGAGAGAGAGAGAGAGAGAGAGAGAGAGAGAGAGAAGGGAAGGAGGGAAGGGAAAGAAGAGGAGGGGAAGAGGTGTGGGGGGAGGAGGAATAAGGTCCCAGGAAGCCAACCTGTCTCACCATCTCAGATTTGTCTCCTGTATGAGCATTGGGGAAATCACACACACACTCCATGGATTTCAGTGAGACTTTAATTCTGGCTCAGTCTGAATGCTGCAAAAGCATCATGGAGAAGCCTCACTAGCGAACCACCACCATATGAGATGTCTTTAAACACCCACTTTAATCATTCTGAGTCTGTTTTCTTTGGCCATGTGCATGTGGCGGTTAAGGAGTTTCTGCATCCTTTAGCACACTATGGGATGCTGCTACATTTGACCTTTGGTCCTGGCTTAGAGAGCTATGGTGTGAATGAAGATGCTCTAAGTGTGGAAGGAACTCCTAGGGCTTGAGTCAGTGATTGTGTGGGAGATGTGTATATATAATATACACATAATGTTTTAAGAAGTAGGACTGGCAGGAGAAGAACATGTTCCTAAGAGTGGAAGTGTAAAGAAAGCGGCCCATGTGGCAAAAAAAAAGTCTACACTTAAAAAATGTCTGTTGAGACTGCAAATGTTTTAGCAAACAGGAGAAACATGATGTATATTTAATTATAGCTAGGGGAGAGGTTGTGGGTAGATAATCTGAAAATATAAAAGATGAAAGAATTCAAATAAAGCTAAAATTGATATAAGGATTGTTTCAGACACTTGGGAGATGTCTCTATTTTTTTAATCACCAACAAGTGATGTGACTTTTTTTTTTTTTTTTGGTTTGGTTTGGTTTTGGAATCATCATGGAGAGGAAAATGCATAATCTTTGATCAAAAATACATTGAAGTTTTTTTGTTTTTCAAGACAGGGTTTCTCTCTATGTATAGTTTGGTAGACCAGGCTGGCCTCAAATTCACAGAGATCCACCTGCTTCTGCCTCCTTAGTGCTAGGGTTAAAGACATGCACCACCAGGCAACATTGTAACTTTTAAGAAAACCTTAATTGTGCATTCATCTGGAAGGGAAGAGGTGTGTTATCTGTGAAATTCTCAGCATCGGAAGTGCTACAAGTGAAGTTTTTCCTTTTAAGTTAAATGGAAAGAACTTTAGATGAATCTGGAGGCCATGTGAAGCAAAGCTAGAAAAGAGATAAGATAAAATATGTTTGCTCCAACAATTATTCTCCCAAGTTTATTGACAGGTCCTCTTCTTAATTACAGCTTTGTTGACAGCTATTCACTTTGCATAAAATCCCTTTTGAAATAATTCATACTCCAATTTGCTTTAAAGACATGCTTAAAGGGTGATTTTTGTTTCGTTTTGTTTTTGTGCTTTTAATAGTGGCAAACAGTTTGGAGACAATCAGACCTAGCTTGTGTCATCAACATTTGCAGCTGGACCAAGAAGTTCTTTGTTTAATCAATTCAAGAGCTCCTAGTTCCAGATCTCAGACCTACATATTCAATAAGCACAGGACTGCTAAGGGAATAGAAAACATGAGTAACAATAAAACAGAGACCATTGGATTTTCTCACACACTTGGAAGAAAGTAAGCCCAGTACTTCTTGATGGGTTCAGCCCAGTACAGGATGGGGAGAAGATGGAATGATAGAGAAGGGAGCATGTCCAGTGGAGAGATCAAGTTGGGACTGTCTTAGGCACTTCCTACCTTCCTTCCTATTTGTATTATATTGGCTGTTGGGAGAGAAAAGTCACCAACAGTCTTCTTACTCAATCGTGAACTCCAAAAGCTGCAGTGACCAATGATACAGCCATTGAGGCAATAGTGGCATGAAGTAAGAGAGGTAACAAATAGCTTTCTGAAAAGATTTAGGGTATTTTCTACAATAGGTGACTGATGTCCGGTTGATGGGAGATGTTATTCTGTATATATGTTTCTCATACTGTTAATAAAGCCCTGTGGCCAATAGAAAACTAGATAGGTGGGGCTAGGAGACTAGGAGGAGAAAGAGGAAGTAGAAGGTGGAGTCGACATGTAGCCCAGGGAGAAAGGAGGAGGCCTGCCGCTCGGCTCCCCGATAAGACGACTACGTGGAAATACTTAGATAAGTAGAAATGGGTTAATGATTAAGGCAGAGCTAGCCCATTAACAATAATGGTAACTGGCCAACAGAATTGTATCAAATACAGAGTCTCTGAGTGTTATTTGGGGCACACGTGGTTGCAGGACAATGGCGGCAGGACTGGGTGGCTGGCGGGGAGGAACCTGCCGCAACATCCAGTATTGTAAACCTGGTCAAGAACTGTTAGCTAAGGAGGCCCTAGGAGAAAACGATTAGTATTTTGCTAAATGGGTAGCATTTATTTCCTCTAAATACTTATCCTTATGCCCACAGATTAGTATAGCTCTCACCTCTCTGTTTTAGTTACTTCCTATGCCTGTGACAAAACACCATGGCAAAGGCAATTTATTTGAAAAGGGCATTTAGCTTGGCTAACAGATTTCATAGGTCTAGAGTTGATGACCGTCATGGTGGGGAACATGGCAGTAGGCAAGCAGGCATGCACTGGAGCAGGAGCTGAGAGTTTATATCTCGATTCATGTGAGAGAGAGAGAGAGAAAGAGAGAGAGAGAGAGAGAGAGAGAGAGAGAGAGAGAGAGAGAGAGAGAGAGAGAATGATGAATGATGGCTGGAGTCTTTCAAATTCTCAAAGTTTACCTCTATTGACACACCCACAATAAGGCCATACCTTCTAATCCTTCTCAGTTCTACCAACTGCATGCTACCGTGTTCAAATATATGAACCTATTAGGACCATTTTCATTCACATCAGCACAAACATCTCCACAAAGCTTCATTCCCCAATGACTACTAGAGACAGGTTTTAATACAGAGACCCATAGGTGATCATGGCTCAGAGAATAACTGAAATGTGAGTTCTGTTTCATACCTCCTGTCCCCAAGGATCAGGGACAAAGCAGAGGAAGGAACAGAGAGGCTATAAGAGCCAGAACATGTGAGAGGCTGCTGCAACACAATGTCTTCTGGGCATGACAGGGCCAGTTCACTCACAAATTCACAGCAGCTGTGGATGCCTGTGCAAGGTAAAGCCAGTCAGCTCTGCAGCATGGATGGAGGTGGTCCACCACTGTTAGCGGTAGGTAGGAACAGTTTGCACTGATGACTGCGAGGGAAAGAGAGTGAGTTTCTTCCAGTTGTGTGTCCCCTGGAAGGTTACCCATGATCCAGGAGACAGGGCTACATCCATGTGCCTGTGGATAGCACCTTTCTTAGTGTGTTGAAAGCAAATAAGGAAAAAGAAAAGACATGAAGTTGTTTTGGGGGAGCTGTCCAGTTGGAATAAGAAGTGAGGAATGAGGTTCGGCTATGAGCAAAATATAATGTGTGTGTGTGTGTGTGTGTGTGTGTGTGTGTGTGTGTGTGTGTGTGTGTGTGTAAACTCCTCAAAGAATGAATAATGTATTTTTAAAAACAGTGTTCATGGGTGGTGTCTGGGCCTAAATTATGAGACTTCTTCATGTCTAGGAAAAATTAAATTGCTGGAACCCTTGATGACTTACACTCAATTCACCAAAACACTTCCTTAATCAACTATAAATCCTTTTGAACCATCTATAACTTTACATAATCTTTCTGACCTCTCTTGTTCTCTCAATTAGTGCAGATAATGATTATTGAATTAAAAATATGCAATTAACCTCAGAGCTACCTAGGTTCCCCCTTTTGCCAGATATCAAAGATAAATGTATGAATTAAATTTACATTTTATTTCAGCATTTTTCATGTCCCTTGAAAAACTCTATTTAGACTCATAAATAAAGAACACTTGTCAAGAGATGTGCTTTTCAATGTTTTAAACAACAATTTTTCCTGAGTTCTTCCCATAAATTGTTTATTGTTGAGCGTGGCTGTGACTTTTCAGTGTAGTTATTTTTGATGCCTTCAATTTGGCTTAAATACTCCTTCTACCCAGCACTGAATGTGAGAGATATTTTAGAGTTACTTTTGGGTCCTCTGTAGTAAGGGCAGGCTGCAGAAGAGAAATTAGAGATCCCTTTACTTTAATGGGTACCTATTATAACAACAACAACAAGAAAGAACCTGTAGCAATGGTGTACTTCCCTCTTTTTCACATATAAAGGCTATGTCATAGTTGTCATTCTTTTTCTTTTTAATATATCTCTTGGCCCTGGTCTAGTTATTCAAAAAGCATAGCATAGAGTATTTGAATACCTAGGATATTCAGTAGTATTCCTAGGGTGGCATTGTTTAAGATCATCTCCATGGTTTAGAATTCTAAAAGAGTTTAGAGATGGCTATAGTAATGACGTGATTTGCACCACAGCAAAGAAAAATATGGAGCAGCTAGCACATGGGTTGAGCAGTAGTGAGTGTCTGTACAATTTTTACACACTAATGGGACCTCTTTGGTCATAGACTTGGTGAATCTATAGCAGAAAACATCTTTATTTTCGTCTCATGTTAATCCTATTTTATTCTGCTTAAATCTCCCAAATAAGCAATCAAGCCCTCCATTCAGAGAAGCTAGTGAAGGAGTCAAGGCTTGCTTTTCTAGGCTCATATGCCATATTCCACGATCTTTATAGCTGGAGAGATATTTCCTGTGCTTCATTATGGAGATGCCTGACTTCTGATTTATAATACCCACTACCATGAAGTATATTGAGAACAATCTTTTTATAAAGGTTTCCCTGTATGAAATAACCTAAAAACCAGGGGGAAGTTGTGAATAAAACATAAGCTTTCTAATCACCACTCATTTTCACAGAGTCACAGAAATGTTCTTCAAGCCACACTTGGTGTTGTGAAATGGTACCCTGATGAGCAAGTGGAAAGGTAGCAGGCTCACTGAGGCAGTGATTCCTGACATGTGTTGGGATGGGTACCGCAGGCTATGAGCATCTAGCACCAAGCCATCCCATTAACAGCAGATGACCCTGGTCATTGGCAGATACAGAAATGGGCTCCCTGGCAACTTCCCAAATCCTAAACACAGCAAAGCCTTCCGACTTTTAGCAAAATAGTTGCTCCACCGAGAGTTGAATCAGATCTGGTTTTCAGTTGTATGATAAACACCATGGTCCTTATAGCAAGTGCCCAGATGCTTTGCAAGAATGATAAACACAGAATTACAAACTTCCATAAACAGCATATGCCTGTAAGCACCAGAGGAACAGTAGCTTCAGAAGGCAAATGCCAAACTGTATCTCTTGCTGATTATCACCCTAAATAGTGTTCAGGAAGCAGTGTTGCTGAGAAAGTCACTAGGTTCCATCTACAGAGGAGAAGCTATCCTCAACTGAATCCTAGCTCCAAGGAAGTTGGATGCTGGGCATGCTGGGAGAGTGACTTAAATCGTTTACATTGGTGATTTTTATTTTACTTTACTCTTTGTTTTTCTTTTGGTTTCTAGAGACAGGGTTTCTTTGTGTAGTTCTGGCTGTCCTGGAACTAGCTTTGTAGACCAAGCTGGCATAGAACTTAGAGCGATCTGCCTGACTCTGCCTCCCTAGTATTCGGATTAAAGGTGCGCACCACTATCACTGCTATTTTATTTTATGTTTTGGAGCTGAGATAATGAAGACAGTAGTTGTATGTGTTTATGTGTTTGTGTATACATGTGTGTGTGTGATGATGCATGTAGGGTAGACTCCATGTTGGTATCTTCCACAATTTCTCTTCATTTCAGTTTTGGAGACACGATTACTCCTTGAACCTGGAGTTCACTGATTGGCTAGAGTGGCTGTCCAGCAATCCCCAGAGATCCTCCTGGGTCAAAGTCAAAGTCCTGCGATTACAGGCAAGGACTACTTTGCTGGATTTTTTTATACAGGTTATACATCACAGCAAGTACTTCACTGACTGAGACATCTCCCTAGACTATGAGAAGATCATCTTTAAAATCAGTTTAGTTTTTGAAATATGCAATAGGAGAATAATAAAACAGGAGCTAACCCAGTATGACATAATGAACACCAGCAAAATGGCTGCCAGGACTTCCTGGGGTCCCCGGGGTTGAGAGCTGTGAGCCTGGTTTCCTGTGTCTTGCAGCATGGAGGTCTGAGTTCTTGTTCCCTGATTTCCAGAAAGGCATCAAAATGCTGTTGTCAGTCTTTCCTTTACAGACATTGAAATAAGCACTAAAAATCTTGTTTTGCTCATTTACTTAACATCAATTTAAGACAGTTTGAAATGTTTGAATGGAGCAACATCATTTGTAATAGAAAATAGCAAATAATTTTTGAAAGGATGTATTTTAGGCTCTGGAAGACGTTTTGAGTATTTGCATAAGTAGCCATATGTCTTCAACTCTGGAAGTTGCCAACATTTCAAATAAAATTGTGCATCCCTGCTGAACAGATGAGGTGGTATGTTGTAGAAGCTGACAAGTGACCTTGTGGTTTTGAATGGAGTCAAGTTCAAGAAGAAAGGCTAGAGTCACTCACTGATTGTGAGCTCTTGAGAGAGCCACTTAATTTCTCTGTGACTCAGTTTCTTTAGTTACAAAGTGTGATGAGACTTGTTTCTACTTCACTGTGTTCTCTGTTATCATGTGTGTGTGGGGGAGGATTATGTGTGTATTTGTATAGGTGCAGATGCATATAAGCCTTGGCACACAGGTACAGGGGGCAGAAGACGATATATTGCTTCCTACGACATCTTCTGAGTCTTTCCACCAACTATACCAGACTAGTTGATCTGAGAATCAATGCGGACTTTACCAACTCTGCCTTTAATCTTTCCACCACTATTCTGAGACTGAAGATGTTCACAGCTGTATGTGGCTTTCTGTAAGGACTGGGGGATAAACCAAGGCCATACTTGTCAAAGTTTTACCCACTGATCTGTTTCTTCAAACCATCATGGTGTTCTCAAGAGTTTATGAGATCTTGCTAATGAGTTGCTTTTACAGTGGTTGGCCCTACTGAGAAATTCTCATTCTATGTGGCACATGGTAAGATTCACTCCTACATACTCTATAGCATATATCCAAATAACTGAGTGTGTAGGCTGCAGAAAATCTAGCTTTTCTTAATAAAATTATAAAAGTAGATTACAAGGTCACTAATAACCTCTTCCAAGGCAAAATCTTGTCAGACACATTGAGTGCTGGAAAGTGCCTTGAACATTTCTGACACATCCCCAATCCTGATGCGTGTATTCTCAGAGGCCCTTGCTGCTGCCACCTCTCCACTCTCTACTGTAAACCCATTCGTCATTAGCAAGCTCATCATTATGCTGAGATAAAAATATGCTTCCAAGCATTTTCTTTTCAATGACCCTGATTCAGGCATGCAAGGCAATGCAGAGTAAATTGATTTTTTTTTTTTTTAAATGAAGAGATCCCTTATACTTGAAGGTGCCTGTTTTGGTCACTTTTAGTCTGGTATATGTCAGGTTTTCCATTTGAAGACCCTCAGTCAATTCTCATGTTGTAGGGCTCTTCACAGTAGACATTTCCATAGCCATGACTCAAGGAGAATGTAAAGAGTAGAACGGACCATATCACATGCACCGTGATCAAAATCAGAGCAGGACTGATCGTCTTCGGAAATGTGAAGTGAGCAGGTGTCTGGTGGCTTAAGTATGAAAGTGACCTTGTGGCCCAGTGAGCCTGGATTCCCTTCAACTTCCATGCAGTTTGTTTTCCTCTCTGGCAGGTGGTTGTGTTCCATTTCATCTGTTTAATCTAGCACATGCCTCTTTGATCCCATGTTTCTTCCAGTATATCTTTGTTCAGGTTTCATAGAATTTGAAACAATGATCGTCATATAATGATGTATGCAAACATGACACTAGTTAAAACACAATGTAATATATGATAACTTCAGACCGAAGCCTACAACAGAGCATCCAGACCCTGTACTGGGCCAACAAAGTTTTCGTTAATTCATTAATGAATTCTTTATTGTTAAAGACGAGCAGTATAATTCAATGGTGTAATTACCTAGAATGCTTGGGATTCTGAATTCCATCCCAGCTTGGGGATTGTTTGGGAAAGGGCAATGATAAAGTGCATGGGGTCCTTGGTATGCTCTCCAGGATTACAGTCATTTCTAGATGTAGTATTCCTTGGCTATAATCTCTGCATTTACAAAACATAGGCAGGAGGGTAGTGAGTTTAGGGTTACGCTAAGCTAACATACTGAGACTCTGGTGCAAAAAACCAAGAGACAGGGCTGGAAATCAGAGGTAGAGTGTTCACCTAGTACACATAAGATCCTGGGTTCCATCACTAGCAGACACCATCCTTGGAAGTACAATGTTGTCCTTCTAGAACTTTCTGATAGATCTTCTACTAATTGGTTTGGAGGAAATGGTGGTTCAATTTTTTTCATCTGTATTTCAGTCACTGTTGGTAGACTGAGGCAGACCTAGCAATCTCCTAGTCAATTTGTACCTCAAAAAATAAAATAAAATAAAAAATAACTCAGTGGCGGGGAGACTGGGTCTTGATAAAGGTATGTTATTTCATCATTTCCCCCAATGGACTTATCAAAATTTTTAAAAGTATATAATTTGTACAAAAATTGTTTAGAATTTGAAAACTGAATACCTCCATCCTCAAATTGAAACATATCTTTTAATATGCAAGCATGCAAGCATGGAGTAGTTCTCAACTGAGGTTATTTTGACCCTTTGGGACATTTAGCAGTGATTGGAGACAGTTTGGATTGTCCCAAGTGGTATTGTTGGCATATACGCAGGGATGTTGAAATATGTTCTCCAATGCAGAAGATAGATACTACTCCAGACAAATTAGTGAGGTAAGATGTCAGTAGTGATGGAGCTCTGAGAACTATTATCAGCAAGAAGCAGTGCAATTCAGTTGCTAGACTTAATGATGCCCTGGGTCTTAAGTTTGTGTTTGTGCCTTTGTTTCAGTATGTGTGGTAGGATACTATGTAGTATGATAGTAATGTGGACACAGAAGACACCTGAAGTAATGTGTGCGAGACTCTCACCACAGTGTGTGGATCCGAGGTATTGGACTAATTAAACTATGGTTTTCGTTATTGTTGCATTTTCTGTCTTTCTTGATAGTATACGTTTAGCTGATATGAGTGAATATTTAGAAGTACCGAGGGAGGACATAGCACTTTCACGTTATTTTTCTGTGTATTTATGTTTAAAGAAACAGCTGGTGGCAGGCATAGTGGTGCATGTCTTTAATCCCAGCATTTGGGAGGCAGCAGCATGAAGATCTCAGTGAGTTCGAGACCAGCCTGGTCTACAAAGTATGTTCTAGAACAGCCAGGACTGTTACGCAGAGAAACCCTGTCTTTAAAAGCCAGAGAGGGAGATGGGAGAGGGGGAGAGAGAAACAAACATCCCTATGCAATTTGATCACTCAATGTTAGATAATTCTGGAAATAACATGATGTCCTCTGTGCCTAGCTTCCTGAAATATTCTACCAAGATGAGGTGCTAAACTGCCAAGTGGAACAACATTTTAAGGACTACTCAAGGTTTTTACTTCCAAATCTGAATATGACTCACAGTTTTAGACTGAAATAAATATTCCAATATTCTGTAGTTGAATGTGTAGGCTAAGATAAAGGCAATGCAACCAAAACACTTCAAAACTAGAATATCAACAGATATGTACTTGATCACCAGATGTGGTTTGCTTTATGTAGCATTTGATAACTTGGTAACAAAATAACGTTACTTAATCTTTATTTGTATGATGAATATCCTTGGGAGTTCTTGCCAATTTGGAGAAGGTATACCCAAAGATGTGCATTCTTATTTAGTAACTCTCAAAGGCTATGTGATTCAGACTTTCAACTGTAATACTTGCTTTCAATGATGTAATGACAATGACTTTGCAAATTTCTACTCCAAATAAGGTCTCTGTTAATAGCAACTCAAGAGGTTTGCAAAGCAGAAAGCTTAAAAATAATATTGTGTATTGCAATAGAATATTCTGGGATAAGGTAAGAGGCCAAATTCTTCTGAACCTTAGGATTCTCAAGTTGAAATCCCAACCATCATGTGATGGTATTCAGAAGAGAGGTCTTGGGAGTTATCTGTATCACAACTGAGGGACTCTTCTGAATGGGATTACTTCTCATATATGAGTACCTGAAATGAGTTTCGTTCAGTAATGTGGGAATACTAGAAGAAGATGGCAGTCTGCAATCTCAGCAGAACATGACATGCCAACATCCTGATTTCAGACTTCCAGTTTTCAAGTTTGTGAAAACTAAATCCCTGTGGCATACTAATCACCCACTCTATAGTGCTCTGGTACAATATCTAAACAAGCAAACATAAAGAAAATATAGAAGTTTGTGCATGGAATAGGTACAAAAATTCTTGTAACATCCATAAGTTTCACTTGGTCTTAGGAGTGAGCAAGATTTCCTAACCTACAAAGACTCTTAAGTTTTTCTTTTGATAATCATGTTAGACTGATAATAACCTTCCAAATTTAAGTAACAATACATTATCAGTGATCTTAACTGAGCATTAAAAAGTTGAGCTAGTGTCCAATTAGAATCTTCAGCCCTCTTGTCCAGAATTCATGGTATGGGAAGTTGATCAGCATTATCAGTATCTCCAAGCTATAAATTCTGTGACCTACAGCAGTGACCTGCCTGTGAGATAGACAACAGTATAATATTGGCACACATATTATGGAAATAACTGACCAGTTTTTCAAATTTAAGGCCTACTCCATGAGATGGGACCCCCTACATAACACTGCTAAAGTGGCCAGGAACTAAGACTAGATATGTCATAGGCCTAAGGCCTAACTTGTCACTATTATTCTACTAAAGGGACATAGCAATAAAATGACCCCAATGACATAATATTACACCCATAGATAAGTGCATCCCTTACACTCCATCAAGCTTCTTCTTGTGGCAGATGATAGTTAACACCGATACTCACAATTGGACAATATACAGAAAGTGATAGACTTTGAAGTACTCATTTCTAAAAGGATGTTTTCACCTCAGGGACCTATGCTAAAGAAGAGGCAGAAAGATGTATGAGCCAGAGGTGACAGATGACTCCAAGGAAATGATTCTTCTAGACACAGTAGGACTGATGTGCATGTGAACTATAGAGACTGTGGAAGTATGCACAAGACCTGCAATGTTGAAGCCAGACAAAATCCCAGCACTAAAAAGGGAAAGGCAAAAATGAAGCTATCTGCAATTGATACCTGCTGGGAAAGGGAAAATCAGTTTTCTCCATGAAGAGTCACAGGGTAGGTTCCATTTCCAGAAATAGTTGGGCAACACAAACAAAACAAGCATAGTACGATTTTTGTAGACTTTGTTTCATTTGTTTTGTCTGGCCTTATTATTATTATTTTTGTCTTACTGGATTTTTTTGTTTGATTTTTGTGTATGTATTTTTTTGATTTTGAGAAAGACTGAACATGAAGTGGGGTGAGCAGAGAAGTAAGGAGGAGCTGAGAGGATTGGGGGAAGGAGAAAACATCGTCAAACTATATTGTGTGAGAAAATATAAATTAATAAAACCCATTATGAATCAAGATGGGTTCTTTTAAGTGAAGATTCTTTAACCAATTTGATCATGAAATTATTGAATGAAATTGCATCTGTAGATTTATAAGTGAATTATGATAGGCAGATCGACCTTTTATATTATGTGCAAATTTGCCTCTTTACTTAGACTTGAAATGGAAATACACTATTCTTTTAGGTAACTAAATTAATATTATATTAACAGATTTAAAGTAAATATATTTAAAATATTTAGACTTAGGCACAATGAAAATGTCAATCTAATAAATTATACAAGCTGTTGTGTAATAAACTACCTTTTAAATTATTGGTAGAAAATGGAAATGAAAACTGTTTTTTGCACAAAGTTAGCAAACAGAGAGATAGAGCGAGTTGCATTGCACACCTTTCTGTGCCACTTTCACCACAGCCTAGTAAACATCCTTCCATGGAAGCAAGAGGTAATTGAACACTCATGCTAATTCTACTGTACTTTCTTCTGACTGCTGGATTCCAATTATGCCAACATATTATACTGTGTATAGCTCTCTGGAAAACACCAAAACTACCTTATTCATCTACAATTTAAGTAAGACCAGACCTTTAAAACACGGGGTACAATTTAGTTACAACATTTTGGTTCCTCAGAAGCCTCTGTTTTCCAGACATAGGATGGCTGGCTGAGGCAGCTTATCTTACTGTAAGACATGTGCCAGAACAGGTGGGTGAAAGGGTATTGGGAAGCCTGGAGTTCCTCTTGTGCTTCCAGATGTCACAAGCAGGGCTGAATTTTTGTAGTTGAGCCTGATAATTTGCCAGGTGTCACAAAAGCTGTGTGACCACCAGATGTAGCCCTTGCAATGGAAGGAGATGATTGTTTTATTAATTAACCCTCAATTAGTTGATACAGAGGACATGCAGTAATTAAGTGATAATGGTCTGATTAGGACACAGTGCTTAAAAAGCAGGTGCTTGACAACTTGTGAACCATAAAAAGGCAGTATCTCCCTCATTGCAGAGAATTACTGAACATTTCAAATAGCTTATTTGGATATAAGCACATTCAGTAGTAGCTAAGCTAAAATTGAAAAAATCAAAATCTTGAACTTCAAGCTTTTCCACTCTCTTGTTTATTCCATGGCTAAGCTGGAATAATAGCAATAATTATTACAATTATTTGTACACTCATGGTCCTTGTTTAAAGAAGTAACAAAGACCACTCTGGAATCTGGCTTTAAATATAGTAAAAACATCTAACTTGAACATTCCATTGATTTAATTTTACTTACATTATTGAAAGAAGAAAACATCAAAACTAAAATTCCTTATATTAAAGAAGAACTCATGCAACCTAACGTGAAAATGCAGGGCTAAGTTTAAACAAACAAGCAGAGGACTTGAATGAACAGTTTTATAAAGAGGAAATAAAAATAACCAACAATCACAGGACAGCCAAAACAACCCCATACAATAAAGGAACGTCAGGAGGCATTACCATCCCCTACTTTAAGCTCTACTACAGAGCTATAGTCCTGAAAACAGCCTGGTATTGGCACAAAACTAGACAAGTAGGCCAATGGAATCAAATCGAAAATCCTGACATTAACCCACACACCAATGAACACCTGATTTTTTGACAAAACAGCTAAAAGTATACAATGGGAGAAGGAAAGCATCTTCAACAAATGGTGCTGGCACAACTGGATGATCATGTGTAGAAGACTGCAGATAGACCCATGTCTATCACCATGCACAAAACTCAAGTCCAAATGGATCAAAGACCTCAACAGAAATCCAGCCACACTTTTGTTAAGAGTTGGCTCTGCCATTTTGTTATAAGTTGTTTTCTGACAGTCTGGTCCCACAGCCGCACTGGACAATAGAAAAAACTTTTGAACTAAATTAGCCTGTGTACTTCAAGGATGTACTGACCTCAGTATGGAAACCAGGATATGGGTTATGTTGGGGTAGGGGTTTCACATTTGTATCTACAGAAGAAAAGCTATGGATACCATCTAAGTTGATCAAGAGCCAAATTGAACAAGAAAAACATCTTAATGAAGAGAAATGACAAGTCATCCAATAAATTGGTTCTCATAAGATGTGCGGAGACCTCTCAAAGGTAGAGGAAGTGTTCTGTTCTTGTCCTTACAGGAACACAGAGAACACCCACCTTCAAACAGCCAAATGACACTGAACATGTAGGTACCTACAGAAGAGAAGACAGCTTTCCAGAAAGAATTACTTAATGAAGAGGAATCTAATTTATGGTAAAAATATTTAATTCTAGTAAACTATTTCTATACAGAAATCTATTCCTCTTTACTATCTAGTATTCCTCTAGTCCCAATTCATGTAAACTAATGCTGGCTTTGGAGTTGAATTTGGCTTTCCTTCTCTAAATTCAAGCATGTTGTTAAGATTAAATTCACAGTTTCTGCCTTATATCAAGAAGCCAATTGGTGTAAGGCAGAAGAAAACAAAATCTGGGAACTCATTTTCTTATATGCAATTTTCTCTCTGAAATCCTAATTTTTTCATATATATTTTAATGCTTATTGTGGCCTTTCCCTATATGCATACTATAAAATTTGAAAATTTTCCTTTGATATTGATATTAAATTTTCCACAAGGGATAATAGCAGTTCCCAACAGCAATCTTTGAACTCTCCGGAAAGAAGATGGCACCCCACTTTGTCATTTCCACTTGACATAACCTGATGCATCTGGATTACAAACATCACCCTAAAACCAATTTGAGGTGGTTTTGCTCAAGACAATTCCTGGCTAGCTAGCTGTGATGGTGCACCTTCTTATTATACCCTGGTCAGAATTTCAGATAGAACTACAGTCAAGCATTTTCTCCCACACAGTGACTAGCTACATATGTCACATTCAGTCCTGTTGAGAAATTTTGTTGCTAAAAACTTTCTTCTTACAGGATTCTATGAAGCAATTATAATCTCAGGAAGTAATCTTAAGATAACAACACTTCATTTCCCTACTCTTGGCATTTAGGAATAATTTTCATCTTCTTAGGGTTGGTTTTAGTTACTTAGGGTTGGGTATTGGAGGTGATGCTTAGATTCGGGTATCTCTTTTAGACAGGGATAGGGTATGGTTGGGAAAGATATGGTTTAGATGGTATATAGGTAATTAGCCTATCTTCTTGTGAATCTTTTAGTAATAGTGAGATATTAGTATTATAAAACTTACATTGTTATAGATTCTTATACGTAATAACCTATGTAAAATTAAGTTCATATTCCCTTCCTGGAAGAATTGCATGTTATATTTTGTCATATTGTGTAAATCTTTCCATTTATGATGTTTTATGCACATTATTCTTGCCATATTCTCTGTATGTATAGTTTTACTTATGTTCAAAACATTTTGTATATTGATAAAATGTAGGATATTTTTTTATCATGCTGCCCTTTATAATTCTACCTCTGGTCTAGACATGTCTACTCTACCTCTATTTTAGGGATTTACATGTATCTATATATGTACATAGTTATATTGCTTAAGTATTTGTCCCTGCCTTACTCAGGGAAATTTCAATCAGTTTTTTAGCCAAGTTCCTGAGTATTACAGATTGTCTTCACCCATGTTTCCTATACCTATGGGACTAGTCAGACATAGATGCTTAATCTTCAAACACTTCATAGACATGCAGAACACGGCATTTAAACATTTTAATATTAGTACTCCGTTGACATGAGACACTGTTGCTCCTGACAGCACCGTGCACTTTCCCTAAAGTATGTTGGACACTGTTGTGGCTCCTTCCGGAGTCCATCCTCACTTCAACTAATGGCGTCTTGGGCAAAGAACTGCCTCAACCTTGACCACTGATTTGGACATGTGGTCCTATGTGCTTGCAAGAGACAAACATAGAAGACTGCTGAACCTTGCCAAGTCAGGGTAAGACAGCCTTTCTACATCCCTGCTTTTGTTATGTTCTGTAAGGTACTCTAGGCCTTAGCCAAAACTGGCTGTACCAACATTGCTGTGAGACCTTGGGTGACTGTCCAGGTGGCCTGCTGTTTCTGTCCTCACTGCACATTTTGGAAGTTGCCCATCTGCACTTCCTGCCTATCCTAGTATTGTTATTTTCCTTCTCAGGTCTTTGATAAGGTTGAAGATTAAACTTTCACAACTAGCATTCTCTCTTCCTAGTTAGACATATTAGGTACTAGACTTAAGATGTCCAGCTTAGGACAACTTTATTGTAAACTCCATTATGCCTTAACCCTAGGACTAGACATGTAGGTCTTAAGTTCGTATGTTCTTGATTTTCCTTTACTTAGAACACACTTGTTATTCACTGTTTTGTATATAGTTTTGTATCAAGCCTAAATCTTTTCTTTAGACTAAAAGGGGAATTGTAGTGAGACATTCACTTTGTCTGATCTATGGCACTGACCATGCCCATTGTGGGGTGAAGACTGGCAGAAGTGACCTGGGGAACTAGGTCTGAGGAGGAGCCTGGGAGGGCTCTCTTGCTGGCAGGACGTGGAGAGGAGAGGATCTGGAGGCATCCTTGGGACCAGGAACCTTCTGGTGTTCATCTGTCTATTTTATGTTATTTCTCCCTGAATAAACATCTATTAGGCCTATTTGTTTATTCTGAGACTTATGAAGTCATGATACCACACTGAACCTCTTAGAAGAGAAAGTGGGAGTTACCTTGAAAAAATTAGTACAGAGACTGCTTCCTGAACATAACTCCAATAGCTCAGACACTGAGATCGACAATTAATAAATGGGACCTCCTCAAACTGAGAAGTTTCTGTAAGGCAAAGGACACAGTTGACAAGACCAAATAGCAGCCCACAGACTGGGATAAGATCTTCACCAATCCTACATCTGACAGAGGGCTGATCTCCAAAATATACAAAGAACTCAAGAAACTAGTCAATAAAACACCAAATAACCCTATTAAAAATGGGGTACAGAATTGAAGTGAGAATTTGCAATAGAGGAAATCAAAAAGGCTGAAAGACACTTAAGAAAGTGCTCAATGTCCTTAGCTATCAGGGAAATGCAAATGAAAACAACTTTGAGATACCATCTTACTCCTGCCAGAATGGCTAAAATTAGAAACACCAATGACAGCTTATGCTGGAGAGGATGTGGAGAAAGGGGAACACTCCTCCACTGCTGGTGGGAGTGCAAACTTGTACAGCCATTTTGGAAATCAGTGTGGATGTTTCTCAGGAAAATGGGAATCAGGACCTCTTACAGTGGAACCCGGATGTATCCCTGGTGCATGAAAGGACTTTGGGAGCACATTCCCCATGGAGGGATACTCCCTTAACCTAGAGGCAGGGGGAGGGCCTACTCCCTACTCCAAATGACTTGACAGATTTTTATGATACTTCCTGGAAGGCATCACCCTCGCTGTAGAGTCGAGGGGTGGGGGATGGGATGGGAGGGAGAGAGAACTGGGATTTATATGTAAAATATATATATATATATATAAATCATTACATCACTTTAGACCTGTTATCATCGTGTTTCTGAAAATTAAAAGAGATAATAAATGTTCATGAGGGTGTAGATAAAAGGGAATCCATGTAGGCTATTGACAGAATGTAGAATGTGATAGTTATTATTGCTAAATAGCATGGAACTTCTTAAAGAAACCAAAAGTGGCCACCATATGGCCTAGACACCATCTTTTGAGAGAACACCTAAACAGATAAGATTCTCACCTTGCAAGTATGCTTTCACATTCATATTCACTGCTATCACAATAGTTGATGTATAGAAACAGCCCCGGCAAAGCAGCAGGTACAGTGTGGGTAAATACGAACACATGTGTGGGAGTGTATTATTTAACTATTGTGACTGCACATAAAGGTCATTCAGCCAAGTGAAATGCAGTAGATACAGAAAAAGTAGCAATGCATGATCTCACTTACATAATTGTAGAATGGGAAGGAGAGAGATGTAGAAAAGGCATCATTCACTGGATGATGTGGAGCAAAGGTTACAAATGTATAAGCTAAACCAGCTCAAAGTCAGGGACAGTAGCATAGAGCATCGTAGCTGGCCTTTGCTCAGTAGTGACTGCTCTGCCAGTAGGAAGATGTGTGAGGTGATGGGGATGTTTGTTTCTTTTCTCAAGAGTAAGCATGTTACTTTATACATGTGTGAGAATGTGCTGCTATATACCCTAAATATAATTTATCTTTTGAAATGGAAAAAATATTTGAGGGCTGGGGGTATGGCTCAGTGGTAGAGAATTTTCATAATACTAAAAGTTCATAAGATTACAAATTTTGAAAATTAAATTAACATATTTATTAAGAATGTACTGCAATCTCAGTAATAGGAGGTACAGGCAGGCTGATCTCTGTGACTTTGAGGCCAGCTTAGTCTACAGAGCAAGTTCTAGGAAAGCCAAGGATACAGAAAGAAACCCTATCTCAAAAACAGAAAATAGATTATCCTACAAGTATAAAAGTAAAATTCTAGTTAAAGCAGAGATAGGAACTAAAACTATAATCTCTCTTATAATAGATGTCTTTTTTTTTCCCCTTAGGTGATAAGTATATTTACCAGCATGTGTTCTAAATTCAGATTGTTAAACTGACCTCAAAATTGCAGAAACAAACAAAAACCCCAAACTGTCATTCCAGGAGTTCCAATTATGATTTTTATTACACTCTTCATTTATTTTGTGTGTCTGTCTTCATGTGTATACACACATGGCCCACCATGCGTACATGGAGATCAGAGAACAACTTTGACTTCCAACCACCTGGTGCCAGGGATGGAACTTAGACCATCAGGCTTGGCAGCAAGCGCCTTTAGCCACTCAGCCTTCTTGCTACCCTAGTATACTTTTGACAGAACTTTGCCTGACCAAAGTTTCTGTCTTAGGGGGAAATGAGTGCTATTATTAAAGCTGTTATGTGTTTTTGAAAGCAATATCAAGGTTTGTAGTTTCTTTACTCTCTCACTGTGCGTGGATACATCGCCAAACCAAATGCTTTCTGATGTATGATCTCTTATGCATGAAGGCAGTGTTTGAAGTGAGTTGGGCCATTTTCATTTTCTGTTGTACTTAAGTAATGCTTTAAGTAGAGTGTTCCCAAGGTTCTAAAATTGTCAGTCCATGTGTAATTAGGAATGTTCTCAACTAGACCATTTTGGTTAGCAAGAGATGGGTGGATTATTCTGGAAAACTACTTAGGAAGCCAGCAAGCCATGAATAGCAATTAAATGTGAAAAGACTAAATTTCTCTTTAAAATGGGTTGTTGCCATAACTTAACGTGGCAATGTGACTTTCTATTTTTAATTGCTGTAGAAAGTGCATTTCATGAAGTGGATTTTCTTTTTTCTTGCTGAGAACTAGACAGTTCCAAAATTTGGACCACTTACATTTTGTCACATTCAGCAAGTGTTCTGCTGTTGTGGTACCTTTTGATTTATGGTGGAGAAAAAAAGGTAAAGGGTAGTTAAGATACTGTCATCCTTTTAAATAATCCAAGACGAATATCTTGGAGAAATTGAGTATTTCTCTCCAGGAGATTGTATGACCTTATCGTATTTCATTATGCTTTCTCTATAACAGTGCTTTTTATTCCCAGAACAATTATACTTAACACTGACACTTAAAGATAGGCCATTTTAAATTCAAACAGGAGGAACTTCAATCCATATTCTATGCCAAAATTATGATTCCTGAAAGTTGCAATCTGATGAATACACAAGTCTCCCCTTGCCTGCCTTGAACACCATGGGTCGCATGCCATTGTGGTCCCAATGCCTATCTTCCTCAAAGAAATTGATAACAGTCCCATAGTTTAGTAAATAACACTGTGTCACAGTCTGTTACCTTCAATAACTACAGACGCTCAATTGCTTAAACCACCTTGGTCATTCAAAATGCATTTTCTTTTGTCTCTAAATTGCAGAGGGAAATGGAGAGGAGAATATGCCTTCAATGCGATGTGAAGGATTAGTCATTGTGCACAATTTATTTCAAAGGGGAAAATTAATAAATGTCAAGAATGAACTTTTTTCTCCTTGAACTTTAAATGCCTCTGAAGAAAGTGTTGTAGAAGAGCAAGTCTGACAACATTTGTACATATTTTGAGTGAATTGACAAGGAAGGTAACTCCTAATATTTTACTAACTAATGCTACTGTTATTGAGCATAATTCTTGTTTATATAGCTTCCTATTCTGGTTTTAAAAGACAAAATGCCTTGGCCCCAGTCAAAATAGAAGGTGGGTCAACCCATCTTGACTCACGACTCTTCTGGGTTACCTCTCCCCCTGAAACCCTAACTAGGAGTTGTTTTGGATGCACCTCCAAGAATAAAACGAGCAAATGAAAGTAGTAAATGCCACTTTCTTATGTCCCCAGTTGCTCTTATTTTTCTTGCTTTGCAAGCCTGATTGCAGCACTGCAGGTCAGAAAGAACAGTCAGCTCTAATTATTCCAGTCACACCACCTCACAATGAAATCTTTATCCCGTGTTTACAGCCATCTCTGGCAGAGGCTGTCTTGCTGTCTCTAAACTAAGAAGAACCACCCTTTGGCTCCTCTCGGCATCAGCTGCCCGAGTTTCAGGCTGGGATGCCAACAATCAGACTTCCTTTTCTTCCAAAGTGGACTTCTTCTACTACTTTTTTTAAAAAGGGTGAAAAGACCTATTCTCATCACCACCCCCATATATTCTGGCTGATTTATGTCCTACCCAGCAGCCCTTCCTTCCGTTTCTCTTTACATTTTTCCTCCTTCCATAGGCCTCCAGTAGACAAACCACATTGAAATGTCCCAAATTGTAGAAACAAATAAATAAGATGCTTAAGCAAACAGTACTCACCAGTATGAGGGAAACAATGCAAGGATTGGTTTATGAGTAGAGAGAAACCAAGGAAATCTTTGTAGAACTTTGTCACAAGGGGAAGAAATAAGTGCTTCTCAGTGGCTGGCTTGATTAAGTCCAGCTATTTATTTAAATTCATCAACAGCTGTAGACTGAGAAGCTTCAGAATTGGAGAAAATTGAAAAGCACGCCAGGGTCTGACAGCAGACTGCTGAGTACTTGGACATGGTAAATACATCTCTGTTCCACTCTGGAAGAAGGAAGAACTCCTTCCAGAGCAAAGGTCAGGAGCAGACACTGCTGTCATTTAAAGTATCCTAACAGAGGTGGCAAAAGGACCTTATTTAGACACCTCACACCATCTGGTGGAGTCCCCTTCTTGAATCTGAGAACACGGGACTACCAATGCTGGGTCCCTAACCCTATGGTGCTCCACTGATCAATCCAAAACATTTAACTGCTTTGTAAAGACCATGCATCTTATCTCCTATCTCAGTCTTGAAACCTAACTGACTTCTCTCAATCATGCTCTGTTTCCCCTCTCAACCCCCAGCACTTATGACCAACTGTCATAGTCATTCTGACTCTCTAAAGAGAACTTAGAACTTAGATAAAATTTTGCAGAGGAGAAAGATAGAATGGGAGGGTGGTTCAGTAGTACAAACATTGATTAAATCACCCAGAAACTCTCTCCAAATTAAAGATACTTTTTCTACAAGTACTCAGAAGAATGTCAAGAATGCTAAGCCATTTTATGGTTGTTCTTTGGTTTTCCATCTTAATGTCACACTGCCACATGGCACACACGCTAAAAATTTACCTCCTTAACCTGCGACGCAGCAAACTTTTCACAGAACATTGAGATTGCGTGTTTCGTAGACTGTCCTTCCTCAGGATGCTCAAAGCACTTTTTACAATTCAAAATTAGACCATGCCATGAGAACAGTCCTATCAGGAAAGGCTGCTGTGTGCGTTGGCAAATCAGAAGCACAGGAAAGGTCACACCAAAGTCAGTGGCCATAAGCACTGCAGACTCTAAGAGCTGGATTCCAGCGTCTATATGACCTATTCCCACTTCATTGCTCTCTCTTTCTTCTCTGGCAGGAAAGGATGTGGCCAGCTCCGAGGCTTGACCTCATCTCCTGCACTCAGTAACTGCCAGGCTGTTCTCCCTCACTCCTGCTGTGCTTTCTGCTTCATCAGCAGGGCCAAGACTGCACGCTGGAACGGATATGATCAAGGGCTAAGCCAACAGGGTAGCAACAAACCTCAGGTGTCCTTGACGTTCCTCCTGTGTCTAAAGGGAAGGTTGCCTCTGCTAGGGAGCATACTCCCAAGCCCAAAGGGGCTTGCAACTGCAAGCAAGCCCCTAGCCCATGTTGTAGACCAACACCAGAGGAGAACTCTGGTTCAATGTAGGGTCCATGCAGGCTCTGCCTCCTTAACAAGAGGCAGGAAGGGAGCACACGTGCTTAGGGATACAGTGAGCACCCAGAAGCATGGGTGTCCATGCATTGCAGTTAGGACTTTCTCTTGTTTGTCCTGTTCCCAGCTAGAGTCAGTCCTTGGCCAGATCCCTGACGCCATAATTCTGGGGCATTTATTTCCGTGGATGGAGACACATCGGAGACTAGAGGAAATCTGGGTACATTATGTAGAGGACCCCAGCAGCAGACTCAATTTCTATGCGATTCGAGTAGTCAAATCTCCCAATCCCTTCTAATGTCCATGTCTGTAAAAAAACGATCTTAATATTAACCATTGCGATTCCGCAGTAAACTCTGAATCTACTCAGGGGTGAACTTCACTGTTCTCCCGTGCCAGGGAGCCAACCTCACTTCCTCAGTATGTAGCTGGGAAAGGACTCTGGTGTTGCCTCTAAGCTGCCCTCCAGATTCCAGCTCCCAGGGCGCGGAAGTCAGCACACAGGCTGCCCTATTGCTTAGGACAGGTTGGGACTTTGTGGTTTTCTTTGTAGATCTGTGCGTTTCACCTTATCTGACCCCCTCCACTCGCCCCCTCACCTCCCGCTGCTATCCAAACATCACCACCAGAAAAGCAGAGCTCTAACCACCCGCGCTCAATTCAGAGCTTCTCGGGGACTGCCTGGACTCAGAGACAGGAAATCCGGGGAGTTGGTGATGTCCGGCAGGTGGCAGGGACTAGAGTCACCACCACATTCTCCTCCCACCTCCGAGCTCTGGCGCTGGGGTGCTTAGCACCCTAGAGCTAGGATCAGTCTGTAGGAGCCTGCTTCTTTAAAGCCTCAAGTCTGGGATACTCTGCTCCGGGTACAGCTACCTCGTTGGAGACTCGGGCAGCATGTCTCTTGGCAATCTGAGGGAGATGCCATTGGCTGTGAAAGAAGCCAAAGGCCTGGGTCAAGAGCCTGGCACCCCGCGCTCCCGATGTCACCGCCACTCGGCGCGCACATCCCGGTTACCCAGCGCACAGCACTCTCCACCTGACCCTCTGGCTCGCTGCACCCAGATCGGTCCTCCAGCAGAGGCGATCCCTTTCTCTCCCCCTTCCCCCCAAAAGTCCCAGGAAGTGGAGCCCGGGCCGGCAGTGAGGCCCCCCAGGAGGCGGATAGTAGAGGGGAAGGCGCGGCACCGAGCTGAATCGCTAGGGATACTCCTGGCTTTTCCAGTGACCTCCGGTGCCTGGGGACAGATGCGCAGGAACCAACCCCAGCCCTCCGCTTTACCTGGCACAGCGGGCGCCTCCGCGGAGACGTTGAGACTCCTCCGTGGCGGGTGTCCAGCTCACATCGCTGCCTTCCCCTTTGGGCGAACGGTGTCCCGCCGAGTCCCTTCGCCCCAGCCAGCGTCGCTGCCCCCGCCCCACCCCCTGCCCCCCCAAGTCAAAAGTGTCACGGCTCTGCTGTCTTCGGATGTTTCCAAAGTCTTGGCGCGATCACCAGGAGTTGAGAGCTGATGACAAGCACAGCACACCCGCTGATGTCCGTCCGCGTCCCCAGCTCTCCGCCGGGAGGGTGAGAAGAGCCGCCTAGTCGTCCTGGTCACAGTCCCCAGAGCGCCGCGCGGTCCGTCTCTTCCCCTCCCTCGCGCCTTCCCTAGCCCGAGTGGCTGCCGCCTGCCTGTACCGCGGGTCCTGGTTCCCCGGCTCATGAATATTCTGACAGAGGCTAATGCTGTTGAAGTAAATTGAATTAGCCAATTGGTGCCAGGAATGTGCGCCCGCTCCTTCTTTCTGAGGAGCTGTTTGGAACCCCACCAGAGGAAAGCAATTAACGTCCGGTCGGCACCCTGCGGTTTAGACCAGCAAGGGGCAAAATGGGTTAATTCTTTAAATGCCATTTAAAAACCGCATTTAAATATTTAAACTCTTTAATTGGTTGGGGGAGTTAGAAAGTGCTAACTAACCCAGTGGGGAATGAAAGGAGACTGAGGGCAGAGGGCGACTTTGGTGTGTGTGTGTGTGTGTGTGTGTGTGTGTGTGTGTGTGTGTGTGTGTGTGTGTGTGTAAGGCTGCATCTAAACTTTATCAGGAAGTTGAGGTGACTTATTTTGCATAGACTCTGGGTTCTAGAAGAAGCAGTCCATGCCTGGAACAGAAAAAGAGGGGCAGATGGGATGAGAGAGGAGATGTGTTGGTCCAGGTTGACCTTGTGGATGCAGAGTACTCCAGGGATAATGCCAGAGGAAGGGTCGAGGAGAGATGGCAGAGGGAGCCTGATTGGGAGGGGGGTTATAAAATGTTAGGGTTTCTTTTTTTCTCATGGCAATTGTATAGTTTTCAGCCTAAGGGTTAAGTAGGCCATTCCAAGGATCAGATATTTCAGGAGGGTTGTATGTAGCTTGTGGCCCCAGCACCAAGTTGCAAGTTTGATTCCCAGAGCCCACAAGAAAAAGATGGAAAGACTATGTAGAGGCAGGTGGATCAGGTGGGTCCCTGAGACTCACTAACCAGCCAGCCCAGCCTACTTGATGAGTTCCAGGCTAAGGAAAGACCCTGTCCAAGTCAGTCAGTCAATCAATCAACCAATCAATCAGTGGGCAGTCCAGGGGGTGGGAACCCAGGCTAACCTGTGGTCTAAACATGACCAATCTAAAAGGCACTGACTGTTTTACTGTTTTACAGTTCAAACCTTTCTTTCTGGAGTCAAAAAAAAAAGAAGAAGAAGAAGAAGAAGAAGAAGAAGAAGAAGAAGAAGAAGAAGAAGAAGAAGAAGAAGAAGAAAGAAAGAAAGAAAAAGAAAACTCTCTTGTCAGAATCCCACCCTGAGTGGAAGGGAAGTTACTAATAAATGGAGGCGTTTCCGTTTGCAGTTTTGGACAGCCAATGAGCAGCCCAGCTAAGAATCTGCCCAGTTCTGCTCTGTCTTCTTCCAGTCCTCTAGTGAGAGCGTTTAGCTTTTCTTCTCCATCACTGAGCTCTTAAATATAGACACCAGTTTTGTTGGATTAGTATGTATGTTATTTAAAGATAGATTGTGCAAATGCCTTGTGGCAAAATGATCTATGTGAACAACCAATGAAAATGTATACTTAAACAGTCACTGCAATCCTCAAATACAGGACAATAAGTGCTCTGGTTAAGGCAATTGTGCCTCATTTCTGAGATTTCAGGAGGCCTAGAAGCAGAAGTCGTATTTGTACCAAAGTAATTATCAATGGTGAGCAGCTAATATTTATTGAGAATTAGTGTGATTTATTTGTGTGGCATGAGCTACCCCATTTCATCTTTCTAACTATTATAATCAGAATTTGTTATGGTGTTGTACAATTTAGTAAATGAGGCACTTGAGGCCCAGAAGGCCACATTCATGCCTAAACAACATGATTGACAGGTTGTAGGAACAACCTATTGACCCATTGCAGCCCCTTGGCAGTCCCTTGCCATCAGGACACCAGTAGCTTCCACTACCTCCTAACCTAAACAGAGAAAAATTTTCCAGTTTTGTGAAGGGGCCTGCTTTGGTGATAAATCTGTACCAAAATTTGGTGAAATTTCATCACCAAGAGGAATTTTTTTTATGCTTTACCAAAACACTGTAAGAAAACAAAGTGAGCGTGAAGACTAGACATGTTGCTTTTGTATAGCTGTGATGGACATATCTGAGAAATCAACTTCAAGGAACAAAGACTGAATTTTGGCTCCAAGTTTCAGGCGTTTCAGGCCACTCCGGTTGATTCTGGGCCCATAGTGAGACAGATTATCATGGCAATGGTAGTGGCCTCATGGAGGAGGAAGGTGTTCATTTCACAAATGCCAAGAAGCAAGTGTCTGGATCTAGGTGTCACCTTCAATGCATGCATGTCTCTAGTGACCTCCTCCAACTAAAATCCAGAGCCTCCCAAAATAGCACCAGAAGCGTGGGCCAATCACTCAGCACAGCCTTTGGGGCACATTTCATGGCCAAACCATAGCAGGAAGCCATTGGCCTCATGGTTCTGGGTTGGGACATCTAAGGGTATGGTGCCAGTGTCTATTGAGCATTTTCTCGCCATAGTTAAAGAAGGTGTATAACATGCTCGGAAGATAATGTATATCTCCTTCTTCTTATAATCAATAATGTCTTCATCCTCATGATTTCATCTAATCTTAGCTACAAAAGACTCCATCTCCAATTGTCATTAAAATATGACTTTGGAGATTGAGTTTCCAACATAGGAAACTTTCAACCAAAGGAATGAGTGTGATAGGTTATTATTTTGAATTCAACTGGGTGTTTCTATAAGAGTGTTTGGGGGATGAGATTAACATTTAAATTTGAATACTGAGTGAAACATGTGGCTGGATCCTGTTCAATCAGTTGAAGGTCTCAACAGAGCAATGGTGTCACATAATATCCTGAAAATTACGAAATTATGGCATCTCCTTTGAAGATTTTGGGCTTTTCAATTCTTCTGTTTATCTACCATCTATCTATCTATCTATCTATCTATCTATCTATCTATCTATCTATCCATGATCTATCTATCCCATTCATCATCTTCCTACCCACCTGTTTACCTATCTTGTCTAAGTTATTTTTTTCCTTATGATAATACACCACAACCAAGGAAATCAATTGAAGGAAGTATTTTTTTTTTTGAGGTAGGTGGTGAAGTTTCAGTTCCAGGAGAATAGGAGCTCACCATCATCAAGGCAGGGATAATGGCAGCAGGCTTGCCACTGGAACAGTAGATGAAAGGTCACATTGTGATCCACAGCACAGAAGGCAGAGGGCAGACAAAGGGATGGTGGGAAGATTTTGAAATCTTAAGCCTGCCCCCTGTGACAGACCTCCTCCAAGAAGAGCATACCACCTAATCCTTTCAAAGCAGCCTCCAGATGAGGACCAGTTATTCAAATGCCTGAGAATTTTTTCTATCCATCCATCCATTTATCATTTATTTATCTATTTAGCATCTATATTAATTTTCTTTAGAGAACCTGACCAGACCAATATATATGTGTATATATAAGTATATGTGCATATATATATTATATACATATATATACACATATATACACACACATACACACACACACACACACACACACACACATATATATATATTTCCTCTTGTGAATTTACCTTCCACGTCAGAATATCTCCATCCTCTTCTAAGACATTGTCTGATAACATATTGCACAATTAAATTTAAATATCTTTTAAAGATTTTTGACTCATTGTAAGTAAATAAGAACAAGCATATTTTCTGTTTTTTTTTACTGTGAGTCATTAGATTTAAGTAACTTCACTTTTAATTAACTAAAAATGGACTATAATATTTAAATTTAGGCACAATTTGCTACACAAAGGGAGAAATTTCATTATTTCAGTTTTAGAAGTAAAAATGGTCAAGTTAAATCA